>APFE031547546.1:74747-128489 GCA_000404065.3 Pinus taeda
TTAAATTTATTAAATTTAATAACTTTGACTTTGGATTAATATAGTATTAAATGTGTTATATTATAATATATATTAATATATCATGCTATATATTAAATCTAGATATACATGGGAGGGAAGAACACAGACAGAGTGATAGAGGTGGAGAGATAGGGGGAGTGACAAGGGAGAGATGGAGATAAATTGAAGGAGAGAGGAGATAATGAATGAAGAGAGAGAGAGGGAGAGGAGTGAAAGAGGTAGAGAAAGGTAAGAGAGGGAGAGGGACACACAAAGATGGAGGTGGGAGAGAGAAAATGAGAGAGGGATGGAGATACTGAGAGGATTGGAGGGCGGAGAGAGAGAGAGAGAGTGATGGGGAAGAGAGAGGAAGGTAGGAGAGAAAGGGGGAGAGAGGGCTTTCGAGAGAGGAGAAGAGAGGGAGGGATACAAAGATGGAGTTGAAGGGGGAGAGAGGGAGGGAAGAAGAAAGACATAGAGAGTGAGAAGTGGAGAGAAACGAAGTGACAAGGAAGAGATAAAGAGAGAGTGTATGTTTAGGGGTGAGATAAAGAGACAAAGAAGGAAATATAGAGAGAAATATAGTGACATAGTTGGAGAGAGAGAGAGAGATATGGGGGGGGATAGAGGATTGGAGGGAAAAGAGAGAGAGAGAGAGAGAGAGAGAGATGAGGGGAGATAGAGGATTGGAGGTAAAAGATAGAGAGAGAGAGAGATGGGGGGAGAAAGAGGATTGGAGGGAAAATAGAGAGAGTGATGGGGGAAGAGAGAGGGAGGTACAAGAGAAAGGGAGAGAGAGGAAGAACAAGAGACAGGACTTGAGAGAGAGGTGAGTGATGCAGGAAGAGAGAGGATTGGAGGGAAGAGAGAGAGAGAGAGATGGGGGAAGAGAGAGGGAGGTACGAGAGAAAGGGAGAGAGAAAGTATGAGAGATTGGACTTGAGAGAGAGGAAGAGAGAGGGAGAGAGAGAAAGTATGAGAAATCTAACTTGAGAGAGAGGAAGAGAGAGGGAGGGAGAGAGGGAGGGATGGGGAGATGGAGTTGGAGGGGGAGAGAGGGAGGGAAGAAGAAATACATAGAGAGTGAGAAATGGAGAGAGAGTGTGTATCTTTGGGGGTGAAATAAAGACACAAAGAAGGAGAGATGGAGGGATATAGTAATAGAGTTGGAGGGTGAAGAGGGAGAGAGAGAGAGAGAGAGGTGGGAGAGAAAGGGGAGAGAGAGAGGATGTGAGAGAGTGGAGAGAGGGAGGGAAAGAGAGATGGAGTTGGAGAGGGAGAGGGAGAGAGAGGGAGGTAAGAAGAAATAAATAGAGAGAAAAAGGTGGAGAGAGAGAGGGAGTGATAAGGAAGATGGAAAGAGAGGGAGAGAGGACAACAGGAGGGAAGCAAGATAAAAGCGGGGGAGAGGGAGAGAAGGAGGAGAGAGAGAGGGAGGGGGAAAGGAGAAGGGAGGGATAGATAAATATATTGGAGAAAAAGAGTGTATGTTTTGGGGGTTATATAGAGAGACAAAGGGAGATATAGATATAGATGGAAATTGAAGAGAAGGAAGAAGAGAGATGGAAAGAGGGAGGAAGGGACATAGAGATTGATATATATGGAGTGAGAGAGAATGTGTGTTTTGGGTGTTGAGATAGAGAGACAAAGAAGGGGAGATGGAGGTAGATATAGATATAGATGGAGGGGGGGAGAGGGAAGAAGATTTCTTGCACTAGATGCATTGATTTCAGTGTAGATGGTGATTTCTAATCCTATTTGATTACTCGCACTAGATGCATTGATTTTAGTGTCGATGTTGATTTATAATGATATTTGATTGCTTGCACTAGATGCATTGATTGCAGTGTAGATGATTTCTAATCCTATTTGATTGCTTGCACTAAATGCATGGATTTCAGTGTAGATGGTGATTTCTAATCCTATTTTATTGCTTGCACTCGATGCATTGATTTAGTGTAGATGTTGATTTCTAATTATATTTGATTGCTTGCACTATATGCATTTATTTCAATGTAGATGATTTCTAATCCTATTTGATTTTTTGCACTAAATGCATTGATTTCAGTGTAGATGGTAGTTTCTAATCCTATTAGATTATTTGCACTATATGTATTGATTTCAATGTAGATGATGATTTCTAATAATATTTGATTACTTGCATTAGATGTATTGATTTCAATGTATATGATTTCTAATCCTATTTGATTTCGAGCACTAAATGCATTGATTTCAATGTGGATGGTTATTTATAATCCTTTTTTATTACTTGCACTAGATGCATTGATTTCAATGTAGATGGTGATTTATAAACCTATTTGATTGCTTGCACTAGATGCATTAATTTCAGTATAGATGTTGGTTTATAATCCTATTTGCTTACTTGCACTAGATGCATTGATTGCAGTGTAGATGTTGGTTTATAATCCTATTTGCTTACTTGCACTTATGCATTGATTTGAGTGTAAATGTTGATTTATAATCCTATTTGATTGCTTGCATTAAATGCATTGATTTTAGTGTAAATGTTGTTTTCTAATCTTATATGATTGCTTGCATTAGATGCATTGATTTCAGTGTAGATGTTGATTTCAAATTTGATGTAATTGGATGTATGATGGTACATTAATTTTAAAGTGATTGGATTAACATTGTGCATTGATTTCAGTGTAAGCACAAAAAATGATTGACAATGTACATTGATTTTTTGCGTTATAGTAATTCAACTTATTAATATTGGAGAGAAAGAGGAACAAGGCATGATGTTTACTACAATAGCTCGAGCTAAAGATTTAAATGGTTTACTATTTAACCTGTCATTTTCATATAATCGATATGAAAAGATGACAATAAGAATAGTAGAAGAAAATAGTTCTTATTATTCACATTTTCTATCATTCAACACTACTACATTGTCACTTTACATTCAAAATTTGTAGTTCATCATTAAATTTATTAACAATATTTATCATCTCAACAAACTGCGCTAACTAGGAAAATTTAAAATTAAAATGACCAGCTTAATTTGAGACATATTTAACATATTTAAAATTATTATATTAATATTAGATGAATTTACATATTATTGATAAAATTAATCATATGTTCGTTAGATTTTCTTTTGTGGCACACGATTGAAACTAGCCTATATCCATCTTAACTCTTGGTATATCATGCACGGATCCCCCGAGCTGCAAACCTTTACTCAAGTTTTGCACTCAAAAAATATGTTTGCACCTCTAAGTGCAAACCTTTACTCAAGTTTTGCACTAAAAAAGATGTTTGCACCTCGAGAGATTTGATCCCTCTGGGTTCTTGATAATCCGAAGTTAAGATGGATCTAGGCTAGTATTATACATATTAAATATATAATAATTTTTATAAAATATGTATTCATATTTGGACATTGTAATCTTTTATATTTAAATACCATGAACAAGTATTATGGGTTTGTAAATCATCATCCAAATGACTAATTCAAACTTATCTTAATAATTATTATTTTTTTACTTTTTTTTTAAATAATTTGAAATCAACATAACATTACATTACATAACGATTGTTTTGAAGTGTCTGTGCTTTTTGTTCGTTTATATTTTAATTATTCAACATAGTTAATATATTTTTTGTTTGTTTATAAATAAAACTAGAGGTATGGTAAATAAATAAAACCTCTTTTTATATTTACTCCAAAGACCTCTTTATTTAGGTGAAGTCTATGGGCCAAATACCATGGGACAAATAATTATTAATACCTTGGGCCAAATACCATATTATAAAATATAAATGGTAAATAAATAAATATAAAATAGTTATAAAAGATATAGATAAATAAATAAAAATATATCAAATAGGATTAGAAATCAACATCTAATTATATTCCAAGTCTACGGGCCAAATACCATGTTAAATAAAAGAGATATGGTAAATAAATACAAATATAAATAAACTAATGGAATGGTAAATAAATAAAACCTCTTTTTATATTTACTCCATAACCCTATTTATACTTACTAACGCTCAAAAAAGTGGTTTTATTTAGGTGAAGCCTATGGGTCAAATACCATGGGCCAAATTATTATTAATACCATGCAAACAAACATTATTAAATCTAATATTAATATTAAAATATTACTATTATTATTATAATCTAATGTTCAAGTTAATATATATAATATTAATTATTATAAATTTAATAACTTTGGATTAATACACTATTAAATTTTTTTATTATAATATATATTAATATATCATGATATATATTAACTCTAGATATATGGGGGAGGGAAGAACAAAGACATACAGTGATAGAGGTGGAGACATATGGGGAGTGACAAGGGAGAGATGGAGATAAACTGGAGGAGAGGGAAGAAAAGGAATGAAGAGAGAGAGAGGGAGAGGAGTGAGAAATGTAGAGAAGGGTAAGAGAGGGAGACACAAAGATGGAAGGGGGAGATAGGGAGGGAGAGAGTGATAGGATTGGAGGGCAAAGAGAGAGAGAGAGATGGGGAAGAGAGAGGAAGGTAGGAGAGAAAGGGGGAGAGAGGACTTGTGAGAGAGGAGGAGAGAGGGAGGGATACAGAGATGGAGTTGGAGGGGGAGAGAGGGAGGGAAGAAGAAATACATAGTGAGTGAGAAGTAGAGAGAGAGAGAGAGAGACAAGGGAGAGATAGAGAGAGAGTGTATGTTTAGGGGTGAGATAAAGAGACAAAGAAGGAGATATAAAAAGAAGGGGGGATAGAAGGAGAGAGGGAGGGATATAATAACATAGTTGAAGAGAGAGAGAGAGAGAGAGAGAGATGGGGGAAGAGAGAGATAGAGAGAGAGTGACGGGGGGAGATAGAGGGAGGCAAGAGAGAATGGAGAGAGAGAAAGTACGAGAGAGCATAATTGAAAGAGAGGAGGAGAGGGAGGGATAGGGAGATAGAGTTGGAGGGGGAGAGAGGAGGGAAGAAGAAATACATAGAGAGTGAGAAGTGGAGAGAGAGAGAGGGAGTGACAAGGAAGAGATGGAGAGAGTGTGCGTATCTTTGGGGGTGAAATAAATACACAAAGAAGGAGAGATGGAGAGAATGGGGGAGAGAAGGAGAGAGGAGAGAGGGAGGGATATAGTAGCAGATTTGTAGGGTGGAGAGAGAGAAAGGGGGTAGGAGAGAGAGGATCAGAGAGAGGATGAGAGAGAGTGGAGAGAGGGAGGGAAAGAGAGATGGAGTTGGAGAGAGAGAGGGAGGTAAGGAGAAATAAATAGAGAGAGAAAGGTTGAGAGAGATAGAGAGGAAGTGATAAGGAAGATGGAGAGAGAGGGAGAGAGGACATAAGGAGGGCAGAGAGATAGAAGCGGGGGAGAGGGAGAGGGGGAGAGAAAGAGAGAGGAGGGAGGGATAGATAGATAGATTGGAGAAATAGAGGAGTGACAGAGCTATATAAGGGTAAGAGAGGGAGAGGGAGACACAGAGATGGAGGGGGGGAGAGAGAAGGAGAGAGGGAGGGAGGATAGTGAGACGATTGGAGGGCAGAGAGAGAGAGAGATAGGGGAAGAGAGAGGAAGGTAGGAGAGAAATGGGGAGAGAGGACTTGTGAGAGAGGAGGAGAGAGGGAGGGATACAAAGATGGAGTTGGAGGGGGCGGGAGCGAGGGTAGAAGAAAGAAATAGAGAGTGAGAAGTGGAGAGAGAAAGGGAGTGACAAGGGAGAGATAAAGAGAGAGTGTATGTTTAGGGGTGAGATAAAGAAACAAAGAAGGAGATATAGAGAGAAGGGGGGAGAGAAGGTGAGAGGAAGGGATAGAGTAACAAAGTTGAAGAGAGAGATAGAGAGAGAGTGATGGGGGAAGAGAGAGAGAGAGAGTGATGGGGCAAGATAGAGGGAGGTAGGAGAGAATGGGAGAGAGAGGAAGAATGAGAGATGAAACTTAAGAGAGAGGAGGAGAGTGATGTGGGAATAGAGAGGATTGGAGAGAGAGAGAGAGAGGTGGGGGAAGAGAGAGGGAGGTAGAGAGAAAGGGGGAGAGAGAAAGTACGAGAGAGCAGACTTAAGAGAGAGGAGGAGAGAGGGAGGGATAGGGAGATGGAGTTGGAGGGGGAGAGAGGGAGGGAAGAAGAAATACATGGAGAGAGAGAGAGGGAGTGACAAGGGAGAGATAGAGAGAGTGTGTGTATCTTTGGGGGTGAAATAAAGACACAAAGAAGGGGAGATGTAGAGAATGGGGGAGAGAAGGAGAGAGGAGAGTGATCCAGATTTAAACAGGAATGCAACAAATTACAGATATAACCATAAATACAAAGATGCATTAGAAATAGCACTTCATTTCATTAATATAAAATACTGAAATATGCTTACAAACAGAATGGAAATAAGACGAGCTCGGGCAATCGTAGCTTATCTCTAAGAAGAGATGTGGCAACTACATGCCTCTGAACTGTGTTACAATGAAGCTCAAAGGCCTATATATTGTTGAGAAACAATGGAAAACCCTAAACATCCAAAAACCTAACCCTAAGAGATGAAGCGCCAAACTATGGGCCCTGTTTGGGTAAATTGGTACATCAACTTCCCGAGGTCATAACTTTGGCATACAATCTATGTTTGACGTGCACAATACCTCGTTAGAAAGATCTATCTGAGGACTATAACTTTTGAGTAAAAAACATTGGTCAAGGACCCATGTTGCTCTCGGTTTTCCCCCGAAAACATTGTTGAGGGCCTCAAAACGGCTCTAGAAGTTTAGAACCCAAAAAACTGTCAAAAATAGTAAATTGTGCTATGAATAAGGAAACTGAAAAACTGAAAGAAACAATGGTGGGGGTCCAAGTGGAATAGGTGGGTGGCCACCAATATCCACCTAGATAATTCCTCCCCCCTTAGGAAGCAATGGTCCCCATTGCGTTGAGATCCTCCATGAGATGAGCAAACTTCTGCTGAACTTGGTCCCTGGTGAGCCACTTGCCCTAGTGAGGGAGTTGGCCTGCTTTGACAACTCGATGTAGTTGGATCCTTTGTTTTCGATTGTTCTTGATCTACGTGTCCATGATCTAATCAATTGTGGCTTGTTCCATGCAATCTAGATTTAACTCTGTAGGTGTGAGTTGTTTTGCAATGTCTTATGTGTCCAACAACGGTGGGAAGTATGGTCGAAGCCAGTCCACATCGAACACTAGGTGCAGGCCAAGGAATGGGGGAATGTTCAGCTCAAATGCATTGCCTCCCACAACCTTGGTAATGGTTTAAGGACCATATCGAAGTGGTTTGAGTTTTTGATAGGCTCCGGTAAGGCGTTCCTTCTGCAAATGCAACTAGACTTTGTCGCCCACCTGAAACTTGTGTGGCACCCGATGTTGATCATGTCGTTGCTTGTACTTGGCATTTGATTTCTCCAAAATGTCATGGACCTGCTGGCAGATATGTTGGATGTTCTCAATGAAGTTGTTTGCCTTATCAACTTCTAACTGGACATGAGCCGAATCTGCCTGAGTAGCTGCAAATGGTATGGCCACATAAATGGGACATAGTGGCTGGAATCCCAAGCCCACCTAAAAAGGGTTGTGGCCAATCGAGCTGTGGAGAGCCCAATTATAGTTGTGTTAGACATAGGGGAGGCTCTCATCCCATGTGCGTGAATGCTTTGAGTTGTACATGCGCAAAATGTGTACGATCATCTTGTTGATGACCTCTGTTTGGCCATCAGTTTAGGGATGGAAAGTTCTGGACTTAGTGAGCTTGGTGACCAACATCGACCAAAGACTGGACCAAAATGTACTGAGGAACCTATTGTCTCGATCTGAGATGATAGACTGTGGGATGCCAAAGTGTACCCACACTCATTCAAAGAAGAGTTTAGTAGTGGATTCTGCTGTGATATTCTTCTTGCAGGCCGCCATAATGGCCATCTTCGAGAATCTATCAATGACCACAAAAACACAGTCGTTGGCATGCTTACTATAAGGAAGACCCAACATGTAATCCATGGAGATGGATTCCCAAGGTCGACTAAGGGTAGGCAGCGAAGTATAGAGGCCTTGCTTCTTGATGGTCGGTTTGGCAATGGCGCAAGTACTGCAGGATCTGATGTACTTCCCGACATCCTGTCGAAGATTCAGCCAATAGAAATATTTCTACAATACTGCCCACTGTCTTCTCGACCCCGAAATGCCCAACGACACGACTCTTTTGCGCTTCCCAAATCATCTTGGCTCGCTAGCTTGAAGGAACACAAAGGTGTCCCAGGTGGCATAGCAGAGCATCCTGTAGGTGAAAATTTGGAACTTGCTGACCCTCTAAGAGAATCTGGTATGTGTGGTTGAATTTTGGGTCGCTTTTGTAGAGAAGTGGCCAATCAGAAGTCTTGTGCCCACAAGAGTTGAGCACTGTGGTTAACGTCGTGATCAATGGTCAGCTGAGGCAGTCTGCAACATTATTGGTGCTAGCCTTCTTATACTTGATATTCAAATGGAATTGTTGTAGGTATGTGGACCACTTATGATGGCGATCATTTTGCAACTTCCCTTGCGTCTATATGAACTGCAGGGGTTGGTGGTCTGTGTGGATGACCGTTTCCTTCCCCAATTGTAATACTTCCATTGTCGACAGGCCTGTACAATGGAATACATCTCTTTGTCATAAGTGGGATACTTCTGGATTGTGTTTGAAAATGTCTCACTGTGATATGCCACTGGATGCCCCTATTGAGTAAGGACTGCCCCAATAGCATAGTCATAGGCATCTGTCTCGATCTCAAATGGATGTTGCAAGTCTAGTAAAGTGAGCATTGGTGCAGAGCAGAGGTGATGTTTCAACTTTGCGAATGCCTTCTGTTGAGATTCAGACCCAAAAAAAAAATATTTCTCTCCTCCCTTGGTGACTTGACTCAAGGTCCAAGTGATATGAGAGAATGCCAACACAAACTTGTAGTAGAAATTGGCAAGACCCAGAAAGCTACGGAGCTCTGTCAGAGTGGTTGGGGCTGGCTAATCCCGAATGACTTGGATCTTGGCTGGATCCACATGCACCCCTCATTCATCAATAATGTATCCCAAATATTGAACCTGGGTCATGCCAAAAGTGCATTTCTCCAAATTGGCACACAGCTTGTGTTGCCGCAGTGTTTGGGGAACCTATCGGATGTGGTGGAGGTGCTTTTCCCAACTCTGGCTGAAGATCAGGATGTCATCCAAGTATACCACTACAAATGAGTTGGTGAATGGCTGCAAGATGTCATCCATCAGCCTCATGAACATTACAGGAGCATTCGTCAACCCAAAAGGCATAACTAACCATTAGAAAAGGCCCTCCTTGGCTTTGAAAGCAGTCTTCCACACATCAGATGGTTTAACTGGTACCTAGTGATAGCCAAACTTCAAGTCGATCTTGCTAAAATATTTTTCCCCTTGAGTTTGTCCAGAAGGTCATCAATCCGTGGGATCAGGTACCTATTCCTGACAGTGATCTTGTTCAGCGCCTGATAGTCAATACAAAGTCTCTAAGTCCCATCCTTCTTCTGTACCAACTCGATCGGGCTTGCACAAGGCGATGAACTCAGATGAATGTGACCTTTCTGCAGTAGCTCCTGAATCTGCCTCTTGATTTCGTCGTTCTCTAGAACGGAGCACTGATAGATTGGTCCATTAGGAAGTGACGCACCTGGGGTCATATCGATGGAGTGCTTGACCTGACACTGCAGAGGCACCCCTACGGGGGAGGTGAAGATGTCCTCGTACTCCTCCACGACCTTGTCCATCTGTATTTGTCGTGCGGAGGGGTCCTGTTTGGAGGTCGTGGCCACCGTCTTCTTCTTTCCCTGAGGGCGTATCATCAGGAAAACAAATTTCCCAGTTTTGGAAATAAGCTTACTACATTGTTTTGCAGTAACCAAAGAGATGGCAGTAGGCGGTGCTACCTCCGGAATGTTGCACAACTTATTTCCCAAAGTAACAATAACAGCACGAGGCCTTGACTCATACACAACATGTCGCTTCCATAAGTATGGTTGGCCTAATAATACATCAAAAACATCAAGGGGAGCAACGTCGCATAATACCTCATCCATGAAGGGCTTGATGTTGTATGGAAGGTGGCACTGCTGGCTCACACGAAGGTCCCATCCTTGGTGAAGCCACCTGATGGTGTACAGTTGTGGATGTGTTGTGGTCAGTAAGCCCAGTTGCTTCACGACCTTTGCCGAAATGAGGTTCTTTTGGCTCCCGATGTCGACAATGAACTATAGCGAGGAACCCTTTACCCACATATGGGAGTGGCAGAGGCGCTCCTCCTCCTCTGGATCTTCAGGTTCCTCCTTTTGGATCTTCATGGCGGCAACAATGGCGTTGGGCTCCATATTGATAATCTGCTTCCCTTTGTCATTCCCCTTGTTAGGTTCTGACTCAGAGTTAGAACATGCATCTGATTCCGAAGCCTTTAGCTCAGCCACGAGTGTCTGCTTGGCTTGACACTCACTTGTGTTGTGAGTGGAGCTCTTAAGGAACTCACATCACTTTCCCGTGTCCTTCTTCGGCTTCACGGTGTTGTTTTTGCTTGCGGCTTTGGAGGGTTGTCCTGGGTTGCCCCTCCTTGGCTTTATCCTTTGTTCTGTGGTTTGGGGGCACCTTTCCCTTGCTTCAGATTCACAGACCCAAATTCTCGCTTCTTTTGTTTAAACTTTTGCTCAATCTTGACGGCATATCGGTATGTCATGCCGAGCGAGGAGATGTCCAGGAATTCCATCTCGTCCTGGATGTACCTGTGCATGCAACCGGAATACTTGAGAACCAAATTCTTCTTAGGATCCTTGATACCCAACTTCGTGCGAAGGGTATAAAAAACATTGGTAAACTCTGACACATCTTGGTCCCTTCGCTGTCGCAGCGTTGTCCACTTTATGTATTTATCCTCATAGCTCCCGACAGGGTAGTACTACTCCTTGATGGCATCTCAGAATAAGTTCCAAGTGGGTGCAGCTGAAAATAGGGAGTTCATACTTTCATCCTTCTGATCGCAGTAGGTTTACCACCAGCCCTTAACATGGGGGGTTGCTTTGAGAACTACAAAAGTGATATTTTCCCGGCTGGAAAAATCATGAACAAAAAAATATCCTTCTAGCAGATTTAACCATTTATCTACAACATTTGCATCTATCTGACCCTCAAATATGGGAATTTCAAAGTAAACTTGTACCTTAAAGGGTGTGGCGCTTCCAGAGTAGCTGCCGGAAGTAGATGGGTCGCCCTTGGGTAGTCGCTAAAGGATCTGGGCAACATTGTCCATCATCGCATTCCCTTGTCACTTGAGGGATTCTTCGAGCAAGGTTTTGATAAGATCTCCTCCCCCCTTGTCTTTCTTTTCATCCATCGTGGGAGGCCGTTGGGATTTGTGAGCCTTGTCTTACAACGGTTTGATCAGTTCAAGCCCTAACCATATCCCGACCTCATTGGGAACATGCAAAGAAAAACAGAGAAAGAGTAGACTGCTCTGATACCACTGATCCAGATTTAAACACGAATGCAAAAAATTACGGATATAACCATAAATACAAATATGCAGTAGAAATAACACTTCATTTCATTAATATCAAACACTGAAATATGCTTACAAACAGAATGGAAATAAGATTAGCTCAGGCGATGGTAGCTTATCTCTGAGAAGAGATGTGGTGGCTACATGCCTCTGAACTATGTTACAATAAGGCTCAAAGGCCTATTTATTGCTGACAAATAATTGAAAACCCTAAACATCCAAAAACATAACCTTAGGAGATGAAGCGCCAAACTATGGGCCCCGTTTGGGTAAATTGGTACGTCAACTTCCTGGGGTCGTAACTTTGGCATACGATCTTCGTTTGATGCGCACAATACCTTGTTAGAAAGATCTATCCGAGGACTACAAATTTTGAGTGAGCAAAATTGGTCCATGACATATGTTGCTTCTGGTTTTCCCAACAAATGTTGTTTAGGGCCTCAAAATGGCTCCAGAAGTTCAAGACCCAAAAAACTGCCAAAAATAGTAAATTGTGTTACAAATAAGGAAACTAAAAAACTGAAAGGAACAACGGTGGGGGTTTAATTGGAATAGGCGGGTGACCACCAATATCCACCTGGATCAAAGAGAGGGAGGAATATAGTAACAAAGTTGGAGGGAGAGAGAGAGAGAGAGAGGTAGGAGAGAGAGGGAGAGAGAGGATGTGAGAGAGTGGAGAGAGGGAGGGAAAGAGATATGGAGTTAGAGAGGGAGCTAAGAAGAAAGAAATAGAGAGAGAAAGGTGGAGAGAGAGAGGTAGTGATAAGGAAGATGGAGAGAGATGGAGAGAGGATAGAAGGAGGGAATAGAGATAGAAGCAGGGGGGAGGGAGAGAAGGGGAGGGAGAGAGAGAGATAGAGGGAAAGGAGGAGGGAGGCATAGATAGATGGTCTGGAGAAAGAGAGTGTATGTTTTGCAGGTGATAAGGAGAGGCAAAGGGAGATAGAGATATAGATGGAAAGTGAAGAGAAGGAAGAAGATAAAGATGGAGAGAGGGAGGGAGGAAGGGACATAGAGATTGATAGATATGGAGTGAGAGAGCATGTGTGTTTGGGGGGTTGAGATAGAGAGACAAAGAAGGAGATATGGAGGTATATATAGATATAGATGGAGGGGGGAGAGAGGGAAGAAGATTTCTTGTACTAAATGCATTAATTTGAGTGTAAATGTTGATTTCTAATGCTATTTGATTGCTTGCATAAGATGCATTGATTTCAATATAGATGTTGATTTCTAATAATGTATGATTACTTGCACTAGATGCATGGATTTCAGTGTAGATGTTGATTTCTAATCCTATTTGATTGCATGCGCTAAATGCATTGATTTCAATGTAGATGGTGATTTATAATCCTACTTGATTGCTTGCACTAGATGCATTGATTTTAGTGGATGTTGGTTTATAATCCAATTTGCTTACTTGCACTAGATGCATTGATTTTAGTGTAGATGTTGGTTTATAATCCTATTTGTTTACTTGCACTAGATGCATTGATTTGAGTGTAAACATTGACTTCTAATCCTATTTGATTGCTTGCATTAGATATATTGATTTTAGTGTAAATGTTGTTTTCTAATCTTAGTTGATTGCTTGCATTAGATGCATTGATTTCAGTGTAGATGTTGATTTATAATTTGATGTAATTGGATGTATGATGGTACATTAATTTTAAAGTCATTGGATTAACATTGTGCATTGATTTAAGTGTAAGCAGAAAAAAATGATTGGCAACATACATTGATTTTTGTGTTATAGTAATTCAACCTATTAATATTGGAGAGAAAGAGGGATAATTTATGATGTTTACTGCAATAGCTCGAGCTAAAGATTTAAATGGTTTACGATTTAACCTATCATTTTCATATAATTGGTATGAAAAGATGACAAAAGTAACAAGGGTAACAATAAGAAGAGTACAAGAAAATAGTTTGAGATTAATCACAATGAATACTATTTGTAATTGACTATATTCTTATTATTCACATTTTCTATCATTCAACACTATTACATTGTCACTTTACATTCAAAATTTGTATTTCATCATTTTTCATCATTAAAGTTATTAACAATATTTATTATCTCAACAAACTGAGGTAACTAAGCAAATTTAAAATTAAAATGACAAGCATGCAGGGAAGGTGGGAAAGGTGGCAACGAGGGTTATGGTTATGAAGGCATAAATAGGTGAAAAGGGAGACAGTTGGCTGTTGTAGTTTGGCTCAATCGTGGACGGGGAGGCTAGTGCACTAGACGGGTTCTGCGACGCCATCCACAGCACCAAGCAATTCATCCGACTGCAGGAGCTCACGGGACTAGGGCAGTGCAACCATGGCTCATCCTGCAAAAATTCATGGTCGTGGCCATGGAAGATGGGCCCAAGCAACCAGAAAGGATACGAACTCGAGCACGTCTAAGGCATGCAGAGGTAGGAAACCTGTGGAAAGACTTATTAGTGAGGCGGTAGCAACATACCGTGAGGGAACATATGAAGGTATTCGTAAAATTCTAGAGGAATGGGAAGATGAAGTCAAACAGGAAAGCGAGATAGACATGGAAATGGAGGATTGGATGACCCTTGTCCCGCACCCTGGCAACACTAGAGGCGGGATCACCCAATTTAAACAGACTTTATACCTGTATTAGCTTATGAAAAGCCTGTTGGGCAAGGTTATGGAGTAGATCTCGGTGGGCATGGCTATCACGGTCCGAGGCATGCCGAATTATAAACAAGAATTCCATAAAGTGCAGTTTAAACTGCATAAGCAGGATATAAGACTTGACAAAATTGAGAGGCACATCACATGTCTCTTGGAGTTGACAGAGATGCCAGATTTGAATGCCAAAGACCCAACGCCAGTGGAATTGGATTCGGTTGATCAGAATGATTAGACAATCTCCCCTGTTAAGTTTTGTTTATATATGCGGGTAGATTTTACATTTCCTTACGCAAGAATATATATAGGTAGATATCTAGAGTATAGACATGAATCAGAGACTTATATAGCTTAGATAGAAAGATTGAAACTATTTTGTTTTTGGATGGCATACAATGTAGATAGGTGGCCAACAAACTTGGTTTCCCACTGGGCAAGTTGAGGCCACCTAGCCAAACTACGTGGTGTAAATTTGCTTTATAAATGAATGAAAAAAGAGTACCTACCAAGCTTAACAAAAAATAAAAAATAAAAAATAAATGACGAGATTAATGTGAGAAATATTTAGGATATTTAAAATGATTATATTAATATTAGATTAATTTACATATTATTGATAAAATTAATCATATGTTCATTAGATTTTCTTTGGTTGCACACGACTGAAACCAACCTAGATCCATCTTAACTCTGGATCTATCAAGCATCGAGAGGGATCAAATCTCTCGAGGTGAAAACCTCTTTTTTTAGTGCAAAACATGAGGAAAAGTTTGCACCTCGAGAGATTTGATCCCTCTCTACGCTTGATAGATCCGGAGTTAAGATGGATCTAGGTTGGTATTATGTATATTAAATATACAATAATTTGTATAAAATATGTATTCATAATTGGATATTGTAATCTTTTATATTTGAATACCATGCACAAGGACTATGGATTTGTAAATCATCATCGATAAATCCATCAAATGACTAATTCAAAATTATCTTAATAGTTATTATTTTTTAGTTTTAATTTTATTTTAAATAATTTCACTGAATCAACATAACATTACATTACACAACGATTGGTATAAAGTGTCCGTGCTTTTTGTTTGTTTATATTTTAATTACTCAACATATTTAATATACATTTTGTTTGTTTATTTTAAAATTTTTACACATAAACTACTTGGTACGATTATTTTTATTCATTTGAAATCAATTTTAAAATATATTAAAAATAGATTTATATACAAAATTAATATTTTAAATTAAAATATTGTTTTAGTATGAAGATTTTCTAGTTAAGTATATATTGATAATTCCTTGATGGGGATGTCGGACAAGGGAAGCCACTTGTCACGTGATAGATGCCAAGTGTAAAAGGTTTAAGGCGGGAGAGGGCGAGCCAGCAATCCCTCCACCACGCCATAGTAAATATGCCTGTGTTTGTGTGTGTGAATAGTTATGTCCCTCTGGTCTGCATTTTCTCCGACGTGATAGCTCCATTCCTCCTCTGGCTATATCCCATCGGTGATAATCCCCCCGGCTACCAAATGATCTTTTGTGTTTTATACCTCCTTCCCTGCTGGCATCCTCCTCGACGTCTGCTCTAGGGTGGTGGTCTAATCAATCCGCCACATGCGTGCCTCAACCATCGTTCCAACTACCTAATAAACTTTACTTCTTCGAGTCTCTCTAGTGGACACTCCTTTGTTGGTTTTGGCTAGCTACCTTCTTAATTTCCCTCTACTCCAGTGGTTCTCTACCTTGGTCGCTTTGGGGATGTTTCTAGAATGACGGGTGTTAAATCTATGAATCTTACCTTCACAATTTTGTGCATGTTAGTGGTGTTGTTGTTCTTGGGGTGGTGATTATGGGTTTAGGGTGTTGATGGTCTCTGAGATTCCTCGCATTCAGGCTCCTCTTTAGTGGGGACTTTGGTCTTAGCTCTTCCCTTATTGTTCTGCTTCGTCTCGGGTGTTGGCTTTCTATTGCCTTTCAAACTCTTCTCGGGTGTCTTCTTCTTTCTGCTCGACCCTCCCCTCGCGAGCTTGTATTCTCTCAGGCTTGGTTTGGCTATTCTTGGGCAGCAAATTCAGGGTGGCGGGGCTCTTGGCATTGGTTCACCTTTTCTCTCTGGTCTGCGGCCAGTATCAGTCGGTTTTGGGTGGTTGATACCCCTTGGGTGGCGAATTCATGGTGGTGGGGCTCTTGTGTTGGTTCCACTTTTCTCTCTAGTCCACGGTTGGTTTTGGTAGGTTATGGGTGGCTGGTGGTCTATATGGGGGAGTCTCTCCTCTATGGTTCTGCAGATTCCTTTGACACTCCACAATGAAGCCCTATCCTTGCTCCTTGCGCCTAATTGCTCTGGGGAAGCTAGAAGGTGCTACCCCTCCTGTTGGGTCTTGGGGTGATGTTGTTGATGCTCAGGAAGGAAGCTCCAGACGGGGAACGAGAGGCTCTAGTTGTGAGGATCGTGGTGCCCGTGGGCGTAGTAGCTCGTCTGTGGCCTCTAGGGTAGGCAACCACCGTCAAATGATCTTGCAGCTCAGTCGTGATGCAAGTGTGGGCGGTCGCAAGAAAGGGCATCTTCGTGGCTTGGACACGTAGGGCTGCTCCAGCCAAGGTCACTCTTGTTCCACGGGTAAGATGTCTTCTAGGAGGACAGGTCCCTCCTTAACAATTCTTGGGCTGCTCCACTCCATCTCTGCTCATCTAGATGCACATGATTAAGCTCACAGAGAGGAACACAAGGTTATCATGGCGAAATTCGAGCAACTCCAATACTTTCAGTGCCATGTTCGTGAGAGGGTGGTCGTAGTCTATTGCGACCAAAATCTATTAAATAAAAAGGTGGAAAAGCTTGAAACTTGGCTTGCTCACTTCGAGAACCATGTCAACTTCATGTATCGTTTGCCACCTCCACCAGGTACTGGGTCGGACAACCCCACTTCCATCACATCCGATGACTGAATATGTTCACTGGTTTATTTCTTGTTTTGTTATTTTTTTTTAATGTCAAACCTCTCAATATCTGGACCTCTCAACTGGCTATTTTGCTTTTTGTATGTTGTATGGTCATTGCATTGGTCAACAAACGTGGTCGAGGTGAAACCACATGCTTTTCTATATCCATGTATATATCTTCTGATTAATAGAAATTTTGACTTACAAAACAAATATATATATATATTATATATATATATATATATATATATATATATATGATAATGAACTTTTTGGAGCGCTATATGAAATTGTTGAGGTGTCCAAAAACTTCATGATCAATCAATATGTAGCTATTTATTAAATTTTGAGGTTTTTTAATTTAATTTTTAAATTAAAAATAATAAATTATTTTTAATGAAAATGTTGATTAGTCAACATTAAGTATTTAATGTGATTTGATGTTAAAATTTTCATAATATTTATTAATCAAATTGATGTTTAACATTGATATAATGGTAATTTGTGTATATATAAAATGCTTTTTAATTATAAATATTTGTAATAATTTATAAATTATTGGTAAAATGTCATTTATAAAGGTGTAGTTTAACTACAAAATGGCTTTCTTCGCGACATTTTTTCTAGTTAAATTTTAACCAAAATCTTGCAGGGTATTTTTAAAACTTGAGTTTAAATTGTTAAGTATGTAGAATTTGAGTGCCCTGTAAGGTTTTTTAAGGTGTTGAATCCATTTATGCATTCATAAATGCATTTTAAACAACAAAAAATCACATTCTTTCTTGAAATTGTTTTATAAGAGTCCGGGGAAAAAGTCTACTTTGTCCATAAGTTAGACCACACCATTTATAAATAATGTTATTTTCTATTTTGTTTTGTACGTTAGGTAGGTGGAACCTTTTGTTATATTAAAATTTGTTTTATATGTTTGTGTGTTATTGGTTTGTCACTGAGGAGACTAGACCAATCACACCTTAAAATTGACTTTTTCCATCTGAAATGTCTAAAATTGAAATAGAAATAAAAACATAATTGCATGCTAATATTGACATAATTAGCCTTGTCAATTCTATCCTTGTCATTTGTCCCTCACAAACATAAAACAACTAGAGTGAATGATAGAATTACATAACATAGTTGATCATTTAAAGGGTGAATCCATTTGTTGTACTGAGAGGTGCTCTCTAGCCCAGTATAGTAGAGATGTTGTAATGTCATGTTTGACATTTTGGCTCGATAAAATTACATAAAACTAAAACTAAAAAAAAAAACATAAAATTAATAAATATAATTACAATTAATAATTAAACCAGCCTAGATCCATCTTAACTTCGAATCTATCAAGCGTCGAGAGGGATCAAATTTCTTGAGATGAAAACCAATTTTAGAGCAAAAAGGGATTTTCCTCTTAATCTACCAAGTGTTGAGAGAGATCAAATATCTTGATATGTAAACCTCTTTTCGATGGATCTAGTCAGGCTAATGTTGTTCTCAAAGTCCATAAACTCTAGATGAGCCAATGCTCATGCTATCTTTGTCACCTTCATATCTAATTTCCTCATTTATTTTGGTTCTCATCTAGGTAAAGAAGTATTTCTTATTTATCCTTTGTTCACTCCACCAATACTCCTCCCATTATCATTTTGACCTGTTAATATATATCAATAGTCTACATATATTTTTCATTGTTAGTGCTTGTTGTTCCGATGTTAAGAAAGGGTTTTCCCACATGTGCCAAAACGTTTTCATTGGTCATAAACCTTTGTTCAACCCAAGCACCCTCTTATGTCTTCTCAATCTCTTTTTGGATAGGCAATGGAGTCGTAATGTGACAAAAATGGGCTTATCTTTCCACAAATTTTTGTGCTTGGGATTCAGATGTTGTTTTTCCATGACACCTAAGAATCTAGGTTTCGGTCTGACAATCTCTGACATCACCAACTCAAATGCCACAATAAACTACTTTGCACAATGGAATACGTAACGGAGTAAATCAACACGTGCACAAATATACAACTTTTTACAATTTTCAACAACCCAACTTCGTTATATTATAGACTGTAATACAACTTTCTAGGGATCTTGTACCAGGGATCATGGCCCTCGTATAATCACTAATACAATAATACAATATAGGGTTTGTGTTGGCATTATGATACAGGTGTTGTCCTTGATGGCAACTCACTCAGAGGTATGATACAGGTGTTGTCCTTGATGGCAACTCAATCAGATGACAGATCATAGTACAGCAGGTCAAGGGAAAGGTATATGCAGGTTAACCTTGATGAAAGTGCATATACACGTGGGAGAGTTGAACAAAAGGCGCGTATACATACACACGCAGATTCACAGAAGGAAAGGCGCGTACATGTTGGAAAACTAAGTTTTGGTCCATGGTATTTTGGTATTGATCCATGGTATTTGGTCCGAAGTGTTGACCCTAGGTATTGGTTCTACATGGTTTTGGACCATGGTATTGAGAGAGGCCTAAACCTATATAAGAAGAAGATCATTAGGCCAGGGTGGAAGTGAGGAAGTGATGAATATCTGATATGCTAGTTATGGGTTGCTTTGCTTGATCTGAACCAAGGATGCACTCATGTGGATGATGATGAACGATGGATCAGTATCTTAAGGTTTGGAATGTTTATCATTATATGGTTTGATTATGGATAGACTAGATCTGAATTATTGACGCATGTTTTATTGTATGAATGTTATGATCTGGGTATGACTGATGTCTAGAACAGCTGCAAAGTTATGAGTAAATATTTGCAGATCTGTACGCCGGTTGGCTTTGGTAAAAGCGCATATGTACGCCAGTTTGGTTCATCATAGTAGCGTATACATTATGAGATATGATATTTGAAGTTGCAGTTGGATCTGGTTATTGTTGCAGAGTTATGTTGTCTGTTCTATGTTCTGGTGACTATGTTTCAGTGTTTCAGTATTGGGTGATTCAGAGATTGATGATGCAAGTGTAGTTGATGGGTGTATTGCAGTGATGATTAATCTTGTGCTTCAATGTTGTTGATGGGTCCATTGTGAAAATTGGTTGAAATGTGGCCTTCAGATTATGGTGTTGTGCTTGAGGAGTATCCAGTATGAAAATTTATGAAACGTGGTCCCTGGAGGAAGAAAGAAGATCATAGCCTTCTGTAGGCCAGCGCCTACATACTGGTAAACATATCAGCCAGTACAAGAGCTAGGGGGTTGGAGCTCCCTTCCAGTAGCAGCTGGAAAACAAGTGAAGGTTGGAGCCTTCAGTAGGCCGACGCCTACGTACTAGTAAATGGATCAGCTAGTACAAGAGCTAAGGGGGTTGTAGCTCCCTTCCAGTAGAAACTAGAAAACGAGAGAAGGTTGTAGCCTTCTGTAGGTAGAAGCCTGTGTACTGGTATAAGACTGCTCCAGTACAGAAATATTGTAAAAAGAAGTTTCTTATTAAAAGAAGATAGAGACGAATTACAACAGGTGGTTTTCGCCCACAATGGGTTTCCACCTTATATCATGGTGTTCATGTGTGCTTCTTATGTGTGATGATCTGTTTTGTATTTACTGCACATGTTTATTATTCATATGGTTAATAATGTTCTGATGCACTCATTGAAGATCAACTAACTAAATCATAAGTTTACTGGATACATGCTTGTTACATTACATACAGTTGCGTATACACGTGGTTTGCCATAACTGAAGTAGCGTATATGAATCTAAATATGGAAATGAAAAGTTATATTGATTTGATAATATTGATTCCCCCCCCCCCCCTCTCAGTATTATTTCCAACAATTGGTATCAGAGCAGGTCCTTTGGTAGAAGCTTGAACGCTTGAAGGAGATCCGTAGAACAATGGGAAAGAAAGCGCGTCAAAAGAAGAAGATAGCTCAAAGGAACAATGACAGCCTCCCTTTGAGTGAAAGTAAGTATTCAGATCCTATATCACCTCAGATTGAAGATGGACAAGCAAATGCGCTCTTGCTGCTCCAATCTTCTCCCAACCACGCGCTCCATTTAATGTTGTGGTTTCCAGGTGAAGCTGCAGATCGAGGTTTCCAGGTGAAGCTGCTGCTGCAATAGATCAAGCCTGCCATAATTGCCAAACTGTATCCGCCCTAATTATTGGTTGAAGAAGGCGACCAGACTTAAGCTGCTACTGTAAACACCATTGAGTCAAAACTGAGCTCTAAGGTTGAGGAAGCTGTGAGAAACCATTTGATTTGCAAATCTACTCAGCCATGGTTGAGAGAGACCAGCCATTCGCCAAAGGTAGAGGCGTCAACAACAATAACTATCCTTAAAGAGTAATCATGCCGATGGTAGGGGAAGAGGAAGGCGTTATAGGTTAAACCCTAGCCGCTGCTCGGTCCAGACGTTTACGGTGCAGAAAACAGACAGAGGCAAAGTTCAAACCCGAAACGTGCGAGGCTTACAATAAGCGTAGAGCGTACTGGTAGATTCGTCTCCCCTCAATGCCATAAAGGATATTTTAATTAAGGATCAGTATATCGCCATAGCAACAGGAGATACTCATACAACTCGCGAATCTGAGAACTGGTTTTTTTCATGTGCACTCGCATGTTTAATAATTTTGATCTGCACTCCTTGTTTAGCTAGATATAGATCTAGGCAGCTAGGTTATAGATCTAATCTTCTTCCTTATTTCTTTGCGGCTAGGTTCTACGGGCAAGTAAAATATGGCTCTTAGCTTTGCGAAAATAGCTATTGGCTCATCCGCTTCTGGAGGGCAAGCTCCTCCCCATATCGTCAGTGAAGCCCTAGCTCCCATTGTCCAGGTGGTCCAGGACTCACTCGATGAGGCTTTGAAGTTTTCTGAAAGTGCTCTAATCTGTCGGTTCAATGGTTTTTGGCCGTGGTTGACAACTCTCCACAATTGGATCTTGGAGGTATGGAAGCCTATTATTTCTGATGAAATTAATATCTACCCCTGTGCTAGGGGTTTTTTTATAGTAGATTTTGAAAATCCTGAAAGCAAACAATGTATTCTAGATTCCGACTCTTGGTTTTGGGAAAAATCAGGGTTATTCATGAAGCCATGGAACCCATCATTCGATCCCTCTACAGCAGTCATAACCTCAACACCAGTTTGGGTGAGATTGCCAAGCCTACCCTTGCATCTATGGAATATTTCCTTGCTAAAAGCCATTGGAAATGCAATTGGGAAATTTTACCGCAGGTGCCCAGAAACATAGGAATATGCTAGAACCACCTATGCATGCATCTGTTTGGAAATGGACTTCAGCGTTGGATTCCCAACTGAAATAAACCTAACAAGTAAAGACTATGTGTGGAACCAAAAACTCGATTATGAAAGTGTCCTCTTCAAATGTCGATTCTGCTTTGAGACAAGCCATCTAGCCAAAAATTGCCCAAAAGCCTCCCAAAAAAAATCTGCTAGAAAAAACCATCACAGATCTACATGGTGGGAAGGAGCACAAAAAGAACACTACATTGTCATCAAAGAAGAGTAATCTAGAGAAAGCTCTGAATCACAAGAAACAACTCTCAAGACAAACAGGGAGAAAGTACTGCCCAACAAATCAACAGTGATGAGGATTCGAATACTGCACAAAATAAATCTTCGTTTAACATCAAAGTAGATCTCCTAGACCAAACTTCTTCTCCGACTATCTTCAAAAGGATGAATACAATAGATCGCGAAGCTAAGACACCAATGTCCCAAGAACCAGAAGAGATGAAGGAGATGCAAGATAAAGGAAGTTGGAAGACCGTAGAGAAGAAAAAGAAAGCTACAACACCAATCTCACCAAGAAAGACGAGGAGCCACATAATTAAAAACTAAGAAATTGTAGGTCCGATTGACCAATTTGGTCTCAATGGACGTTAACCACCACCACCATCATCATCATCATCATCATCATCATCATCATCAAAATCATAGATCAACAAGATCTACCTAGAAAAAGGGAGAGTGCCCTCAAAGAAGAAATTATCAACTTAAAAGCTCAGTTGCAATGTGCCTTCAGAGTTCGTCAAATACTGCAGGAGCTTAATGAAGAACAAGAAAATGAGATTCTTAAAATAAGGCAACAAATGGAAGAAGGAAGAAAGTCTGAAGAAATTTTGAAGAAGCAATGTCTGGAAAAGGAAGAACAACATCAGGTTGAGGTAAATATCTTGAAAGGTAAATTAGAAGAAAAGGATAAACTATTATGATTTCAAGACAGTACTAAGATTTTGGATGACATTCTTAGTAGTCAAAGGTCTCCTGCTATCAAAATTGGTCTTGGTTTTTATGAATCTGTTGAAGGTGAATCTAGCTCACAAGGTGAGGTAAGGAACTCTAATGAGAAATCTAAAATGATCAACAAGGAGATGAGAGGACAATCCCATCAACAGCCAAGGAAAGAAAATCCTCAAAGAAAATCTCTTGCTCCTAACTATGGAAGTGATAGATGATTATTTCCTCCGATGAATAATTTTGAATGTTATGTATGTCATAATCTTGGACATGTTGCAGCCAGATGCAGAAGTAGAATGGTTCAAGACCGTCACACAGAAAGATCATCACATTCGAGGTACTTTAAGGGATATTGTTTTGCTTGCAATATGTTTGTTCACAAAGCCATTGACTGGTTTAGCAAGAACATGAAACATGTAAGATGTTATGCATATAACAAGCTTGGACATATAGCAAAGGAATGCAGGAGAAGATTGTGGACACCATACCAAAAGGAGAAAACATCATCACAGTTGAAGATATGGAAGAAAAAGGAAGTACAGCCAGAAAGATGTGGCTTAGCAGAGTACACAGACATGACAGACTCAGAGGAAGTTGAAAGTGTGGAACATCAGTGTTCTAAATCTCATACGCAGGTATAATGAAGACAAGTCGCGTATATATGCGAGTTATAGGCCACACAGTCGCGTATATGGAGTTCTGAAGAAAAGCAGCAGAACAACCTTAGGAAATGGTTCTGTCATAGTATATGATGGTTGGCACAGGCTCAGGGGGAGCATATACTTCAAATAATGCATTGTTGGCATTATGGTTAGAAGTCTTTGGTTATAATGCTTATGTGGCTAAATGATACATCTTGCTGGTTGATCAAAAGAATGGTATTGCAGGTTACAGGACTAGATGTTAATGCTTATGGTGCAGATCATATATGGTGATGACTATCATGGTCTTGATTAGATTGTTGTTCTTTGATTTGTAACCCCACTATGCATGGGATGGATGTTGTAATATTTCTTATTTTTTAGTCATGTATAAACATTTGATATATCCCCACTTGGTTGGGTGGATGAGTAAAAAATGGTGTATCCCCACTTGGTTGGGAGATTGATGTATGTATGAGTCTTTAGGAAGGTCATTGGCAATGTATGTATAGAGTCATGTTATGCTTTTGCAGACCTTGCATGTGCTCACAGGGAGCATGGACGGATTGGTACATCTTGGCATGTACAAAGGGGGAGCTCAAACAGAAACTTCAGCATGTACTCAGGGGGAGTATGGACATCAGAATGTATATCTTGGTCCGCCCTTTGCCCTTGATGTCAAAGGGGGAGAGTGACTTGGTGTGGTGGTTGCCATCAAGTCCAAAGGGGGAGATTGTTCGCATTATGATACAGGTGTTGTCCTTGATGGCAACTCACTCAGAGGTATGATACAGGTGTTTTCCTTGAAGGCAACTCAATCAGATGATAGATCATAGTACAGCAGGTCAAGAGAAAGGTATACGCAGGTTAACCTTGATGAAAGTGTGTATACATGTGGGTGAGATGAACAAAAGGCGCGTATACGTACACACGCAGGTTCACAGAAGGAAATGCGCGTACATGTTGGAAAACTAAGTTTTGGTCCATGGTATTTTGGTATTGATCCATGGTATTTGGTCCGAAGTGTTGACCCTAGGTATTGGTTCTACATGGTTTTGGACCATGGTATTGAGAGAGGCCTAAACCTATATAAGAAGAAGATCATTAGGCCAGGGTGGAAGTGAGGAAGTGATGAATATCTGATATGCTGGTTATGGGTTGCTTTGCTTGATCTGAACCAAGGATGCACTCATGTGGATGATGATGAACGATGGTTCGAACCTTAAGGTTTGGAATGTTTATCATTATATGGTTTGATTATGGATAAACTAGATCTGAATTATTGACGCATGTTTTATTGTATGAATGTTATGATCTGGGTATGACTGATGTCTAGAACAGTTGCAAAGTTATGAGTAAATATTTGCATATCTGTACGCGGGTTGGCTTTGGTAAAAGCGTGTATGTACGCTAGTTTGGTTCATCATAATTGCGTATACATTATGAGATATGATATTTGGAGTTGCAGTTGGATTTGGTTATTGTTGCAGAGTTCTGTTCTCTGTTCTATGTTCTGGTGACTGTGTTTCAGTGTTTCAGTATTGGGTGATTCAGAGATTGATGATGCAGGTGTAGTTGATGGGTGTATAGTAGTGATGATTAATTTTGTGCTTCAATGTTGTTGATGGGTCCAGTATGAAAATTGGACGAAATTTGGCCTTCAGATTATGGTGTTGTGCTTCAGGAGTATCCAGTATGAAAATTTATGAAACGTGGTCCCTGGAGGAAGAAAGAAGATCATAGCCTTATGTAGGCTGGCGCCTATGTACTGGTAAACATATCGGCCAGTACAAGAGCCAGGGGGTTGGAGCTCCCTTCCAATAGCAGTTGGAAAACGAGTGAAGGTTGGAGCCTTCAGTAGGTCGGCGCCTACGTACTATCAAATGGATCAGCTAGTACAAGAGCTAAGGGGGTTGTAGCACCCTTCGAGTAGAAACTGGAAAACGAGAGAAGGTTGTAGCCTTCTGTAGGTAGAAGCCTGCGTACTAGTATAAGACTACTCCAGTACAGAAATATTGTAAAAATAAGTTTCTTATTAAAAGAAGATAGAGACGAATTGCAGCAGGTGGTTTTCACCCACATTGGGTTTCCACCTTATATCATGGTGTTCATGTGTGCTTCTTATGTGTGATTATTTGTTATGTATTTACTGCACCTGTTTACTGTTCATATGGTTAATAATGTTCTGATGCACTCATTGAAGATCAACTAACTGAATCATAAGTTTACTGGATATGTGCTTGTTACATTACATAAAGTTGCATATACACGCGGTTTGCCTTAACTGAAGTAGCGTATATGAATATGAATATGGAAATGAAAAAATTATATTGATTTAATAATACTGATTCACCCCCCCCTCTCAGTATTATTTCCAACAGTTTGGTGTCAACAAATATGACAACCATTCTACCCTAAACAAGGTACAACTAGCCTACTAGCTAATGCAGTGCACCATCACAACTCCATTTGGTCGTACCCTAAACACATATGTTGGTCTATCTACTCCCATCCCGCAACTCTGCCTCTATCAATGAATCATGTTCCTTTAGGTCACTAAACATGACTCACCAAACTACCCTATAGTTGATCATTAGTCCATCAAATAATCAACACATAGGGTCTTCTTGTGAGTTGTTCACAACTCCATTTGTGAACAACTCTTAGACTTCCCATTGTTGCTCCTCAACACGTAGGGACGTCTTCCCACTATTGCCTTTCTGTGTTGTTTCAATAAAGATAAACTTACGACATGAAGCGTTTCCCTCTATCACTATAAGATGTCCTTCTCTTTAGCAAACTTGGGCTCAATGACTGGTCCATTTGTCTGACTTCTTTTGTCCTTTAGACAGTCAACCCCTAACCTCCAAATACCTGCCTCTCCTAGAAGATATATAGTTTTTCAAGGTATGCACTTAGGGAACTTTTTAACACCTACTCGTTTCCCTCCTAATAGCCACAAGGTGTCCAAATAAACATTGTCCAAATCTGGACTATCACCCTCCTAAATTCATCAACTTAGACTAGCATACATGCCTCTTGAAGACTCCATCTTCCAATTGTCTACAACATGGCCTGAGCAAACTTGTTATGTAGTTTTTTAGCCTAGTTATGGCACCATACCAACCCTTAACCAGTCCTCAAAACACTTATCTCTCCCTCCTCCAAGGTCTGTCCAACCAACGTTATACTTCTAAGTACATGTGGCCTTATTTGCAAATGTTCTAACCACAATCCAACACTTCAAACAATACTCAACCCTACCTGTAACATATATGTTGTCTTTGGCCCTATTCAAAGAAGAAGAACCACCAAATGTGTGCCCATATTATCCTTTGTCCTTTGCTTCCAACTCTCACCAACTCGGACCAACAGTCACAAGAAGAAATACGTCAAATGGGGCCTCTCCTTAACTTCACAAGGCCTCCTTATGGTTGTGGCTACCTCAAACAAGATGCTCCTTCATTATGATAAAATAAATCTCGGTGATGTGTGTAATGAGGTCTCTGCTCTCACCTTTTTATACTTTTCCTTAGGTTAACATCTAGCCCTTCAAGAAGGGTCTCCTTAATTAAGGTTGACTTGGAAATTTGGACAATTTTCCCACTTGAAACAGATAAAAAAATAGTTCTCCACAATGACAAGGGTTGTATTGGTGCTTGAAGAAACCCCTTGCTCCTCTAAGGGTGTTTTGTCATCTCCAAGTGCCAAGTCATGAAATATCCTCATGGATTCATACCCACAACTTTTGTTGCAAAGCCCACATATTGGGTACTCTCGCCCACAAAGCCCATGTGGGTCAAATTCCTCCACAACCTTGTACCCTAGGGTTGGAGTACCTCCCAAGCTACAAATCTCAACACTCCCTCTTAGCAAGGGAGGTACTTACAAGACTAGGAAGTAACTCATCATCATTGTCATTGCTGGCGACACTAGCCCAACTCTTGGCGCTCACCACTCTAGCATACCTTGAAGCATGAGATATGCCCTTCTCAGAATTTTCATTGCCACTGGAAGCCTCCTGCTTATTTTTCTCCTAAAATGCTTTCAAGCCATTCCACGATTACTTCTTGCCAACTGTAGAAGCACCCTTGTTCCCCACTGACCACGTGCTCTTCTTGGGCTGCACATTCTCCCTCTAAATCTCCAAACCTCCACTAGAACTTGGCTCCCTCCGATCCTCTAAAACCTGGACCTTCTCCTCCTTCTGCTTCTCATCGTTTATATGCTTGCTTGTTAGCCTGCATAGACCATGTTCCCTAACTCCAATGACCACTTCACCAGATCTAGAACCTTTAGTCCTAAGCTTCACTTTCCCATTATGGAAAATCACGTTAAATCCTGTCTGCTCGATCACTGAGACAAATAATGCATTATATTTGAGTTGTGGTACATGCAATACATCTTTAACTCACATCGACTGACCTGACTACATTCTGAATGGAGTGAAACCTTATCCTCTGATCTCCTTTTGACTCTGGTCGCCCACCACCATGTGTAACTTTGATTCCCACTCATCTAGAGTCTCGAACACATCCTGCGAACCCGTCATATGCTTCGATGCACTATTGTCCACGTACCATGCAACCTTGTTAATGAAACCCTTAGAGAAATGAGAAATCAAAGCATAATCCTCACTCTTGAATCTCCCAGAGAGGTCATCTATCTCGGTAGAAATGGTGACACTTGAAACTTGTGTCCCCTTCTTCTTCTCATCATCTCCCTACTTCTTCTTTAGACATTTCGTTGAATAATGACCATATTCGCCACAATTGAAACATTCAACTTACGCAAAGTTGTTCTTTTTCTTGCCCTTTATCCTTGCTGCAAGAACCACGTCATCATCAAAAGCCTTCTTCTTTGGAGGAAGATTATCATCTCACAATTCTTCCTAAATGAAGTCATCCGATATCCTAAATGAAGTCACCATCTCATAATCTGTAATAGTCACTCCAATGGCGGCAAGCTCATCTCGAAATTGAGAAAATCTTGTTAGATACGAAGTCACTCCTTCAACCCCTGTCATCTTGGTGGCCTTCAACTTATCCTGCAATACCAACTGTCGGTTCTCTTTCTTATTCTGGAACAAATCCTGAAGAGCTTTCCCACAACTTGTGTACTCTTTTCTACAAAGCCCATGTGGGTCAAATTCCTCAACAATCTTGTACCTTAGGGTTTGGAGTACCTCCCAAGCTATAAATATCAACACTCCCTCTTAGCGAGGGAGGTACTTCGAAGGCTAGGAAATAACTCATCATCATTGTCACTGCTGATGATACTAGCCCAACTCTTGGCTCTCACCACTTTAGCATACCCTAAATCATGACATACACCCTTCTTAGAATTGTCACTGCCACTGGAAGCCTCTTGCTTGTTTTTCTCCTAAAATTCTTTCAAGACATTCCACGATTCCTTCTTGCCAGCTGTAGAAGAACCCTTGCTCCCCACTAACCACACATTCTTCTTGGGCTGCACATTATCCTTCTAAACTTGCAAACCTTCGCTAGAACTTGACTCCCTTTGAACCTTTGGAACCTGGACCTTCTCCTCCTTCTGCTTCTCATGGTTTATACGCTTGCCCGTTAGCTTGCATAGACCATGCTCCTTAACTCCAATGACCACTCCCCCAAAGCTAGATCCTTTCAGCTCGAGCTTTGCTTTCCCATCTTGGAAAATCACCTCAAACCCCTTATGCATGATCATTGAGACAAACAATACATTATATTTGACTTGTGGTACATACAATACATCCTGAACTCGCACCAACTAATCTGAATCCATGCTGAATGACACGACACCTTATCCTCTAAGCACTTTATGACTCTTGTAGCCCACCACCATGTGCAACTTTGAGTCCCACTTAACTAGAGTCTCGAACACATGTTGCGAACCTGTCATATGCTTCGATGCACTATTGTCCACATACCATGCAGCGTTGTCAATGGCACCCTCAAAGAAATCAGAAATCAAAGCAAAAGCCTTACTCTTCAATCTCCTAGAGAGTTCATCTATCTCGGTAGAAGTGGTGACACTTGAAACCTGCTTCCCCTTCTTCTCATCATCTCCCTACTTCTTCTTTGGATACTTCATCGAATAATGACCATACTCGCCACAGCTGAAACATTCAACTCATGCAATTCCTTCTTTTGCTTGTCCTTCATCCTTGTTGCAAGAGCCATGTCATCATCAAAAGCATTCTTCTTTGTATGAAGATCATTGCCTCACAATTATTCATGAATGAAGTCATCCCATATCCTATTCCAATCTGGTAGCTTCTCTATGGAAACAATCCCTTTGATGAGCGAATTCCATTATGGAGTAAACCCCTTCAAAGCAATCCTCACCATCTCATAATCTGAATAGTCACTCCAATCGCGGCAATCTCATCTCGAACTTGAGAAAATCTCGTTAGATGCGAAGCCACTCCTTCAACCCCTGTCATCTTAGCGGCCTACGACTTATCCTGCAATACCAACTACTGGTTCTCGTTCTTATTCTGGAACAAATCCTAAAGGGATTTCCACATCTCATGGGCAATGTTCTTCTCAAACATACGGGGTATCAAAGGATCCTTGACACCATCTAGGATGATCAACTTGGCCCTCATATCCATCTCTTTGTACACATCCAACTCCTTTAGGTCAGTTGACTTCTTGATCTCTTTCTCGGCAAAGTACCAGATCATATTCACCATCAAAACCAACTTGATCCTTTCCTTCCATGGACTATAGTTGGAAAACCCTTCCAACTTGTCCTCATATCGCAAACAAACCAACATCTTTTGACATTTGTTATTATTCCTTCAACAATAATGTGACCAACTCCATCTTGACTTGTACTCGCTATTCACACTCTGCTTTATTGACCCTTCAAAGCAGCTCTGATACCATGTTGTTTTTCCATGACAATGGTGAATATAGGTTGAAGTCTTACAATCTCTGACACTAACAACTCAAATGCCACAACAAACTAATTTGCACAATGGAATAAATACAACAGTAAATCAAAACATGCACAAATACAACTTTTTACAATTTTCAACAACCTAACTTTGTTATATTGACAAACTGTAATACAACTATTGTAATATTCCTAACCCAGAATATTCCTCAAACCCCAGCGAAAACTCCAACCAAATATGTGCAAATGATATAATAACCCAGAAGTGATAAAATAACAGTGGAACAACATATAATAATGTAAACCGGAAATATAAGCAGATACACAAGAAATGCAGTGAGAAATGCTAAGACATTTTATTATATTGAGCAATAAATGAGTACAAGAGGTGATTAGATAGATGGCACCTCGACTTGCACAAGGCAAGTGAAGAAATACTCTCAGAATGACGAGAATGGCCTCTCTGCGTGGATGATACTGCTGCTGCTAGAAAACAAATGATGATTTGGGGTTGCTCCCCTCCTCGGAAAAATTTGAAACTCTGGGTCCGGGCTCTACTCAAGAAACCCAGAAAAACACAGAAAGCTTTCCTGGAATGGCCTCACACTGATCTGCGTCCCAGCTATTGGAAAACTGTCGTGCTATTACTGCTGCTGGAAATTGAATGAGGATTTGGAGCTGCTCCCCTCCTCATAAAAGGCTGAAACTCTGGAATCGAATCAGACTCTACTCAAAAAACCCAGAAAAACCCAGAAAGCTTTTCTGAAATGGCCGACCCCCGAAAATCAACCCCTTGGGGTTCTGTGCAGTTCCTCAAAGACGCTGATGAAATGGATGTTGAAATGCTGATGAAACTACTATTGGAATGCCAATGGAAATACCTTGCCCGAGCAGGCACTCAAAGTCCCCCGGGGCTAAGGGTGAGATTTCCGAACGGAGACACTCAATGCACTAAACAGTGCTGCAGACTAGCTAAACAGCCAGCGTGCTCTAAGTCAAAATGACTATCACAAATGATCATAACCAAAATGGTCAAAATGAGGGGGCTCCTCTCTCCTTTATAGCCTTTGCCTCTCTCAATCCCATGGCTCACCTCCTCCTGTGTGATTCCTCTCTTGCCATGTGTTTCTTCCCTCCTGCGTAGTCCCTCCATGTGTCTATGTGGGCTCCATTTCTCCTTCCTCCTTTGGCCCCCTTGGCTCCCCTCTAAGTCACAACGTTGTGCTACTAGGAAGTGACTTTTTATTCTAAAAGTGAGTTATGTCCCCCGTCCTCACTTTTTTTTTATTTACAAATAACTATAGAAGGCAAAAATTGAACAAAATCTAATATTCTGATTAGCCATGGCTAATTAGGAATATTACAATCTCTCCCAGCAAAATGTTGCTTGTCCTCAAGCAACTGAAGTAATGGATGTTGTAATATCTCTTCACTCTCCCAAGTGGCATCCTCATCCGGCAAATTCTTCCACCTCACCAAGAATTCCCGGACCATCCTACTCTACAGCTGCCTCTCCCTGTATCAATGATAGCCTCTGGTTGCAATACCAAATGCCCCTCATCATCCATGGGTGGTAGCTCATCTGTCACTGTCACCTGCTACCCCAATGCCTTCTTCAGGCATGATACATGAAAAATGTTATGAATCTTGCTGCCTTGGGGCAGCTCCAACTCATATGCAACCTGTCCAATCTTGTGTATCACCTTGTATGGCCCATAAAAGCGGGGCTTAAGCTTCTCAACCCCCTTCTGCTTTAGTGATGACTGTTGGTATGGCTGTAACCGTAGGTAGACCATGTCCCCTACCTCGAACTATCTCTCCACCCGACCCTTGTCAACATACAACTTCTGCTGGTTCTGTGTTGTAGCCATGTTATCCTTGAGAGCTCGAAGAATATCCTGACTCTCTTGGATCCATATCTTGGCTCTAGGAGCCTTGCTATCACCAAACATCACATCAACAAAAGATAAAGGATGATACCCATATAAGGGATAGAATGGTGACATACCAATAGACATGTAATGTGAAGTATTGTAGCAGTACTCCCCCAGATGCAGCAATTTCAGCCATGCTCGTTGTTGCCCACTGACATAGTTATACAAGTAGCCCTCTAGCCACTTGTTAACTATCTTTGTCTGCCCACCCATCTGTGGGTGATAACTGGTACTCGATGTCAACTCCGTCCCCACCAACCGGAAAAGCTCCTGCCAAAACCCGCCCATGAAACGGTTGTCCCTGTCACTAACGATGGTCTTAGGAAGACCGTGTAGTCTGAAGATCTCTATCAAGAACAACTCGGCCACCTATGTTGTTGTATAGTGTGCAGATATGGAAAAAAAATGTGCGTACTTTGTCAATCGATCAACAAAGACAAAGATACAATCCTTGCCCTGTACCATGGGCAACCCTGTGATGAAGTCCTTCGAAATACTCTCCGATTTCCCCTCCAAAATGGGAAGAGGCTGCAATAAACCCGCGAGATGGCTCATCTCTCCCTTGTTCCTCTGGAAAACATCGCACTCCTAGATGTGATGGAGTACATCCTCCTTGAGGCCCTTCCATGAGAACCTCTCTCTAATGGCCCTGTAGGTTTTGGTAAACCCCTGATGTCCTGCCAAGGTGAATCATGTGATGCCTAGAGTATCTTCTTCTTGAGCTGAGACCCCTCAATCAAGGGTCCCTGTAATAGATGATCTCATCGACCACCCTGTACCTGTCATTTTCCACCTGCCCATTTAGAACCTCACATGCAAACCTGTCCTTAGAGTAATCTACTAAGAGTCGAGCCCTCCAATCTGTATCCAAGCTCATAAGAGACAATGTGGCTGGTCTACGTGAAAGGGCATCTGCTACCACATTGTTCTTACCCTTGACATACTCAATGTCAAAGTCATATGCTTGTATCTTACTGATCCATTTCTGTTGCCTCTCCTATAGCTTCTTCTGCTCCAAAAAGAACTTGAGGCTGTTGTGATCAGTCATCACCCTGTAGTCGATGAACATCCTCAATGTACTGTCCTTCTTCTTCACCAACAACACAAAAGAAGCAAAAGGACTCGTGCTCGGTCGAATGTGCCCAAGAGCCAGCAACTCCTAGATAGCCCGCTCAATCTCATCTCGATAGGCCTTGGGGTGCCTATAGGGGGTGGTGATCACTGCTTGAATGCCCTGCTCAAGCTCGATAGTGTGCTCAAATCCCCGGTCCGGTGGCTTTCCTAGCGGAATCTCCCCAAACACTGTGGCATACCGGTCAAGGATGGACTGTATCTCCGGATGTACCGTCCGCCTTGTAGTCCCTGCCTTTGATGCACACAGCTCTACTACCCACTCTATGTCTCCCTTTCGGAAGACTGCCTCCATCCGATGAGCCAAAACAGTCTGAGGCAGATATGTGTGTTGTCCCCATATCTTCTCATGCCTCCCTGTCTTCTCATCATCCCACTCCATCTCCAGGGTCTTCCAATTTGTCGTGACCTTCCCTAGAGTGATAAGCCACTGACCACCCAGTATCATGTTGGTGTATGGAATATCGACCACAAAAAAGTGGTCAGTCAATGTGTAGGTGCCCATCGTCATTGAAACCTCTGGAACATAACGAGCACACGTCATGGTTTGATCTCCTGGGACTAAGACTAAAAACCCATCGAAGCTCTCTATCTGTATACCTCTCTGCTCAACCATCTGTGCATCGATGAAGTTGTGGGTGGCCCCACTGTCAACCAAAACTAATACGCGTTGGCCACGTACTATCCCTCGTACGCATAGTGTTAGATACTTGGGAACTCCTCGCAACGCTGCAAGGGCCCCTCCGATGGGTGCAAAAGATGCACCACCTGCTGCTGCTGGTGGAGGTGGCAAAGGGCCCTGTATGGCATGGCTATCTCCTGCCTCCACATCCTCCTCGTCATATTCTTCTCCACTGCTCTTAGAGAAGACCTCAATAAAATGTGCTTTGCCAGCAGCACATTTATGTCCTGGTGCCTATGGCTCCTGATAGGTGAAGCACAACTGCTTCTTCTTCAGCTCCCTCTTGGCATCGTCATCAAGCTATACTCGTCCTGGATTCCCCTTTGGAGGAGGAATCCTCACATCCTTCCCCTTAGACTGAAAAGTCTGTCTCTGGGGGTAAGGTGTTCGGGTCCTCGGTAAGACATCCTGTAAGTCACAGGTCCTAGAGTGTGGCTGGTTTAGTGGATCGAATTAATCCCCGAAGTGGCTCTGTTAACCCCTCAACATACATATAGACCCTCCGTGTCGTGGATAGGTCTGGCACCATCACGAAGACCCTCAAGAAATCTGCAATGTAGGTCCCTGGGCTCCGGGTCTGTTTGAGCCTCGTCAGCTCAACAAAATGTTGCTCTGGATCCCTCCGATCAAATAGCTCCATCAGTCTCCTAGTAAACTCGGCATATGTTGTCACTGTGGAGTGCCCCAGTGTAACCATCCCATGTAACCACCAATCGTGGGCCTCGCCATCCAAATGCAATGTTGCCACCTTGATGGCCTCTGCCTCCGACATCTGGTTAAGCTGGAAATAAATGTCCAGCTTCTCCGCCCTAGACTTTGCCGAACTGTTTGATGACCCATCAAACGTAGGCAAGTGGAATCTACTCGTTGCACGGTGGGTATCGCCATCATGGTAATGTCGGTACCCTCTGTGATGGTCGCGGGGTCTGCTATCCCGCTGGAGCTGAACAAAATCTCTGAATGAGAGGGCTTCCCTAAACTCCTGCCCATAGGCCTGATACTGTGCAAAATAATCGCCCATATGTCCGGGCTCTACCTCCTGCTGGGCTATGGTCCCCGTGTTGGCTCTTAAGAAAGTGGGCATGGTAGAGCGTGTAGGGGGCATGTGAAGCCACCTGCTACGTATTATCACGCTGCTCTGGCAAATGGTGGGATGCACCTGATCCCTCACCAACCTAAAAACTTGTGGGCTCTCATGTTGTCTGGCCTCTACTGCCGTGAATCTCTACCCCATCACCTCAATCTGCCTCGACAGATCCTGCACAGATTTGAGGAGCATAACTGCAAATCTCTTCCCGTCATCATCTGCCATCGGATCCTCGTGCTCCGCGTCCACCACAGGCTCCTCCTGTTCTGCGTCGACCACAGGAACACAGTCTCCCTCTCCGTAAGTGTTCCCCAACCTACGCCTAATGTCTCTGTATCTTTGAACTCTGTAATAGATATAGGGTTTCTCCCCTGGTGTCATAGATTGCTAGCTCCATAGGCTGAAACAGATCTATGCTCTGATACCACTGTAATATTCCTAACCCAGGATATTCCTCAAACCCCAGAAAAAATTCCAACCAAATATGTGCAAATGATATAATAACCCAGAAGTAATAAAATAATAGTGGAACAGCATATAATAATGTAAACCGGAAATATAAGCCGATACACAAGAAATGAAATGAGAAATGCTAAGCCATTTGATTATACTGAGCAATAAATGAGTACAAGAGGTGATTAGATAGATGGCACCTTGACTTGCACAAGGCAAGTGAAGAAATACTCTTAGAATGACAAGAATGGCCTCTCTGCATGGATGCTGCTGCTGCTGCTAGAAAACAAATGATGATTTGGGGCTGCTCCCCTCCTCAGAAAAAGTTGAAACTTTGGGTTCGGGCTCTACTCAAGAAAACCAGAAAAACCCAGAAATCTTTCCTGGAATGGCCTCACACTGATCTGCGTCCCAGCTACTGGAAAACTATTGTGCTGCTGCTACTGCTGGAAGAATGAGGATTTGGGGCTGCTCCCCTCCTCAGAAAAGGCTGAAACTCCGGAATCAGATTCTACTAAAAAAACCCAGAAAAACCAAGAAAGCTTTTCTGAAATGGTCGGCCCCCCGAAAATCACCCCCTTGGGGTTCTGCGCAGTTCCTCAAAGACGCTGATGAAACGGCTGCTGAAATGCTGATGAAACTACTACTGGAATGCCAATGGAAATACCTTGCCCGAGCAGGCACTCGAAGTCCCCCGGGGCTAAGGGTGAGATCTTCGAACGGAGACACTCAGTGCACTAAACAGTGCTGCAGACTAGCTAAACAGCCAGCGTGCTCTAAGTCGAAATGACTATCACAAATGCTCATAACCATAATGATCAAAATGAGGGGGCTCCTCTCTCCTTTATAGCCTTTGCCTCTCTCAATCCCAAGGCTCACCTCCTCCTGTGTGATTCCTCTCTTGCCACGTGTTTCCTCCCTCCTACACAGTCCCTCCATGTATCTGCGTGGGTTCCATTTCTCCTTCCCCCTTTGGCCCACTTGGCTCCCCTCTAAGTCACAACGTTGTGCTACTAGGAAGTGATTTTTTATTCTAAAAGTGAGTTATGTCCCCCGTCCTCACTTTTTTTTATTTAAAAATAACTATAGAAGGCAAAAATTGAACAAAATCTAATATTCCAATTAGCCATGGCTAATTAGGAATATTAAAACTATTTAGGGCTCCCGTACCATGGATCATGGCCCTCATATAATCATTGATACAAGAATATAATCTAGGGTTTGGTGTCAATAACTATGGCAACCAATCTACCCCAAACAAAATACAATTGACCTATTAGTTGATGTAGTGCACCATCACAACTCCACTTGGTCATACTTTGAACACATATGTTGGTCCATCTGCTCCTAATATGCAGCACTGCCTCTATCAATAAATCATGCTCCTTTAGGTCACTGAACATGACTCACTAATATACCCTCTAGCTGATCATTAGTCCACAAATGATTCAACACATAAGGTCTTCTTGTGAGTTGTTCACAACTCCATCTGTGAACAACTCCTAGACTACCCACTATTGCTCCTCAACACTTAGGGACTTCTTCCCACTATTACATTCGTATTCTGCTCCAATGAAGACAAACTTAGGGCATGGATAGTTTCCCTATTTCATCGCAAGATGTCCTTCTCTTCAACAAACTTGGGCACAATTACTGGTCCATTTGGCTTGCTTCTTTTTCCTTCAAATAGTTAGCCCCTAACCTCCAAATTCCTGTCTCTTCTAGTAGACTTGTAGTCCTCCAGGGTATGCACTTAGGGCACTTCTGAACACCTACTTGCTTCCCTCATAACAACCACAAGATTTCCAAACAAACAACGTCCAAATCTGGACTATCACCCTGCTAAATTCATCAACTTTGACTAGCATACATACCTCTTGAAGACTCCTTCTTCCAAATGTTTGTAACTCGGCCTCAGCACACTTGCTTTGTAGTTTTTTAGGCTGGTTAGGTCACCAGACCAACCCTCAACCAGTCCTCAAAACGCTTCTCTCTCCCTCCTACAAGGTTTATCCAACCAACACTATACTTCTAGGTACATGCGACCTTATTTGCAACTGTTCTAACCACAATCCAACACTTCAAACAATACTCAACCCTACCCATAACAGATATGTTGTCTTTGGCCCTATTCAGAGAAGAAGAACCACCAAACGTGTGCCTAGATTATCCTCTGTACTTTGCTGTCACCAACTCGGCCCAATAGTCACAAGAAGAAACATGTCAAATGGGGCCTCTCCTTAACTTCACTAGGCCTCCTTATGGCTGTGGCTACCTCAAACAAGATGCTCCTTCATTATGATGAAATAACTCTTGGTGATGTGTGTAATGAGGTCTCTCCTTTCACCTTTTTATACTTTTCCTTGGGTTAACATCTAGCCCTTCAAGAAGGGTCTCCTTAATTAAGGCTCACTTGGAACTTTATACAATTTGCGCACTTGAAACACATAAAAAATTATTTCTCCACAATGACAAGGGCTCTCTTGGTGCTTGAAGCAACCTCTTGCTTCTATGAGGGTGCTCTATCATATTCAGGTGCCTAGTCATCAAATCTCCTCATGGATTCACACCCACAACTTTGGGTGCAAAGCCCATAGCATGGGTACTCTTGGCCACAAAGCCCATGTGGGTCAAATTCCTCCACAACCCTATACCCTAGGGTTTGGAGTACCTCCCAAGCTACAAATCTCCACAATGGAGGGCCTTGAACCCTCTTGTCACCCCCCATGAATTTTGTCTTTCTTAATTCTCGCCATAATAAAATTAAGGTATCAAGGAGATGAAATCTAGCCTAAGGAGAGCTGAGAAAACTGATACAGAGATCCCAGCACCTGACATATAACCAAATGACCAAGAGAGGGAAATGGGGAGATCGTTAGAGTGGAACTCTTGCGAAGACACCCTAAAGAGGAAATATGCAAGAGGACCTGATCGTGACCACTGACCTCTAAATTGTTGCATGCCTTGAAACAAGAGATGACTTTGTGAGTTATTACTTGAGGATAATTCAAATCGAGACAGAGAGCAAGACCAAAAGCAGGGAAACTGGAAGTCCATATAAAATTAAGAGGAAAGGGCAGTGAGGTGGATTAGAGTCTATCCACATAGATAGAGGGAAAAAAACCTCTAGGAAACCATGAATAGGAAGATCTAAGAGTACCAAATTGCATATGTTCTAGCATTGCCAACACTAAGTTACACAAAAGGGAACCCACTTTTCTTTGAAAACTGCCCACCTCACACAAAGCATGCGACCATAGGATAACCCACCACCAAGGAAAAATACATTGAATTGAGGAATTACAAAAATTAGAGTAGACAAAATAACAAGAAATAAGCCAGGGGTGGAATGGAAACACCTAATTTAATATTGAGTGGAAAGACAATGACTCATCCTCCTGTTAGAGTCCTTGACCCTCAAAGCTCTAAGTAGCCTTTGGACCTCATATCCCAACGCTAATCCATGTATCCTTGCTATAATTTATTCTTGCATCCTCCATAATAGACCAGTACTCAAAGCCTTTGTGGAATTGTTGGTTCTCTAATGAGTAATCAAACATGCATTCTCACTACAAATGCCTTGAATATGAGTGGTATGATGGGGTGTGGCGACAACACCTTTCAAATCAAATTCACCGGTTTTGTGCTAGATGGAGAGCGTCATTTACTCCCACCTTCTCCTTTGCCAATAAACCATTAACTCTATCATACTTGTATCGGGACACCCACCATGGGATGCAAATAATGTTAAATTTTTAATAAAATCATAATAATGAAGTTTTTTTAATTCGTATTCATAATTTGAATAAAAATGCCTAATCCCTTTATGAAAAATAAAAAATATAATCATCTTTCAATAATTTGCTATAAGCCTAATTCCAAAAATTGGGTTCCAATTTTCAATATCTTTATTTGAATTCCTATTTAAAATTATTAAAACAAAGTTTTATTAACATTTAAAATTAAACATAACAATTCATTTAAAATCGGAATTAATTCCTACTTAAAATGATTAGAATAAAGTTTTATTAACATTTAAAATTAAACAATAATTTTGATGTGAATGTGTCAATAATAGGTGCACAGGAGAATTTTTTTCGCTCTGCGCTCCGTGACCTAGCGCGCGCGCATCCTGCCGCCCTTGGCCTCCTAGTCAGAGCCCCGATGGCCTCTCCGGAGTCTTCGCCGGAGGAGTCTGTCATGCTACAGGCACAGCAACAGGAATTCTCTACCCTTGTCAGCTCCCTGCCTCCTCAACGAAACCGCCCTGCTGTTACCAAGTTTGTAAAAAAATTAGATGGACTTCAGGAAGTTGCTCTGCCTCCGACTGCGCCCAGACTGGCTGCCTTAGCTCTCGCTGAAAGAGGTTTGATTGGCCAATTCACTGGTCTTTGGCCATCACCTAAAACCGTCCAGAGGTGGGTGGAAAGAAATTGGTTGGAAAAAACCCAAGGAAAAATCGCCATTAGATTCTGTGGGAAAGGCTTCTTCACCTTTCATTTCGAGACAAAGAATGACAAGGACTTGATCTTTCGCAACGGACCCTATTTTATGGACTCCAGAGGTCTGTACCTGAACAAGTGGACACCAGATTTCAATCCAGAACTTGATATCCCTAATGCAGTTCCTGTCTGGGTACGTCTCCCTCATCTCCCATTGCATTGCTGGGGAGATGACTCTGTAAGAGCCATTGGAAATGCAGTCGGTAAGTACATTGACAAAAGCGAACCAAGAGACAACATGCAAGCCTGCGCTCGTATTTGCATCGAGGTTGATTTGGGCAAAGGACTTCCAGAAGCTATCAAGATCAAAGTCGATGAATGGTCACACATCCAACAGCTCGACTATGAACAGATCCCCTTTAAATGTAAGGTATGTCACGAGTACGGTCATTTTGCTAATCGCTGCACTAAGATAATTAATGTGGATAGTAACACTCAAGATCATCAATGGGAAGTGGTTAAAAAAAGAAAATCTGCCCCTAGCATCTCTTTGCCCAATAATTCTGATCCCTCTTCTCTGAATCCCTCTGCCCATATCCTGCCTCCGCCTCCTCCTCCTCATCCTTCTCATTCTCCTGATCCTGAAATTCCCCCTCTGTCCCCTTCATCTACCAACCCTTTCCATATCCCGTCCCTCCCTGAAGACGATCCATCCCCCTCGATCCCTACCTCCTCGAATCCCTCCGCCCATCCCTCCTCCCTCCCGGACCAGTCCTCCTCTCCTCATATGAGCGCCCATCTCTTATCTGATCCCCTTCCTCCCAGAGTAACCCGAAGTAATTCCAAGGATCAGGGCTCCTCCCTCGATGGACAAAAAAAGCCAGGTAGAAAGTCTACAAATCAACATAGGGATGAAAATGCTCAGAAGGACATCGCTCTCGGTCTGCAGCACCCGATAGAATCCTTCATTCAGGCCAACAAAGATCAAGAAGTAGCTAGCAAAGACAAAGGAGGTAGAGCACCTTCTCGAAATGTAGGTTTGAAATGATCAAAATTCTCTCTTGGAATAGCAGGGGACTTGGGCAACCCTCAAAAATCATTGCTCTATCAGACCTCATAGCGCAGGAGAAACCATCCATTATTCTACTTCAGGAAACGAAACAAAGGGAAATAGAAATAAGCCAAACCATTGGCAAGTACAAAAACTACAGAGGAAGTATATGTGAAGCGAGAGGCGCTTCGGGAGGAATTTCTACAATCTGGAACCAGAATGATTGGCAACGTGAATCTGAGGTAGTTGAACAGCACTGGATAAAAACAGTCCTAAAAAATCATAATAGCCAACAGCAGATTGTCATCTTCAACGTTTATGTTCCCAATCATTATAGGGATAAAGGAAACTGCTGGGAATCTCTCAGTAACCACATCCAAGAAGGAGACAGCAGCAATACAATTGTAGCCGGCGACTTTAACCTCATCCTCCATGCAAATGAAAAGCGAGGAGGGAAATTTCTGCCAGACCCATTCAGGACTCAAATGGAAAATGTAATGCATATTGGCGACCTCATTGACATAACTCCAAAAAACCGCAAGTTTACATGGAACAACCGAAGACTGGGCAGTCATAATATCATGGAGAGGTTGGATAGATTCTTGGTGAATACTTCTATTTTGTCAACCTTCTCTTCTGTCACTTCCGCCATTCTACCTTTTGCTGCATCAGACCACTATCCAATCACCCTCGAGCTAAAAATCCATTGCAACCTTGGTCCGCTGCCCTTTAAGTTCAACCAGCTTTGGAGCGAATAGCAATCAGCTTGAAACATCATTCAACATACTTGGAGGCAGCATATTGAGGGCTCCCCAAGCTTCATTTGGGAAAGCAAGCTAAAGAATGTGCAGGCAGCGCTAAGGCAATGGGCCAAATCCTGCTACAAAGAGCCAGAGCAGGAAAAGAGTGAAATAGAAATTCAAATAGCTGAATTCCAATGCACAATCGAACAAAATGAATACAGCCACAGTAAAAAACTTCAAGAAGAAGAGCTGTACATTAAACTCAGCAAAATTAAAAGGCAGGAGGAGGAAAAATGGCGCACCAAATCATGACAAGTATGGTTGGAGAGCGGGGACAAGAACACCTCTTTCTTCCATAAGCAAGCCGCTGCCAGACAAACCCGAAACACCATCACTGCTATCTCGGACAGCGCAGGGACAATTCATGTGGAACAAACAGATATAAAAGAAGCTGCTACAGCGCATTTCAAGGACTTGTTAACTGAAGAGCAAGAGGAAGAAACATATGATGACCTCCTGCAGCATTTGCATCCTAAAATCACAGATGATCTAAACAAAAACTTGACAGCTGAAATAAAAGAGGAAGAAATTGCTAATGCAATCTGGACCCTGCACCCCAACAAGTCTCCTGGTCCGGACGGGTTCCCAATCAGCTTCTATAGGGATTACTGGGAACTAATAAAGAAAGATCTCATAAAATACATCAAGTGGATTCAAAAAAAAGGCAAGATAGGTGGATACACAAATGCTACACATCTGGCTCTCATTCCGAAGGAAAATCGGCCATCCAACTTTTCTCGCTTCAGGCCCATATCCTTATGCAACTCATCATATAAAATCTTCACTAAAATCATAGCCACTCGGCTAAAACCTCTTCTACCAATGCTGATCTCAGATAATCAAGGAGGCTTCATAGCAAACAGACAAATCTCAGACTCAATTCTTTTAGTCCAAGAGGCCATACATTCCAGTCAATCAAGGAACGAGAAAGGCTTCATATTAAAACTTGATCTTGCCAACGCCTTTGATAGGGTAAGGCATTCTTTTCTATTTGCAGTTCTCCAAAAGATGGGCCTCTCACCTCTCTTCATCAATGTCATCAAAAGCTGCATCTCCGGGCCCTGGATCGCCCCCCTCATTAATGGAAGACCTGGCCCTTCCTTCCAATCCTCAAGAGGATTAAGGCAAGGTTGCCCCTTATCCCCCTATCTTTTCATCCTTATGGCAGAATCTTTTAGCAGTGCCCTCGATCAAAAGAGGCAATCAGGCCTCATCACGGGTATCAAGTTCGAAGATGGCACCAAAAATATAAACCATTCCCAGTTTGCCGATGACACCCTATTGCTAGGAGGGGCGTCCACCATTATTACAAGAAGGTTTAAGTCCCTGCTTGACAAGTTCATGAGATACTCTGGAGGCAAAATAAACTTTCTTAAGAGCTGCATTTATGGATGGAATGCCTCTACACAAACGATACATAACATTGCTAATATTTTTGGTGTCCCTTGCAAGCTAGATTGGGACAGTTTCAGTTATCTGGGAATGCCGGTAACTTCAGGGAAAACAAAGACTGGAGTCTGGGACTTAATGTTGGACAAAATGAAAAAGAAAATTCAGAGATGGGGAACTTCGTGGCTCAATCCAGCTGGGCGACAAATTCTCCTAAAATCAGGGCTCTCCTCCCTTCCTTTATTCCAGTTCTCTCTTGCTCATGCGCCTGCTTCGTTTCATCGAAAAATGGATAGCATCCTCCGATTCTTCCTCTGGCAAGGAGGCAAGAATGAAAAGAAAAAATTCAATTTAGTTAACTGGAAACAGGTTATTCAAAGCCCTGAGAATGGTGGTCTGGGCATCAGGTGTCCTTCTATTATGAATTTAGCATTCGGTGGGAAGCTGATATGGAGACTTATGGACAATCAACCAGCATGGTGGAAAAACGTCCTAGAAGCAAAATACCTCAGCAAGCCAAGATCGCAAATCCTCATCGCTGATATCCCCAACAGACAATGTACAAATATATGGAAATTCTGCAAAAAAGCCATACTTTTCATGGCGCAAAACGTCTCAAAAGTGCCAAAAGGAGGTGATTCTGTAAATATAGGTTCGGACAAAATTATGGGGAATCGTCCCATAAACAGTCTCACAGGTTCCGAACCAATTCTATGCTATCTCCACAGTAAAGGCATAACGAAACTGAGTCAGATCTCCCAGTGGAACGATCCAACTAACGCTTGGATTCAATGGGCATTTCCACCCATTCCTCAACACCTCAATGACAGCTTCGACTCCCTCTGCAGCGGTCTTCACAATATAGCTCCCACCATCAAAGGCGCAAAAGATGAGTTTCGCTGGGATCCTTCAGGCACAAATTACTCTATCAAAGCAGGCTACAGCTATCTGAGCAGCAAAGCTCACCCCACCACAATCTGGGCCCCGAGGAAGATCCTAAAAAATGCGGAAGCAATCCCAAAGATCAAGTTCTTTATGTGGATTCTTCTCCATGGAAAAATCTTAACCGCTGAGAACCTCAGGAAGAGAGGATACTACGGGCCCTCCAGGTGCCCCAATTGTAAAATGGCGGAGGAATCCCTCCAGCACCTGTTTATCTCTTGCCCCTTCGCTGCCCACTGTTGGAACAACATAACTCCCTCCGCCCCATCCTCTTGGAATCCACAGCAATCTAGCACCGAAATTCTAAACAACTGGAGACGGAGCTATCCCTGGCAAACAGAAAATCAAAACCCAGCCAGAAGACTGTGGAATGCCATCCTGTTCGCTCTTTTGTGGCGCATCTGGATCGCCCGAAACAGTTCGATATTTCGAGATAAAGCCACCACAACCAATCACGTTATCCTCAAAGCCACCAGTCTTGCAGTAGAAACAATAGCTGTTAAACTAACTCGGCGAATTGATCCCGACAGGTTATGGACAGAGGAGAGAAGTTTCAGCTCGAATTTAATTGAAAGATCCAGCATCACCCCAGCAATTAAGATCCGAAAACCCCTCGGCAAATCAAACAATATCGAATGGAAAATCCGTCTTTCAAAAGAGGAATTCGATAAATGGCTTTTGGCAAAGGATTCTCATTCGTTATTCTTCGACGGGGCGTCCAAGTCCAATCCTGGTGCTGCGGGTGCAGGGGGCGTTATTCTGGCTCCTTCAGGTGCATTGGTGACCTCTTTCGAATGGGGTCTGGGGAGTTTGAGCAACAATCGAGCTGAAGCATTGGCACTGTTTCAAGGCCTCTTGCAGCTTCAGAACCAAGGGATTAAAAAAGCTCTTGTCTTCGGCGATTCAGCAATAATCGTCAGTTTAATGAACAGCAGCAGACAAGCATCCAACCTCTTCCTTCATCAAATAATAAGTCGCTGCAAAACTATGCTGACTCAGAACTTTAAGTGCCAATTTTTTCATGTCCTTCGATCCAGCAACCAGGAAGCGGACAAGCGAGCCAGCCACGCCTGTTCACGAGAAAAAGGAAGCCTATTATGCAATCAAGCGAGCCTGCTTCAATTTATCCCTTGACAGCGCCATTTTGTCAAGGAGCAACCTACCCAACTGTATTTCCCAGCAGAATTTGTGAGCTCACAACCAATCAGAGACCTCAGTTGATTACTCTAAATGTACAGCAAAACCATCTTTCTTCTGTCCCAATTTATAAGAATCTACACCTGCTCTAGAACTCTTCAAGCAAGCAGCAAAGGAATCTATGTGAACTGCCACGATGAAATCCATTTGTAACCCCATCTATTGTAAAATCGGAGCTCAGACTCCCTCATCTTTTTTGAATACAACAAGCAACTGATTTCGTAAAAAAAAAAAAAAACATTTAAAATTAAACATAACAATTAATTTAAAATCCGAATTAAGGCTTCTATGATCCATAAATTGAATATGAGAAGAGTTGCAGTGAAAGTCATCTTGTCCTTACGAATCACACTGGATGGTTCAAAATGTGTCGACATATTTCTTATAATGTAATTTTCACCGAATTCGAATTAATTTAAACTTAAACATTTAAAAATCAAATTAAAAAATGAAAAAATAACAAAAAATTGATAATCAATAATTTTTATTTATTTATTTATTCTTATAACAAATAATCTCACCACACACCATCACAAAAAAATATAATAATAACGTAATACAGTTATGTTGAAGAAACAAAACTCTCCCACTACTCTATGGTGTGCACAGGCTGTATGAAGAGGTGAAAGTCAAAATTAGAACTTCAGCAGGCATCTCTAAAAGTTTTAGAAGTGATATCAGGGTCAAGCAAGGTTGCCCAATGTCTCCTACCCTTTTTGATTTATATATCAACAAGCTTGAGGAGTGGTTAAATTCACAAAGGGGTGATGGTATCTATTTGGGCAAGTTTGTTATAAGGCTTCTTTTGTATGCTGATGACCTTATTCTGATTGCTAAATCGACTCTTGGTTTGCAATAGCACTTTCTATCCCTTGAGCATTTTTGTAGAAGTGTGGGGATGCAAGTCAATATCAACAAAACGAAAGTAGCGGCCTTTTCTAAGAAAAGAAAACATAACCAGCATAAGTTCTACTTTGAAGGCAACATTTTGGAAGAAGTCACAGATTACAAATAACTCTGAATTGACTTCAACAAAAATCTAAGCTGGAATGGTTGTAGAAAGAAAAGAACTTTGGGGGGTTGGAAAGTATTTTATGCTTTTCAAAATAGGTGTAGAGAGGCAGAGTTATGAGACTGGAAAACCACTCAAACTCTTTTTGAGCTTCTAGTGATTCTGGTGGTTCTCTATGGTTGTGAACTCTGGGCCAGTGGTACATCCGACATGTAGTGGAGACAAATTGAGAAAATTCAGAAGCGTTGATTACAAACAAATTTAAGATAAAAAGTGCAGTTCCTTATGATATCTTGTTAAGTGAAACAGGGACTGCTCCTATTGAAGCAATTGCTATGGTGCGAGTCATAAGGTATTTAAAAAAAATGAGCAAATGGAAGAGGGTAGATGACCTAAAGTTGTCTTTAATGATAGATTGTGCAAGAGCAAAAAAACTTAGATGCAACAAAATAACAAATGGTTTAGTAAATGGGGTATTGGCTTGAATGCGTGTCCCATAAACAACAAAGAGATAAAAGCTTTTGTTATGGAAAAGTTCCACAAGCGTACTTCGGATAAGGAGCTAGGAAGAAAGAAAAATTACTATATTAAAGTGTTTAATCCCATTCATAGTCATCAACCAAAAGCATACATAGAGGCCAATATCTCTTCGAGAGCCAAAATTCTTATTGCTCAGTTAAGGACTAATTCTCATAACTCTGTTGTGAAACAGGGCGCTGGAAAAGGCCAAAGGAAGTGTGGGAGGAAAGTGTAATGCCCCACTTAAATCTTATCCTACAATGTTAATGTTTACATTATCTGAAAATATTGAGAAATATAGGTCTAATATAAAATTTATGATTTCCATTATTCAAATTCCCCACTTACCTTCTCAAATTGAATATTGGGTAGGATATGGTCTCCTTCCATTATTTCAAAATGTATGTATTCATTTCACATTACCCAATGTACCCTCACATTTATTAAGGAGAAGACATGGTTCTCTCCATGTAATTAATCTCAACATTCCCCAATGTACCCTCCATTTATTGCGGAGAAGACAGTTAGTCCTCTCCATCTTATTATCGAATATATATATATATATATATATATATACTATATATATATATATATTAGTATTCATTTCACATTCTTCAATGTACCCTCACATTTACTAAGGAGAAGATATGGTCATCTCCATGTAATTACACCTCACATTCCCAAATGTATTTTTCATATTTACTTAGGACAAAACATGATCCTTTCCCATTAAATTCTCAATTTTATATTCATCTCACATTTCCAAATGTACTCCTAGCTTACTTGGGAGAAGAGAAGTCAACTGTAAGGATAGATGAGAAGTTAATGACATTAATGAGAGGTGGTTGAGATGGAGAAGGGAAGGAGGGTATAAAAAGGGAAGGGGGAAGGAAGAAGGGAGAGGTGGGGTTCTTGCTTATGATTATGGGGGTTGGTTGTGGTTGTTTGGACTTGTTATGATTTTGGGAGACCTTGGAAATCTATGGAGGTTTCTTGGGTTTGAGAGGAGGAAAGTATTGTTATCTGGTTTTGCACATTTTTCTTGAGGACACACTATATCTGGTTGGACTTGGGCACGGAGGGCTAGGGAACCTGTGGAGGTTTCCTGGGCTAGGAATTTGTTTCCTAGTTGGCTGGAAGGTAAATCCGGTTGGGTCGGTGAGAATGAGCGTTCAACTGGAGCTATAAGACAAAGGTATCATCATCAACCGCCAGAACAAGTATTTTTCCATGGACTGCTCTTGTTAAGTTGATATCAATGGAATGCTCACTTTAATTTATGTTGCTTATGATAAAATGATAAGATGTTAAATGTTTAAATCTTTGTGAGAAGGTCAGCAAGCTCCTTTTATTACTTTTAAATTAACAGTAAAATAGATCTGTTAGTGTATAATAGATTGAGGCTCTAATAATTGGAATCGGGTTCTTACACATGGTATCAGAGCTTTGGTTCAAAATCTGGACTCAAAGCCCACTAAACCCCAAATATCGCTAGAAGGAGGGCTTGAACCTCTGACCTTGTAGTTGTTAAGCTGTTGTGGTTAACACCTTTGGCATTGTCTTTTGAGCTGAAACAAGAAAATGTCAGTTAAATATCATTCATTCAAGACATAAAATTATTAGTCACCTAGCAAAACAATCACTAATCTGTCCTCAATCCCTTTTTCTTATTGAAGTGGAAAGGAATTGAATCTTCAATATTCCTCTATACTGTCACCGTAATGAGTTAATTCTGGACTACTGCTTTACTAATAATGAAGTTGGCTTGTATATATATATATATATATATATCATCAGAATTTATACTGTGACAGTCCAAAGTAACAAACTTCATATATTTCAGAGATGAGGATATTCGATTCTGCTAGACATTAGAGATTTTCAAGGCTGCAAACCGCTACAGGAGGTCATCCTTTAATGCTATAAATATGCAATGAACAGACTTCAATAGCCACAGGGATCTGAGGAAACTCTAGGCTACTAATTACAGAGTTGTCCACACAGTTCCATCCTAAAAACTAAAACAATGTTGCAAGGAGGATTTGTTGTTGCACTAAAAACCGTCCATTTTAAGCTTGGAATTTAGGGCAGTGATCTACATTAAAAGAGTTTATCCCAACAAAACTTCAATAATTATGCCATGGATTCAATAGTACTGAAGCTCAAAGATGAAGATGATTTGTGCTACTTTAATTGCATTAAGACTTGGTTATGAGCAGGATATGCCCTAACTGGCTGATAAGAAGGGTTGTATGAAAAGTTTCTTCAGCCAAGCCTTCATTCAGAACTCGGTCACTCCACCTGCAATATACTAGGCCTAACGAATCCCCAAAAACCAACCAAAAATAAAATATCTACGCTTCTGATCTTACGCAATCCCCTCAGGGGCCGAGATAGTATATTTAGAGCTTCAATAGACGATCATATTATTTGCATACTTTCTATACCTTGGAAGGTGAGATCGATGCTCTTTTATAGGTTTTCCATGAATAGGAAGAGGCTTCCAAAGGAGAGCCGTTGGAGGAACCTTAGGAGGGTATTCCCTTTTAAATTTAAATTTTATTCATCTTTTAGCCCAAAGATGGGTCGTTTGCCCATTTGGAGATGAGAATTTGAGGTCTTTGATGAAGTCCAATGCTTCTTGTAATTTCAAACATTGATATTTTAACCACAACCTTGAAGCAAACTCTTCTTTCTTGCTTTGCTGGCCCATGTAAAGGTGTCACATTACCATGTTTTTGGGGTTTTTATCACAAATTTAGTCTTTTAACTTCACAACTTGATTGACAGAATAGAGATGCCACTACAGTTTTCCAGAATAAGATTGAACGTTTTGAGTGGCAAATTCTTTCACTACTAGTGAATAAAGCTTGGAAAACGAACTTCTTTGGTCTTGAATTGTAATTCCATTCAAAAGCACATGAAGGGTACAAAACATAAATTCTTCTTGTAAAGTCAGTCTGTTCAGCTACCTGTTTCCCACATAAGATAAGCACATGTAGGTCTTGGGTTCTATCGGAGGTGCACGGGAAATGTCTCCATTATTTTGAAACTTGTGAACAGACCTGGTAAAGCCCTTATAGCTGGAGGTGGGTTACTTTTTTCATTTCATTTGTCTTTTTATTTTTATTTTTGAAGGGGGTGGGGTTTGTGTAGAAACAGCTTTTCTAGGTTGAATTCTCTAGTATCATTCCTTCAGCCATGGATTTAGTGAATCTCTGACTCCATCCAGGGTCAACTTTATTCTGATTTTCCATGGGGTTGGTCATAGTTCAGAGTTACTCATAACGTGGTCCGTATGTTTCTATGGTGAATTCTTGATTTGCACTGATGCTTTGTTCCTCACAACATTAGTTCATTTACTTTCTGGGTGGGAAGATTGAATTTCTCATTTTCAATATGGAGAAGTGTCTGTCGGCAATTTCAAATGCTTCTCATTGTATGTATGGCCTAGCTAGTTATGCACAAGTTGGATCCTGTAATAATGTACTCATCTGCAATTAGTGAAATATGCTTTATCAGTTTGATTCAGCAGTGAAGGCAGAAAGATTTCATAAATTTCAAATCTGGCAAATCTTGTAGACAAATTGCAGATCTATTATGAGTTTTTTTTTCATTTCATCTCCCATATTACTTTTGTTGTTTCTTTGGGTTTTACCTAAATGTGTGTTTTGGTGTGGAAATGCCACATTGTTTGCATACAAGAAGATTCAAAAGACCTATCCTTTTAGGACTTGTTGCCTTGTTTGGTCATTTTATCACTTTCAAGCCATTGCTTTGGGTTGTTAATGAATCCGTATAAATTACCAAGGCCGGACATTCAGAAATGTTTATAGAGTGTTGTGGACTGCCTGAAGGTTTGCTTTTTAAGTCATGCATATTACTTTTCATATTCTCTTGGGACTCTTACTCAATGTTCATGTCATTTGGGAGATAATTGCTGTAGAGTGCAGCGATGCTTGCCTAGAAGTTGTGTAGGACTCTGAGCACATGCTTTAAAGATGTTAATCGCCTTTGTCATCCATATTACTTCAGGCCTATGCCTTTCAGCAGATTATGTTTCTGCCAAATTTCAAATATCAAATTACCAAGTTACGGTCCATGGCTATAGTTTTGATGTCTTGTATATGTTCTCTCTAGTGACATTTTAATGGTATTGATTGTTTTGGGATGTTTCTCAATGCACATCAAGTCCTAAGGAAGGACATTCTGCGATTTTTGTAGAATGTTTTGTAACACATTCTGAAAATTATCTTGGGCAGTCTTGTTATTAAAATAATCATCAAAAAAAGATTATAGTAGTGAACATCGACAACGATATTTGAAAATGCATCATTTATTTGACACAGCTCATGTGGATCAACATTTCCAATCCTCTGGCACATGATAACATATGTTGTGGCAGAGTATTTCCGCACAGTTTGATAGCCGTTTGAAAAATAGGAAGCCAAAACATCCACAGGAACATTTGTTGCTAGAAGTTCATTCAGCAATTCAATACCTAAGAGCATACTATTGTTACTATATCTGCTTAGAACACAATAATAGCATCAGGACCTTGGATTATATTCAATGCACTCCTCTATGAACACATTTAATGAGGCTACTCCCCACAAAAACATGGGACTGAAACCCGTGACAGATTATTTCCTTGTGGATATCCATAAGAGTGCCCAAGTTTGTGCATACCCCAATAACGCTGGTGAAGGTGAACTGGTTTGGTTTGATGCCTGCTCTTTGCATTTCATAAAACAACTGCAAGGCCTCTTCGGCATAACCATCCCTGGCATAAGCTGCAATTAGCGTAGTCCATGACATTGCATTTCGTTGCGGAATTTTGTCAAACACATTGCATGCATCGTCTATGCTTCCACATTTGCAATACATGTTTAAAAGGGATGTTTAGGACAGAGATATCTGGTTTGAATTCCTTGTTACTATTCATATGGGCATGAACTAATCTTCCTTTTGAGAGATTTTTCTTCTGAATGCATTCCTCAAGCAGACATGCATATGTGGAAGAGTTTGAGAACCGGTCCAATGAATGTAAAGAATGCATGCATTTTTCAAGTTGACCCTGCTCGCACACAGTTCTCACTCTGTTGTTATCAGCGTTCGCTGCTTTGGCTTTGAGAGCGCTGGCTGTGGTGTTAATTCTGATTTTGAGTTGAAGCATCGAATGTTACATTGACTTTATTAGAAGACAGTGAGAGTTTTGACAACATGGAAATCATGGTAATCCTCTCCGAACATAGCTACCAAAGTGGGCGGAAAGCTAACACTTTCTGTTTCAATCTTATGAAACCAGAAACCAACTGATTATATATTTTGTTTTTGGAAGGATTGGAACTGTTGCGCTAGTTACAATCCTGGTGAGAGTTTTTGACAACATGGAAACCATGGTAATCCGCTCAGAACATAGCTACCAAAGTGGGCGGAAAGCTAGCATTTTTTGTTTCAGCTCAAAAGACAATGCCAAAGGTGTTAACCACAACAGCTTAATAGCTACAAGGTCAGAGGTTCAAGCCCTCCTTCTAGCGATATTTGGGGTTTAGTGGGCTTTGAGTCCAGATTTTGAACCAAAGCTCTGATACCATGTGTAAGAACCCGATTCCTATTATTAGAGCCTAAATCATTATACACTAACAGATCTATTTTCTTGTTGATTTAAAAGTAATAAAAGGAGCTTGCTGACCTTCTCACAAAGCTTTCAACATTTAACATCTTATCATTTTATCATAAGCAACATAAATTAAGGTGAGCATTCCATTGATATCAACTTAACAAGAGTAGTCCATGGAAAAATACCTGTTCCGGCAGTTGATGATGATACCTTTGTCTTATAGCTCCAGCTGAACGCTCCTTCTCACCGACCCAACCGGATTTACCTCCCAGCCAACTAGGAAACAAATTCCTAGCCCAAGAAACCTCCACAGGTTCCCTAGCCCTCCATGCCCAAGTCCAACCAGATATAGTGTGTCCTCAAGAAGAATGTGGAAAACCAGATAACAATACTTTCCTCCTCTCAAACCCAAGAAACCTCCATAGGTTTCCAAGGTCTCCCCAAAATCATAACAATTCCAAACAATCACAACCAACCCCCAAAATCATAAGCAAAACCTTCCCCAAAAACTCCCCCCTTTTCTCCCTTCCCCCTTCCCTTTTTATACCCTCCTTCCCTTCTCCATCTCAACCACCTCTCATTAATGTCATTCACTTCTCACC
>APFE031547550.1:0-11285 GCA_000404065.3 Pinus taeda
AAACCACCCTCAAAATTCCAAAATACATTTTCTTGTAACCAAAAACTGATCTTAAAAAATACTGCTAAAACCAGAAGACAAAGCTTGACTTTCAGCAGTTTCGTAGTGCAAGTTTAACCATAAATTCCTCCCACCTCAGAATGAATTGGAAGAAACTGAAATAGGTTTTTGTAGATAGGTATGTTAGGAAGACAATCCTCTTTCAGTTTTCAAAATTGAGGTCTCAGCGGGTTAGCACCCCTTCTGGAAGTTGACTAATAAACGCAGAAAGCAGAGTTTTTTTATGCTGAAACAAGCTTTTTCAGGGATTTTGTAGGACGCTACGAAAACTCCTAGTTCAGTGATTTCGTAGCTAGTTTCAAAATTTCTCCAAAATGATGTGAGCTATGACTTGTAAACACCTGGTGGGGCTTCTAGGACATGGAATGAGGCTGTCAAACCTTATTTGGAAAAGCGATATGACCTTAATAGACTTCTAACCTTATGACCTAACCCTTAAAGCATGAAATGACCTAGAGACCCTTTAACACCATGACTAGAAGAAGGGTTTGTAAATGAGAATGACACTAATTGTGATGAGATGACTCAAAACTTATAAGACTATGACTAGAAACAAGGCAACTTTCAAAGCCTAGAGACAAAGATTTTAGGGTGATAACAATACATTTCAACACCAAGAAGAAAGTATAACATCCCATGAAATGCAACATGAAGATCAACAGAGGTTTACTTATGAAAATCATATTATGTCCTCCGAGATGGATGTAGAGATGCAACAAACTTGTCAGTCTTTGGATCATAATGAAGATGAAAATGATTACAAACACCAAGAAGAAATACTGGAAGAAATTTTTTATGACCCTCAGGCAGAGGAAAAGGTTGTTCATTTTTGTAATTCCTTGCAGTAGCTTGCATCAAAGAATGATCTTTATAATGAAGAAAATTACATTGTTTGTGGGCATCATTCAGAAAGTCAGTTGGATAGCATATCAAATAAATTTTGTGTGGCTGAGGATCAGTTGTTTGAAGATATGGAATGTTATGAGAATCATCAAACTAACCATGTGTTTTTTGACCCTATAGCTGAGTACATGGGAAAGATTTACTGTTCAGGCTTCCAGTTATATGTTCATCTTGAAGAACAGTTACACCTCATGCTGCCTTGGTTATTTCAGTATCTGGTTTATTTTTGCTTCAGTCAAGAGATTCAAGTGTCAGATCAGATCGATGATTGGCTTCATTGGAAGTTTCATGTTCCTTGAGCTACAAGTGGAGATTGCAGCTGATAGGGTAGGTAGGAATGTGCAAATAAGCTCAGAGTAGGTTGACAGAGCATCTGTTTCAGTAGGTGCAGTTTGAATTCTTCATTCAGAAATCATTAAAGGCTTGAGGAGCAAATTGGGCAGAGGTTCAGAGTTTTATTCTAGAGGATGGATAGCGACACTGGAGCTACAAGTTCTTAGTATACCACAAGGGCACACTATCCCTAGTGGAGCCACTGTTATCACCCTAAAATCTTTGTCTCTAAGCTTTAGAAAGTTGCCTTGTTTCTAGTCATAGTCTTATAAGTTTTAAGTCATCTCATCACAATTAGTGTCATTCTCATTTACAAACCCTTCTTATAGTCATCTCTCACATCATTTTGGAGAAATTTTGAAAATGGCTTTGAAATCACTGTACTAGGAGTTTTCGTAGCGCGCTATGAAATCCCTAAAAAAGCATGTTTCAACATAAAAAAACTCTGCTTTCTGCGTTTACTAGTCAACTTCCAGAAGGGGTGCTGAGCAGCTGAAAATGCAATTTTGAAAACTGAAAGAGGCTTTTCTTCCTAACATACCAAACCACAAACACATCTTTCAGTTTCTTCAAATTCATTCTGAGGTGGGAGGAATTTATGGTTAAACTAGAGTTACAAAACTGCTGAAAGTCAAGCTTGGTCTTCTAATTTTAGCCGTCTTTTTTAAGATCAGTTTCTGGTTACACGAAAATGTATTTTGGAATTCTGAGGGAGGTTTATTTTCATAAAATTTCCATCTACAATAACCTATCTCACTTTCTTCATAAGTGTTTTCAGTTGGGAGATACTAATCTTTCACTGAGACCATAATTTCAGAAAATGGATTTTTCCTGTTTGACACGTGTTTTGCAAGGACAGATTCTGGACAGCTGGATGTGTGTTTTAAAAAACCAGGAGATTGTTTTGTTTTAGATAACATGGGCTACAAAAACCTCCTTCAGTTTCATAAAATTTGTCATGGATGAGGAGATAAAGGCTCTGTCCCACGTGCCAATTTTCAAGGATCTAAACCTAAAAACAGGGAAACATGTTCCCTAATTTCTAGGGTTTGTCATCAGCAGTCAGGTGACCACGTGGGAGGCTTCATCAAATTCGACTTCATGAGGTTGCAGCTGTCAAAGAATGCATTTAATTTTTAGTCAAGGTGGTTTAGTCATAATAAGGAGTTGCACTCCTAGTTGTATTAGGTCTCTAGGACTGCTAGTTAGCTGTCAAATGCATTTAAAGGTTTGTTTTATGGTTAGAATAGGTGTCACTGATGGAAAATTTGAATTCCCCTCATGCTGGAGGAGGAATCTAAGTCATGTAATGAACTCCATATATTTGAGAAGATGTAATGCACAAGGGGTTGGAATTTTTTGTAAAGAACTCCCATATGGTGCTTTTGTGTAAGACTCTGTTTTAAGGAATACAATATTTGGGTTTGCTTCTCAGGATTCAGAAGGAATTCAATGTTCAAAATGTCTTATGGTTCTCCTCTTCTCATTACTTGCAGTGGTATGAATGTATGATTACTTAGAATTCATTGGTTATGCTCTAACTTCCTTCATACATTTGCAGACTGTGTTTTTCTTTATGCTACTGATGTTCTCTCCATATGTTGAATTCTAGATGCCCTTACTTCCATGTAAAGCTAATATTATTGTCATACTGAATCATTTATTGACTCCATAAGCCCAATGGATATTTACTAATTGTGTTCAACCATTCATACTTCCTCACTTATTTCATAGAGTTAGCCATCTAATTCATTATCAAAATCTTTAACCTAGTGAGAGAGCCCTCTCAGGTTGAGGAGGATAAGCCTCAGCCAAAACTTGGTTTGAAATAGTTACTCAAATTCTTCCTAATCAGCAACCTATCAGGGGTGGACTTTTGTGATAACACCAGGGACCACGTTTCATAAATTTTCAGAATGGATCCATCAACAACATCATTCAATCATCAAATCTGCATCAACCAATCTCAACCTCAACCAAATCGATCAACCACTTTGACAACCCATCAATCTGATCATTCAGAATGTTGTCAACAAAATATAGTAACCAGAACCCTAGCCAAAACCCAGAACAATGCAACAGCAAACAAAAGAAACTAAAACATATTTTATAAGGTACATGCTACTTCCATGTGTCGAACCTACGTGCATACGTGCTTTCCTCAAGGCAAACCAGCGTACAGATCTGCAAATCAAATTTATGATGTATATGCTGCTTTAATATGCGGAACCAGCGTGTATATACTCCTTTTCTAAATTGAACCTGTGTAAAAATCTATAAATGACGATTTAAACATTACAACTATTCCAGACTTCAGCCATATCCAGATCATCATATTTACAGACTACAATATGAGATATTTATTCAGATACATGATCAAACCACATAAAGATAATTCACTTCAAACCTTGAGATCATGATACATCATTAGATCTTATCCTTCATCAAACGCTAAGGTTCATCCTTGGTTCAGATCAAGCACAACACCATAAGGCAATAACCTGCATATTAGATCTCAGACAGACTTGGATGCCCTGTCAAACTCATAACAGACAATGCTCAAATGTTTAGTTCAAGTTTGTTGCCTTTTGTCAAAAGTATAATGCTATTTTATCTCATTCAACTACTTATCATCCACAGTGAAATGGATTGGCTGAATCCACTAGCAAAACTTTGATGAGAATCCTCTAGAAAACTACTGCAGAGAATCTTGATGGTGAAACTCTACAACTGCCTGTCAATGGGCAGTACCTCAAGTAGTATTTCCAATTCTGAAGCACATGTATCCTATCATTTTAGATATCAGAGTGAATTCATTGTACAAATGCCATAGAATTTGAATTGGTTAAGCAATATATGACTCCATGCCCGAGGAGAAGGCACTGACCTGTGGTTCTTAGTGCTTCTGTGGCAAAAGCATTATCCCGAGGTGGAGCCAGATGTTGTAGCATCCATTGTTATTTAAGTTTTATTTTCAGTTTTATCACAAAATGAAAGAAAAACCAAATATTATTTTATAACGGAAATAAAAATAAATGTGAAGAATTGAAAGAAATGGTTGATTTTATATTATTAATGGCTTTTGGAAGTGATAAACCCACGAGAAGATCTAGGTCATCCGATCAATAGGCCACAAATCCGACGACGATCACATGGGTAACTAGAGCGAAGTTTATTTAGGAAGTCGAAAACGATGGTGTATAAAATACAGTTTAATTCGCTGAAGTCCAAGCCAATCGCAACCGTCCATCGAAAGAGAAGGGATCCGATGGATATCAGGTCTAAAAGTAATCGAGTTTTACCTTTAAAAATTAGACCCCAAAAATCATTAACTGACAGTTTTATTTCCCATTGAGTTCGTATGGGAGTCAAAGGGTTGTTGAAAAAATGAATGCACTAAATTTTTGTTCGAACATGTTTAAATTTTCGTGAGTTCTGAGGCATCAGACCATCCATTGAAGGGGTGATTGGACGGTGATCACATATAGATCAAGCGGACCCTACAGGTGTATGAACCAGAACTTTAATTCTTTGAGTTCCATGGTAACTGAAGGTTTGCCATATTCTAAAGGTCATGCAGGTTCAAGAGGCGCGATAAAGTGATAGCTTGATGAGTACGTTGAGGTGTGTTGCAGGGAAGCAATGATCACGAAGATTAATTAAAGCTCAACCCCCGCAGTTGACCGTAACGTTAGCATGGTTGAACGCAATGTGTTGCCTGAAATTACTGCAAGGGTTCAACCTTGTTGAAGCTCCAGTACATTCTTTACCGCTGCGACGAGCCTCCCAAAGCTTTTCGCCCCACGTCGCTCATTCCACATCCTCCACCGCTTTCATCTTTTAATTGCTCACGTCACTCACCACACCCTACCACTTCATCCACTACTCCATTAAGGCTCAAGCTATAGATTCTAACAGCGAGCAACCCATCATTCTCTGATTTCTATTACTTCTTATTATCTTGTTTTCTTGAAATGAATGAGGTGTTTTTACCCTCAAATGTAATATTTTGTAATAACTTTTACTTTAGACAGTTAGGAGAATAATTAAATAGTTTGATAGTTTTGGTGATTACCAACCATCTCATAATGTATAAAAAGAGAAAAATTTACAGAGAGGAGGTTCAAATTTTGGAGAACATGGAGACTAGGCCACTGTATTCTTAATAAAACTGTTGATTATTGAAAGAATCAAAAAGTTTTCCACACATTGTTGGGTATGATTTTGTGACTTCTCTGTTATGTGTCATTAAATGTGTTTTTCCTTTAAGTATGGTAATGAAGTTGCAGGTCTTTATTTTCTTATGTAAATGAAGTTAAAATCCCTTAAAAGAGCGCTCCTATACTTGAAGTTCCCACCTCTGCAATTCTTCTAAGTTACAGATAATAGTTTCTATGTAAGACAACATATTATCTTTAACTTCTCCAAGTATCACATATAGTAGATTCTGCGTAAAACAACATATTGTCTATGACTTCTTCAAGCTTTCTTTATTCATCATTTATATTCAAAAATAAAATTGAATTCTAAGATTTTCATGTCACCTAAGTATTGAGGGTTTAAAACCAAGTCTTTCAGGTCCTTCATTTGAGAATACAACATACAATTAAGTGACAAACAAGTGACAATAATTATAAACATTAATGTCTTAAGCACAATTTCTACACAGCTAGGAAATTGGATTCTTAAGGGACAACAACTGGATTGTTGGGAAGGAATCCAGAGATTGTAAGAAATTACTACTGCATAATAATAAAACCCTCAGAGTTGTTGCACTGGTTTTCTCGCACTGGGTTTTTCTAGGGACATTTCTCCAAAAATAACTTTGTAGATGTGTTGTATCTCTTTCTTATTCAGTTTCTTGTTTTCACATTTTATTTAAATGGTGAAGGTTACAGTGTATTAGTTTTGGTGTTTATTGTAGTAAATAGTAAATAATTTTTTTTAGTAATTAACAAATAGAAGAAAAATAATAAGTTACTGCAGTAGAAATTTGGGGCTTCCAAATTTTCACATGGTACCAATGCTACAGGTCAAACAAGAGAAGAATGTTGGAAGGATCCAACGTTGAAGAAGGAAGGGAGTTCAAAATTCCTGTAGAGGCATTAATTTGAATCCCTTGAGGGTTTGCACAGTCAGGCCAAGAAGGCAAGATTTTCGTGATAAATCTCTCTTTGAGTGAGTCGACAATGAGGTAGGATTTCCATATTGAGATTTGTCAGCAGCAAATGGAGCGATGTAGCAAAAGCTTCAATGGCAAGGGGTGTCTCGGGTGACACAATTTTCTACAGGCAGTTATTGGGTAGAAAGATGTCAGAAGGAAGAAGAGAGGCACTTGAGGGAATTTCTTCCTCAAAGAATTCTTAGCAAGGGAGTTGGAATTCTCATTTGCTGAGCAACAACAGGAGAGAGGAGGTCATTCGAGTTTTTCGATTGGTAGAGATGGAAGCCAATGGATTGAGAGATCAGGATCATTTGGATGGTGCATCCAACTATGTGATATGGAAGGCAAGAATGTCATGCCTTTTGGATGTGCATTATCTCAAGATATATGTCGACAGCATGGTAGCTGAGCCCACAAATCCATTTCCGCTCAAGAAGTAGAAGGGAGAAATGGCGAAGACTGAAAGAATGATCCTCGATGGAGTGAGAGATCATATAGTCTATCACATCGCTGGAAGAAACACTACCAAGGATATGTGGGATGCTTTGTCGACGTTGTTTCAAGGATCTTTCGAGCAACAAAATATGTACTTGGAGGAGAAAATGAGATCTATGCAGACGCAGAAGGGGGAACGCATTGATACATTTCTCTCTAAGCTTTAGGAGACAAGAGATCAGCTGGCAGTTGTGGGGTCGACACCTCAAGGTTCCAATATGGTAAGATTGGCCCTAAATTCAATATCTGAGGAGTGTCAAGTCTTTGTCCAGAGCATCCTAGTGATCAGGAGCTCAAAATTTTCCAAAAATTCAAAGTTGCCAGAATGGCATGGAACCTGAACGAACGCATAGTGCTCGTCATTCTGATTCCAATGGTGTGAATGACACTCAAATCTGAGCTCGTATGTAGAAGTTAGAGAAAGTCAAAGTTTAGGTTTGACTTCGACACGTGGTAGGATTAGATGACATGGAAAAGGTCCCAGCGAATGGGGAAGTTCCAAGAGCCAGGTTGCCACTGGGTCCCGCAGATCACATATCGGGGAAAAACTAGTGGTCCCAACTTAAGAATCGGCCCCCAGTAGTGTCAATTTGTGATTTGTGATATCACAATCACACATCAGAGAATGTTAAGGAAATCGGCCCTCGGAGAAGTTAGGGTTGCGATGCGATATATCACAATCGAAAAGTCAGGTTACGATTTGTGATAATCACATATCGCACCAGTACCCCGTCGATATATATGTTACTGAGGGACTCCGCTAATGTGATTTGTGAACATGATATCATTTCAGAGTTGTAGTTTATAACTCGTCGAGTCTGTCGGATCACTAGATCACATATCACAATGTGTTAAGTCTTGAATATAAGAATCACCCCTGCCAAAGATGATTGTGATTTGCGACAGAGCTGTTGACCCGTCGCTTTTTCTACCGGACCAACCACTTTGTATGTGACCACTCAGCCTTAACTGTGAGATAGGCAGGGAAGATAGCAGGACTGCCGATTTCAGCAGAACTACTAGAATTAACTCTAGATAATGAATTTAACTGGAAGTGAGCCAGATTTGGAGGAGACAATTGTGGAAATACTTATAAAAGCCATAACTAAGGCAATTTTCGACCAAATGGAATGCAAAAAAGAGGCTAGATAGCCATTTTTGGACATTCTGAACTCATTGGAATAGGTTTTAGGATCAAAGGAGCACTTCTTGATAGGCTTTTTGCAAAGTGAAGCCTACGGGTGCCATGGTCAACTAGAGTGTTGATTCAGTTTATGGAGGAGTTTGAAGATGGAGATGACCTTGAAAGGGTCTTCCAGCCTCCATGTGCTTTCTGCAACAGCCATTACATCAGTGTTGTAGCTTTATTTCTTCTTTTCTCTATATGTGTTTTTGGGAAGAGACTTGTTTATGTACTTCAAGTGGATTATGGTATTGTTTGTGCTCTTTGAAGATGGAGTATGAGGTCTTGTTGTAAGATGCCTGTGTTTGCTGAAGGTTTGCATGTTTGATTGTAGTTTAACATGTGTATGGAGTGATAAATTTTGGATAAGTTGTTTCTTTCAAGGAGAAACTAACCATTCCATTTCAGTAGTTTATGTACTCTTCTTTTCTAGATATTGAGCATATGAGAATGGGTCACGCCTTTAGAGCTAATCCAAGGAGATGTAGCCCAAGAGGGGTGAACTTCCTTAACAATGGATGGTGTATTACTGATTGATGCATGTTTCCATTCAGTGTTTTGGTTTCATGTTTTAAGTTTTCTTTATGAAACTAACTTAAGTAAACACACATAAAATTCATGTTTTTTACTTGCTATTTTGGAGTAAAAAACTCCAGCACATTTTTATATTCTGATGAGGAACTTAGCACAAAAATCTAATATTCCAAATTCAGATCAAGTTGGTATCAGAGCTTAGGTTTGCCTTGTGCAAGGAGGAATTTTTTTTTGTTTGCAAGTGAATGTGTTTTGAAGCTTAAGTGAGGAGAAGGTTTTGGAAAAGAGACAAGATTGTTACAATCTCTACCACCAAGTTCTACCTCAAATGGTAGTAGAAGCTTCAAGCAAAACATGTCCCAAGGAGGAGATTCTGCAAGAATGTCAGAGGATGTGAAGGCTCTTAGAAAGACTTTCTTAGACATGGAAGAAATGGTGAAAATCCTCTATGAAAATAGGAATACCAAATTTCAAGGTGAAAGCTCTAGACCTCCAAGAGGAGAATGTTCAACAAGGGAAGAAGGTAACAAGAATGGTGATAAACTACCATCTTCTCCATAATCTTCATGCTTTTCTACAACTCTTATGCAAGATGCTAGTGTAGAAAGTCCCTCAGAGAAGGTAGATGGACAAGTTTGTACCTTTTGTCCACATGATGTGGAAGATGAGGTTCTATCAACACCCAGATTCAAGGAGCTGGAAGAAGAGAGCCAAAGATTCCAAGAGGACACATCTAGAATCAAAAGGGAGTTCTAAAACATCTTTGTATGTCAATCAAAAGATGAGGCAAAAAGTAATAATTTACATGCTTCTTCCTTATGTGAAAGTGTTGACGTAAATTCATTTGCAGCCTTTGAAAAACATAGTAAAGGCATTGGATCCAAGCTCTTGACCAAGATGGTGTACAAGGGAGGAGGCCTTGGCGTAAACCTGCAAGGCATTAAAAATCCAATTAAGGCCAAGGAGAGGCCTAAATATGAAGTCTTAGGCTATGTTGCCAAAGAAGAATGGTCTTTTAGTGATAACTCATGGGTATCGTGTTCCTTTTGTCGTTAGAGAGTACATGAGGAGGCAAGATGTTGGGATTTGCATCCAGAATTGGTTCTCGATTGGTTCCTCAAGCGTAAGGAGGACTTGAAGTGCAAAAAATCTCCAAATAGAGATGAAAAAGTTGAAGAAGAAGGGAAGCTAAGTTCTTCTTGCCATGCAAGTTCCTCACGCAAAAAGTGTAAGCCAAAGGACAACAAAAAGAGGTATAATCATCCTATTAATTCAAATGTTTTTCATAATGGAAAACAACATGATGATTTGATTAACATGTTGAGAAATATGTTTCCATGCACAGTTTGCCTTTCATCTAACCATTGTGTAGATAAGTGTGATAAAAGGAAAGAAATCACCAAGAAGATGTTTATGTCTAATGGAATTGAGACTGAAAACAGAAAATCTCATCGAAGGTTAAAGGCAAGTGAGCCAAGAGGAGCTTAAAAGAACTTTTTTACTCACTCCAATTTCAGTGGACATTGGGTCAAGAAGTGTTGGAAATTGTTTCCACAACTTCATCCTAGTAAGGGCAAGCAAATCATGCAAGCACCAGAAGAGCAAGCAACAAAAGAAAAAGTGGCACAAGATGTGACCATCCCTGAAGCAGTTTCAGAAGAAGAGAAAGTTCAAATAGAGGGTTCATTTACATGGTTGGGTAAGAAATGGCCGAACTATTTGTCCAGCTGAAGGTTGTAAATTTTTGTTTTGTACTAGTTGCATATCCCCATAGTTGGGTAATTTGTAAAAGTGATGTTCATAAAATAAATCGCTTATATGCAACAATGTTTTCTTTAAGATTTACAATGCTAGATTGGCTTATTGATAGTCAATTTGAATGGAAAAATTGGGAGTCAAGTTTATTCCATTTTGTAAAATGCATTTCTATTTGTAGTTTGAGAAAGCATTTTAAAATTGTTGTATGAGTAGTTGCAGCACATTTAGTATGCTCCAAATGTGTTTAGCACTCAAGTTATACAAGTATTCACTATGTGAGTCTTGTTTTGGTTCATTTGGCAAAGTATTTTAGCATCATATCCTCGATAAGGATTTTGCAGATGAGCACCTTGGAATTCTTCTTGGAAAGGATGTTACTAGGGATGGCCATAGTGGCATGGGCAAGCTGAGAAGAACATCAAACTTGAATTCTTTGGTCAAGTTATATTTTAAGTTCAGCTTGAGAAAAAGCCAAGACAAGTACAAGGCAGGGCACTGCAAACATCGATTGGATCAAGTTTGGAAAAATGAAGGAACTATACTTTCAAATGCTGAACAATTGAAAGTAAAATTTTGGAGACAAAAATTTTTTCAATGGGGAAGAGTGATCGGGAGCTCAAAATTTGCCAAAAATTCAATTTTTTTCAAAATGGTGTGGAACCTAAACAAATGTGTAGTGCTCGTCATTCTGATTCCAATGGTGTGAACGACACTCAAATTCGCGCTCGTATGCAAAAGTTGGAGAAAGTAAAAGTTTAGGTTTGACTTGGACAAGTGGCACAATTGGATGACATGGCAAAGGTACCAGTGAATGGGGAAGCACCAAGTGGCAGGTTGCCATTGGGTCTCGCATAT
>APFE031547564.1:0-23495 GCA_000404065.3 Pinus taeda
TCATAAATAATGCAGGGTCAGATGTGCATTAACCATATACAAGCATATATAAACAAGTACACAAGAATATGGAAGGAAACAAGAATAGCTTTATTCAGATGAAAAGTAGCAAGAAGATTACAACCATGTGTTCTGACCCAGCATCATCCTCCAGCTAAGAAGCCCTTCTTCACCTCAAGCAAAGATAGATCACCCAACACTTTGAATGTACACCAGAATACCAACAACACTTCTCTATAAAATACAAAATTCCAACCTCTGGATCTCTGTGATGAGGGATCCATATATAGATGATTACAGAGAGGTGAGTCATCTTTTGGGATCTTGATTAGTGTCTTCTCTCTGATATTTCCTGCTTCCACTTGGAGAATGATGATCTCTTACTCATCCCTGGTCGAAAATGGGGAGGCAAGTGTCAGAGGGGAAGCTTCTGGAAGATTCCATGATCTTCCACCTTGCATTTTTGTCCCTACCATTTGTCCATTCCCGACTATCCCACCCTACAGAGGAGCAAATCAATATGCATCACACCCTGTACATTGGGAAGGTCATATGCATCGCACCCTCTGCATTCAGCTTTCAGTATGGTCCAGTTTTGACCATTTATGAGCAGTTTTCAGTGGAGAACTTCTGGGAGATGATGTAATCAGTTGACCTTGTTCCTTTAGGTAGTGAAGCAACACTTTTAGGGACTTAAGAGCCCTGATTTTATGGACATTTGTAATTGGGGTTGAAGTGCCCAAAAATGTCTATAACACAAAGGAGAAGGTTTGTGAGAAGCCTTTGACAATTTATGAGCAATAGAGGGATTGTAAAAAGAGCTGGATAGCTTCTGAGCTAAGGCTTTGTGTAATCCAAACTATATTTCCACTTGTATGATAATATAGAGATGGGGTTTTAGGACGGTGCTTTCCCCAGTGATATATTATGTGTTATGTGTGATTGATTCCTTCTTATCCATTATATGTGTGCATGCTTGATTTTGCTCATGGTTGATTAGCTTCCGCAAAGTTTATGGTAGATGTAGATCTACTATTATGCTTTAGTACATTACATATATCAGTTTGATCTGCAGATGAAATTTCTACATGATATCAGTGGGCTAGCTGATTTGTAGAGAAAATTTTACATGGTATCAGAGCACAGTTGATCAAGGAGAGAACAGTATACTGAGAGAAGATTTCAAAGTTTTGAGTTTTGGGCCGAGAGTTTGTAGAGAAAATCTAAAAAATTATGTACAAAACTTTTATAAATAAATAGCATATTTGGATTCCTTGTGGAAAAATACCCAAAATCAAAAAAAAAGATTCAGCTGAATCAGAGTTCAAATGAGGGAGATATCGTTGATTTAAAATCATCTCTTTTTCTAGAAAATTTCGCGACGGCGGGAAAGTGGAAATAGATTGGTGTGCTAGCCAAGAACCTATATGCACTTGAGGTACAAGATGCATGCAAAGCCTTGAGGAGCAAGGCAAAGGTTAGATACTTGGTGGTTGAGAGGGAGAGTAAATTACGTCTCAACATGCAGAGCCAGAAGAAGTCTCAGACAGTTGTGGAGGAGCCACGATTGGTGCAGCAACTTCAGGAGGTTGTGGAGTAGCCACAATAGGGGAAGCTGAGAGGAGATAAAGTAGAGACATCTACTCATACAGAGACCTCTAGTAGGAGAAACTTCGAGCCAGGTGGGTAGAGGGATCACATGCAGGCATACCTCCAAGTAGGAGGTGGGGCGATGTGGAGTGATCATCCCAAGGAGGAGGGGCAAGATCCTTGAGGTACCCAACCTCTCTAATTCGACTTTGCTACGAGAGCCCCGATGAGGAGTAGCATAACTAACTAATTGGGTAGAGATAGATGCAGATGGAGCGGCAAAGAGAGCTACAGTGCACGAAATCCCAAGATAGTGCAGAGCATGCAGGTTGTAGCAATGCAAGAGCCACAAGTGTGTTGCACAGTGCAGGATAACAAAGAGAGGTGTGCAATGGTGCGAGATGCATGGAGATGTCGTAGTAGCGCAAAGGTCAGAGAGGGAGCACTTGTCAGTGGCAGGTAGAGCTTCAGCATCAGAGTATGTTTCTAGCCCAACAGAGAGGTCAGTTGGGAGTTTTTTTTGTTCCAAGATTTGTTGGAGCAACCACACTTGGTAGATGTGTTGCATGTAGAACATTCCATAGGTATAGGATCGGGTTCGAGAGGAAGCCTTTCTTGTTGAGAGGGAGTGTTGAAAAGTGGCAACAAGAAATTGCTAAAAATAGCAGTTTGGGTACCAGTGCTAGATTGGGCAACAGGGAATGAAAAATGGAAGTGCTAAAAAATAGAAGTTATATTTTTAGCAGTTCAATGTGGATTCCTATTTTAGTTAGTCCCTAGACTAGAAATAGGAAATAAAATTCGAATTTGATATTAACAGCAGTTTGTAAATTAATTAATTAATTCAGTTTGAGTTAATTAGTTAAGGAATTATGAACTTGAAGTCTATATGAGGACATGCAACAGTTTCTCATTTGATTGAGGGATTTAACCATCAGTTAAAGGATGAGGATGAGTTGTAATTATGAGTTGTAATTAGTTGGCTCAGTTAATTGAGTCAAGTCTAGTTAGATTAATTTAACAAGTTGTTAAATTAATGAGATTCAGTTTGTTAATGCTTGCATGCATGTAACAACTGGTATTTTCAAATAACTGAATATTATAGCTTAAATAACTCATGCATGTCAGTTTAGACAGAGACCCAATTGAGATCAGATAAAGGACAGTGTACTATCAGTTGGATGAATATTTTTCCTATAAAGGAAACTCATCCATGATGAGGATTTATCTCCTTCAGGTTTGTGCAGTTAGATCAGAGGTTAGTGAGTGTGTGAAGAAGCCAATTCACACAGGTGGCAGCACTGGACCCCAAGGAAAACTGCACAAGGAAATAGGAGGCTTGGAGTGATTTGAAATCACCCGTAAATGACCTCAGAGAAATAATGAAGGTATTACAGACTCAAGTGATGGGGTGTGCCTATGTTATTTTATGCAACAGATCAATAAGATTGCAAAATACACAGACACTGAAACAGTAAGAGAACACAGTAAGAAAACACATAAACACAACAAATTTAATAAGGAGTTCACCCAATCCTCCTAGGCTACGTCTCTTGGTCCAGCCTTCAGTGGTGGCCTTTCTATTGTGTCTTAAAGCAGAGTTTTTACAATAAGGAGCTCAATTTGAGTCTCACTTTAACAGATGATGATCAGTAGGATTGTACTTGGATTCCCCAAGTCTCTAGAGTACACAGACTCCCCTTACTGAATCTCAACCTCAACTAGTCTTAGTGGTATGAGTCCAATTTGGTACTCAATACCTGATAGGTATACACAGAGGAGTTGCTTGAACCTCTCAAGCCTTCTTTAGAGTTCACAGACTCTCGGAATCTCTCTGCCTCTATCTGCTCGATGTTGCCTTTGCTCTGCAGGTCAGCTCAGCTTCTCTATTCTCTGCAATTCACTTTTTTCTTGCCTTTCGGCTTTCTGCGTCTCTTTCTCTGCTCCCCTTACTCTTTGTCTGTTCGTGACTTAAAGCCAATCTGCTCCCTAACTATTCGTTTCCGCTTCCCGACTCCCTGGATCTCCTGCCTCTGTCTCCTTGAATTCCCCTGCTCTGCATCATCATCACTGTGTAACACTTCACAGAGAGGTGGCCACTTATTTTCTCATGAACTGAGTGTCAGTTCTCTTTGAACGGTCGTTATTTCCCTTGCTCCAAGATTGCTCACGAAACTGATTCCTCTGCCAACTCATCGGTCATGCCGGACCTCAAATCTCATATGACCCAGCCTATTTCCCCGTCAAATCCAATCATCCATCGGATCATTTCTCCGTCATTGATCTAGAGCCTCCAAATCCTACGGTATCCATCCATATCGCGTGGGTAAGTAGCATGACCTTTACCCACGCAATGTGAGCGGTTTTCTCTATCATCCATTGGACGCGTGTCACCCTGTGTATGGCATCAGGCGGGACTCAGTCGAACCCGCTTACCTCTTGAAGCCCTTCTGATATCCTGTCGGTTTTAGCATGGGACCCCCCTTCTGACAGAATCGGCGATTTCCGTACGGTTTTATGCTTTTCCTCGTGACCGAGCGCTTGGGGGCTTTCCTTCACTGAGGGGGACACCCTGTGATACGTGATTAGGCATATCAGAAACTACCTTTTTTTTTGTATTTGACCTGCTATTTGTCAATTTGTGCCAGTGCACGGTCACCATGGGCCAACAGTCTGCATGCTTTGACCAAGGGTCCTCATTGTTCCATGCTGACCACAAATTGCCATTTTTCAGAGGTAATTTATGATAGGCTTCGACATCCATAATACTTTGAAACTTCGGTATGAGTTTTATAGAGTTCAAGTAAATTTAAGAGTGTTTAAGGATCCAATTCAGATCATGGAGGGTAGAGGAGAAGGTTTGTGAGAAGCCTTTGATTGTCTATGAGCAGCAGAAGGATTGTACTAAGAGCTTAATAGCTTCCGAGCTAAGGCTTTGTGTAATCCAGACTATATTTCCACTTGTATGATAATACAGAGATGGGGTTTTAGGCAGGTGCTTTCCCCAGTGATACATTTTGTGTTATGTGTGATTGATTCCTTCTTATCAGTTATATGTGTTCATGCTTGATGTTTCTCATGGTTGATTAGCTTCTGCAAAGTTTATGGTAGATGTAGATCTAGTATTATGCTTTAGTACATTTCATATATCAGTTTGATCTGCAGGTGAAATTTCTACATGATATCAGTGAGCTAGCTGATTTGTAGAGAAAATTCTACATTGCATACATCATGTTGCTCAAGTGCTCCTTTAGGGAGGCCAGTGGTTATTTGCTACATAATATTCAAGGTTCCATGGTGAAAATGGCCAAGTTTTTTGTGCCAAATTTCACTGATGTCGTGGCCCTGCACTTTCTCCTCCTTAGTGTTTAATGCAACACAGTCTTCCACATCTAGTTTATATAGGTTCTTCACACGAACCCCAATCTGTTTCACCTAACCCATGGCTATGTGTCTCAGGAATTCTTTTCCTTTGTTGAATTTCACATCATAACCATGGTCTTCCAAAACTGCAACAGAGATGAGATTTTTATTTAGGCTCAGAATGAACATGACATCCTTGAGCCTGAGAGGGGATACTAATAGCCTATGAAAGGTGATTGTACCAATCTCGATAGCGTTGTACCTTCCTTCTTCCCCTAGCTCGATGTGCATCTGGAAATATTTCTCCTTTAGGTCACTGAAAAAATCTCTACACCCTATCATGTGGAAAGAGGCACCTAGTCTAAGTACCAAACTCTCCCCATCATTGTGTTGGCCATGCATGCAAAAAGGGTAAATTCAAGCTCGAACTGTGAAGCCAAGGCTTCACCTATTTCTCCTCCTGGGGTCTTCTTTATTTCCTTTTTTTGTGGACACTTTGTGGCATAATGCCCGCATTCATGACAATGGAAGCATTTAATTTTGGACAAATCTTTCTTCTTTCCCCCTTGGTTGGATTCCAGTTTGGTTTGAGATTTCTTCCCTTTTCCTTTCTTTCCCTTTCCAACCAATGCAAAGTTTTCTTCATCCTCTCCCTTGGATGAAGTCCCATCTCTGGTATTCTACCTTATTTCTTCATGTACCAAATCGAACCATAAGCATTCCCAATTCAGTAGTTTCTCCCTCTCATTCATTGAATCTTGATAGTTATGCCAGCTCTTGGGAAGGCCTAAAAGAGTTAGGCTTACCAAGTCATCCTATGAAACAGTAATACCAACTCCTGCAAGCTCATCATAAACTTGTGTGAACCTACTTAGATACTGTGAGATAGTGTCATTCTTCTGCATCTTGATATTTTGAAGCTTGTCCTTGCGCGCTAGCTTCCCGTGGTCACTACTATTCTGGAACAAATTTTTGAGTGCCTTTCACATTGCATAAGAATTTTATTTCCCATGGATATCGGTGACAATGTAGTCTCGTACTCCCTCCAATATTATTCTCCTCACTTTGGCTACATCTTTATTCCATTGAGCAAGGTTATAGGCATCATATTCTGTTGGTTTTGCAACATCTATCTTGATGTATTCTAGCAATCCATTGTCATCGAATACCATCTCCATGTGATCCTTCCATTCGATGAAATTAGAGCTACCTTCCAAGGTATACTCTAACCTCAGCTAGTTGAAGGTCATCTTCACAACTCTGAAGATATCCTACTACAGTTAACTGCAAATTTGAACCTCCTGAGAAGCAACTTCAAAATTCCTACTCTAATGTCAATCCTGCTACGATACCATGTAGAAATTATGGTGTAGTGCAACTGATCATGAAGTTTTAATCAAAATCACAAGACACAAACCTACTTTATTGCTCTACGAAAATTAATTCACAATTTAGAACAAAAATTTCAATCATGCAATAAGAAATAACACATGCACACAATATTTTTCCTAAGGAAAGCAATTACTAAAAAAACCCAATGCCTTCTTGCATTAATCTGATGAATAGAGATATATTACAATTGCTTTATTCAACTCAGCACAACCTGCAAGTAAATAACCTATCTATTTTCTTACCAAGAAGCTCTAACCCAAACTTGGTCAATTTTTGCCTCTGCTTGAGCCCCTATTTCCTTGCGCAATTCATAAGAAATTAGGCCCCTATTATTTAGGAATTTCTCCAAAATGGATTGTTCAATTCCCAAGGTTGATCATTTGACTACACGCAACACATGTACACTCAAGGCTAGTCTACAACTGATGTTACACTGCCTTTGAATCTCCACCACAACTGGGGAAATCAAATTCTTTGCACGCAATAGCTATTTTGGGTTGATTGATCAGTTAACTGGATGATCACTAAGTTTGACTGAAGTCCCACTGCACAACTGACCTTCCACTAGTTCCTCCAACAGTTGGAACTAGTTTAATGAAAAACAACTTCAGATAACTGACTTTGATTGCTACAAATTAGAAATCACACATGCTTAACTAAACTCTAAGCTCTCCAACTCGAATTTACTAAGTAAACTGGGTGGCACAAGCCATGTCACACAAGTAAATTGCATCCAAGTTGTCTGCTAGTATGGAAATTCAAATTTTCTCGACTTAATCAAGGCAAAATCAAATTGAGAATTTATTGTTGCATTTTCCAACGTTTTTATCAAAAGTTTTATTTATCTTCTAATGTTTGTTATTAATCTTGTCTAAAGTGAATCTTTAAACAACATGGTGGAAAGCAAGCCCACATACTAGGCACGGCTCCTATACCAAACGATGTAGAGTCTAGTTGGGATTCTGCATCAAGGAGATCCTCTAATTGTTGGCGGTAAGATTTGGCCCGTCAACAGTAAGAAAAATAAAATTTCCAATGAGATGATTTTTTATACCATAATTAAATTGAGAGTAAAGCTCATTTTTTAAAGCAGTTACTTCATGCATTCAAGTTTATACATCTTCCAACACATTGTCCCCCATCCTGAGAAAAATAATTGCTTTTTTATTTAACGAGTACAATATTGCAGTTTAATAATATGGAATTGTCATGTTATAAGTCAAATGGGTTTGTATATCTGATAAAGATTAAAAGGATTTGTCTAATAAAATTTCATATTTCTAAATATTGCCAGATGGAATCTAAATAACTCTACGCAAACACAAACATTAGTATTAACATGATTATCTTTTTTTAAAACAACATAAGAAAGAAGGTTCATTACAAGAACATTTAATGCTCAAAAATTTGTAATCTATTCAATGTGAATTTAAAGGTAAATGGAATAGATTATTATCAATAGATTTTTTAATGTATTCCAATTATCTCAATGTATCATTTCATGTTGATCAGTAAAGTAACTAGAATATAATATCAATTATTTAACACATAGAAGTTCTCTTATTTTTAAAACTTACTATATGTTGCTAGACAAATCTCATTTTAACCCTAAAACCTTTTATTAAGCCCCATATATTGAATTATAACATTAAAAAATTTATTGTTATATAGTCCAAAACGTTTCATTATATTATTTTATTCTAGTTGTACCCTGTGTGTGTGTGTGTGAAGAAGGAGGCCTAGTATTTTAATCATCAAATATTATCTTATATGTTATATTCATTGTAAAATGAAGTTTCCCCCTAGAAATGACTATAATTATTATTTTTTATCATTTTTAAGGCACATGTTTCATAACATTTGATATTAGAGCATATTAACTTAGAGTTTCATTGCTACAAATGAGTCATCATGGCATTTTTTCTATAAAAATTTTGGAGGTAGCTTTAGACTATGATATTTTGAGGCAATTGAGAAGAGATCTCAAAAGATACATCTGGTCAAAATTTTAGCCTCTTTTTCACTATACTTTTAGAGATACACCCTCTGGAATTTAGTAAATTTTGAATGGTTCTAAAGTCATTTCTAGACAAGTGATCTTGAAATTTTAACTATAACATATTTTCTAGGACACTTTAAACTGTGAAATTTTTAAGACACTAGAGGAGATCTTAGGTTACATCTAGTAGATATTTTTTATTCTATTTCGCTACAAGTTTGGAGATATACTTTGTACAAGTTAGAGCGTGTGCATATTCTTGAAATTAATTTCAAATGAGTAAACATGGAATTTTTGTCATAACTTTCTCTCAAAGAAGTTCCAAACTACAAAATTTTCAAGGATCTAAGTTGACAAAGTTGGTACCTCAGGTAAAAAAATTAGAATCATATCAAAAACTTGGACATGTGGAATTCTATACAAGTTTTCTTTAGAGAAGAGGCCAAAATTTTGCAATTTGTTGAAAAGTTACCATAAATTTAACTTTGCAAATCAAAATTTGGTGAGACCTATAGAATTGTGCAAAAGACATATCAGATTACTTTATGCCAAAATTTCAAATTTAGAAGGGCTCAAATTTCAAAGATATATCGAGATAAAAATTGCCCATCTAAATAATGTACAAATAGGGTTTTGAATATTATGTAACTTACAATTGGGATAACTTTTGATTCGAAGATCTATTTAGTGACTCAAAATTTGTGATAAGGAGGAAAAAGGGAAGAAATGTTGATTACTCACATGGCTCCTAAGAGTGTTTCAAAATTTACTTCCTCACCTAAACCTCCAAAATTGTTATCTATGACTCATGAAGATATAGTAGATATCCATAATCGAGTATCCAAGTTGGAAGGTCAGTTGTCACATATTCAAGGATTAGCAAAAAATGTGGAACAAAAGATAAAGGAATAAGGAAGAAGAAATACCAAAATTCATTAAGGAAGAAATGCAAAAATGCATGAATTCCATGGACAAACATCTTTTAGAGATCCTTCCTAAAGGAGATAAGGAGATCCAAGGAAACAAAAAATAAGGAAAACAATTGTGATAAAACTCAATCACATGGGGAATATTTTATCACAATTAGAGCGCACAATATCCACATGATCAGAGCTTAAAATCGGCACCAAGGAACTATTTCATTTTTAAGATCGATATGAGGAGCTTGATGGTAAAAATTACATAACATTGATGTTCCAAAATGAGAAATACTTTGACATATACCAAGTGACAATCTTACAAAATGTAAATATTACATCCATGCTTTTAGAACAATAGCAATTTATATGGTATCAATGGCTTTACGAAAGGAAAAATGATTCCATTGTATCTTGGTCCATTTTTACAAAGGAATTCATAGCACATTATGAGGATATTAAGAGAAATACATTCTTTATTCAATTGATAAATCTTTAGAAAAAAGGTCTAGTCACAAAGCATGTTCAACAACTCCAAAAGTTGAGTCTTAAGGTAAAGAACATTTAGAGGATAATTTGTTAGACCTCTTTATGAGAGCTTTAAAGAAAAACATCCAATATTAAGTGTGTCTCTTTGATTCTAAACCCATGGAGCATACTTTCATATTGACAAGGAAGGTTCAAAATGAAAATATGGCTACTAGAAGAGTGGTCACTAACAACTATAGAGAAAATCATGTTTCTTCTCCTAATCTAACTCAATGGACAAGGTTGATACCTCGACAAATGGATGAAAGAAGAGCAAAGGGAATATATTTCAAATGTGACAACAAATGCAATAAGATGCATAAATGCTATGAGAATAAATTATCTATATAAACTATGAAGAGGAAGAAGATAAAAAATTCGAACCATCACAATATCTAGAGCTAGAAGAGGCTACTCTAACAATATTTCATCATGCATTGGTCAACATCAGTTTTCCACAAACACTCAAGATAGAAGGATATATGAAAAAAGAAAAAGCTAATAGTGTTGATTGATTCAGGTAGTACACATACCTTCATTGATTACAAATTGGCAAAATTTATCAATTGTTGTGTATATCTGGCACCAAAATTTCATGTAATGATTGCAAATGCAGGTAACATAAATTATTCAAGGATGTACCCTATTATTAAGCTAAATATGTGGGAGTATTTATTGGATATTCCCATGATTGCGATCCAAAGGGGTGGTATTCGTGTTGTATTAAAGGTCCAATTATTACAATCATTGGGAATCATGATGACCCTTAATTTTTTGTCTTTTCATAAGATTGTTTTTTTCACAAAACAAGGAAATTGAGCTTAGAGTTGTCCAAGTGAAACAATTGTGTTCATTAGATGTACAAACTTCTATATCCTCTACTCCATTGGAACACGAAAAAGTTATCAACAATCATTCCATGCTATCTAGAGAGATTCCTAAGGGTCTTGCACTTGCTCAGGATCTTGATCATGTAATTCATTTTCAACCTTGAATTATACCACAAACATTAAGCCTTACAAGTATACAATATCGAAATATGAATAAGATTGAGCACGTGATTCAAGAAATGTTAGAGGTTGGTGTCATTCAACTTAATAAAAGTGCTTTCTTTTCACAAGTGGTGATGGTTATAAAAAATGATGGTTCATGGCATATGTGTCTAGATTGCAAACAGCTCAACAAAATGACAATCAAAAATAAGTTTCTCATTCTTATCGTTGATGAATTATCGTACAGTGAGACAGTATACAACCTAATATGGAGGAGATGTTGTAGTGAAACATCAGATAAATAATAATAATAATAAAACATAATGTCGATTCAATTAAAAAAGTAATAAAAGTTATAATAAAAACATAAATTAATTTCATTCAATTTCATAACTTTATTTTAAATTTAATTAATAAACATTAATTAAAAATAAAAATATTTCTATGTGTAGAAATGTGAATATATATAAAATAAAAAATGACTATAAATTGAGATTCATTTTATAATTTATTCATATTTAAATTTAATTAATAATAAACAAAATATAAATACCTATTATTATTATTATATATAAAAATATTTCTATATATAAAGAATATTTATATATAAAGATATGAAAATTATATAATATAAATAGTATTAATAAGAACCAATATAGATTTATCTTAACTTTAGATCTACCAAGTGTCGAGGGGAATCAAATTTATCTAAGTGCAAACATATCCTAAAATTTTGCATTCAGAAAAAGTTTTGCAAATTGAGAGATTTGATCCCTCTTGGCACTTGGTAGATCTAAAGTTAAGATAGATCTATGCTCGCTAGACAAATTAGATAGAATAATTTTCTTTACTAAGTTGGATCTTTGATTTAGATATCATCAAATCATAATGAGGCAAGAAGATGATCCCAAAACATCCTTTAAAACACATAAAAGTCTCTTGCCAAGCTAAAGGCCATCATGAAGTGGACGGTGCCTACAAATGTTTCTGAAATCAAGAGTTTTGTTGGGGTAGCGCAATACTTAAGGAAATACATAGCCTCATTTTTAGCAGTAGCTACACTGCAATGAAGGAAGGGTTAGCATAAGGCCTTTGAGAAGTTGACAAGAAAATCAATCAAACATCATCAACAAATTCAACTTAACAATAATTTGACCAAGTTCTTGTTTTTTTAAAGACCACGTTTAATGTTGATTTTAATGTTCGTTTCAAAAGTAGTAATACAATATTGCCTTTTTCTATTTTAGTGTAAAAATTCCAACATTTTTCAACCATAACATTAAATACAATATATTATGACTATTAAAAGCCTTAAAATCAATGCATAAAATTTGGCTACTTTATTTTTCTTTTATTTTCTTTTCAAATGTTTACATTTAAATGATTTTAAAGTGTGTTTAATTTGTATTTTATTTTTCGGATTAAAATTATGAATTAATTGACATTATAAAATTGATAAATAATATCTTTGAAAATTAACAACATAAAATCAACTTTAAATTTAAATTAGTATTAGTATTAAGTTTTTTTCAAATTATTAAGTGATTACTTTCCTAATAAATTTTCAAAATTGTCTAACTTTTTATTTGATTTTTTTGTTAAATTATAAATTAAACAAATAATTAAACATTTTTGCAAAAAAAATTAATTAAAAAAAATACAAATTACACTTTATTTTTTTTATTACTTAAAAATAAAAATATAAAAATATTATTCTTTCAGATCCAAAAAAGCCAAATTTTAAAACAAAAATAAAATAAATTAAAGGAAAACAACTTTAATAAACAAACATAAAAAATTTAAAAAATAAAATACATAATTAAAAATAGTACAAACAGATTATTATTCTTATTATAACGAAAAGACCATGGGGGGCTAGGTGCATGATGCATCATCCCACTTTTCAACTAGTTCAAAGTGGACTCGTTGGAAGGTGTCGATCCACCCTCTATTTGCAGCCCTGCAAACTTGTTTCATTTATTTTTTTATTGTTTAAAAAATGATTTTTTTAATATTTTTATATATTTTTAATAGTTTTGTTCTTTTAAGTGTTTTTTTAATATAAATTTAAAGGTTTTTTTTTCTGTTACGTGTACATGGTTTTTTAAAAAGAAAAAAAAAATTGATTTAAACAAACATATATATATATTTCTAATTTGATTTTTATTAAAAGAATTAAAATTTTTAATTTTTTAATTAAAATTTCATTTAAAAAAATTTAGAAACATAATGATGATTTTAAATATCATAATTAAGAAAATTTTAAAAACGTAATGATGATTTTAAATATCATAGTTAAAAAAATGTTGTAATCTTAGTGCTTCATTGAAAAATAGGTCAAGTTGTCCTAAGATTTCAAAAGACTAATAATTTTAACTTAACAAAAGGAAAAAATTACAATGGGTAGAAACATTTTGATTCATGTGTTGCATTTTATAGTCTTTTGTAGTCATGATATTTGGTCACTATGGGTAGAAACACTTTGATTCAAGTGTTGAATTTTAAAGTTTTTTGTAGTCATGATATTTGGTCTTTAATGTTATGATTGGAAAATGTTGAAATTTTAACCTAAAAAAATGGTGATGTTGCATCATCACTTTGTATTTTGTGATGTTTTTTTATGGTTTTCTTAATCATGATATTGACTTTTATTGTCATGATTGAAAAATGTTGGAAATTTAATCCTGAAATGAAAAAAGAGTGATGTTGCATCACCACTTTTTAAGGGCATTTTTTCATGATTTTTACACAAAAATATGGATTTTTAGGACTAGAATTCTCGTTTTGAGGTCACAGTGTTCGTTAGGTTAGTAACTTTATTATTTCTTTACATTACCAAGCTTGCAACAACCCTTTAAAGTGGAGACAGGTGTAAGTACACTATGGGAGTGGTCTTGATGCAAGGAGGAAGACTTGTATTCTATCTTTCTAATATGTTTCATGGAGTGATTCTCAACTTACCCTACCTATGACAAGGAGTTTTATTCCCTTGTGCAAGCTATCATAATATGGAAACACTCTGATTAAGAAAGGAAACAGTAAACCACACAAATCACAAACAATGTTGCAACACCTACAAGCTCAAAGTTACAAGTGGATGAGGTTTATATGGCAGTGTCATTTAGTGATCAAATACAAGGACAACACAAACAAGTTGGGCAACATGCTTTCAAGGCCACCCACATAAAAAATCACAGTTTTGGAAACTCTAATACACATGGAACCTTTCATCCATGATGTATACAAGGAGGTATATCAATAGTTATAGGGACAGTGATGTGGACAATGGTGATAGCACAATTGACTATCATCTCTAGAATGAATTACTCTATAGGCTAGACAAGCTATGTTATTCCTAAAGGTGAGCAACTACAACCAAGCAAAGTGGCTCACACCTCTAAGGGTGTAGAGAATTTTGGTGTTAAGAATATTGTGGTCAATTTGCAGAGGCACGTGTACTAACCTAAGATGCAAGAAGATGGAGTTACATTCATCAAAGGATGTACTCTTTGTTGTACTAGCAACCCTAGTAACAGAAAATAGGGTGTATAGCATCCTTTACATGTACCCACTCCTCCTTGGCAAAGCATTTCCATGGATTTTGTGAAAGGTTTACCAACTACCAAGAAGGGACATCACTACTTATTTGTGGTAGTTGGCAAGATGTGTGTTCTTATGCCTTGCAAAAAGACTATCATAGGGCAAGAAGCAGCAAAATTGTTCTTTGAACAGGCCTTAGTGCACTTTGGGATACCAAATATGTTAAGTTCATGCATGTTCTATGCTTAGAGCAATTTATTTTAATTTTCACAGTTAGCTCAATATCTTTTCGAGATTAGCAATCACATCAGCATTAAAGTAAACTGCAAATAGAACATAAACATAAATCGCAGAAGACAAGCCAAGACAAGAGGACACAAGATGTGGCGCTAGCTAGGGACAAACCCCAATGTGGGGAAACCCTTGATCAATTCTTCTTATATGTTCTTCAATAGTTCAGCAGAGAGAGAGAGAGAGAGATAACACATTTACAACAGAAGTCAACACTTTGACTTATCTAGATAAGAGCATAGATCTTCTCTAAGAAAATGATACATGAGATCAGTTGAAGACATGCTGCTTCAACTGATTCTCCAAGGTGACTCCTTCACCTTTCATCGCGCTGCATCTCGTCATCATGTTGCACCTCACAGTGTTGCACCATGTTGCACCCATCATCACAATGCTCCATCTTATCATGCTTCATCAATCATGACAGTACCCATCATTGTACTGCATCATGTGCCATTGTTGAGCCTTGTTTTGCCACCATGTGCTTGTTGCACTTTGCTTACGATACTGTTGTCCCAATTGCTATTGCAGCACCATGTCTTGTTGTTGTCTCAATTGCTATTGCAGCACTATTTCATGATGTTGTCCCAATTGATGTTGCAACACTATTTCTTGTTGCTTCTTTCATACTGTTGTTCTTCACCTTTTAGTTGTTGTGACCATGATGACTGGTTAGGGAACCAAACATTGTTGTAACAGTCCTTCAATAGTCAACAAAACAACCCTAAAATTTGTGATCCTCCTTGTGTAGGTGTTCTCCACTTCGTCGAAGGGGTAGGGCACAAGATAGCCCTCAAATTTGCCTACGCTACCCTTCGTTGTGGTGGTATGGCCTATGACCTACCACACAGCAATCCTGTCGGCTTATGGCAGTGTTCACAAGGGTATATCCCACACAAGATAGTCCTTAAACAGCTGTGGTTTAACCTCCAACCCTGCGGCCTTCTCTGCTCATCAACCTTGCCCTTCAACGCATTAGAAACAACCCTTCAACATGCCCTAGAACTGTCTGTTGTACCTCAGCAACTCGGCCTCCCCTTTAGGAATGCCCACGTTGTCCTTAAGTTGTCTCTCCTTGCTGCAGCTAGGGCATTTCTCTTTGTTGTGGCTAAGTCTACTAGACCTGCGACTAGGGCTCTTTAAGGCCTCCACATGACAGCGGATCTTGTTGTGTATAGAAGCTCTCCTAAACATGGTAGATCTCCCTTCTTTGTTGTGTTTAGGGCATCCTTTAGGAAGCATGTAAGGGCAAGTTTGGGCAGCGTATAGAAGCCCCTTTTAGGTTGTGTATAGGAGCCTCTTTATTGCGGCCAGATCTCCTTCATGATTGTGTTTTAGGCTTCCTCTAGACATCGTATAGCTAGGGCATCATTATCATCTTCATGTCTGCATTTTAGACTTTTCTCTGGACAGCGTATGGCTAGGGCATCATTATAATAGCGGCTAGGGCATCCTTCTTGACCTACGATTAGGGCTTCATCCTCTTAGATTTCTCTTGCCACTAAAACCCAAAAAAAGTGGAGAGAAATCAAGAGTGAAGTGTGTCTAAATGACTATCAAGTCATCTCCTTTTATACTAAAACATTGAGCACATGAGGAGCTTATTTGGTTGTTGGCCGACCTTGACGAATTGTCTTATAACACAAATAAATTCATAACTCCATGAATACTTATCGGAATCGGATGATCTTTATATCAATCCTACACCTCTCGATGAGAGGGATCCAAGAAAAATATTAGCTACCATAAATAAGATGACCCACATGGAGCTTGGCCCTAGTTGCCAATTTTAACAAAATAGTATCATTTCAGAAAGTGACACTAGATTTCTCACTGCATTTTGGAGTACGTTGTGAGAGAAGATGGACATAAAAATAAAAAATAAAATAAATAAGTCTATAGCATTCCATCCACAAACATAGGGGCAAATAGAAGCAACTAGCAAGACTTTTTTACAACTTTTGAAGGGTTATAATCAGAAGCATCTGAAGACCTAGAGGGAAAATCTAGTCTACATGTAGCACTCTTACAATAAAGTGGTCCACTCTCCAAACGTTAATCACCATTTGAGATTTATTTTGGATATTTGCTACCTTCACCTTTAGATGTGTATGGGAAACAAGGAGTTAAGCAGGATCTCACAAAGGATGTTTTAAGAGCAAAAAAATTTATTTATAAGATCAACCATATCTATTTACAAGCAAAAGAAGCACTGAAGAAGTCATAGGAAAAATACAAGATCGGGCATCATGAATACAAGATATAGAGGTGGTTTAGAGCAAGAAACAAAATAAGGTTACAATTGAACAAGAAGAAGCTACAAGGTCATCATAAGAACTCAAGGCTTTGCAATATGGTCCTTCCAAGATATTGGAAAAGATGGGAAATAATGCGTACAATCTCAATCTACCCCCATACATATGCATTTACTCAATGATAATTGTGAAAAATATCAAACTCTATAAGCCTTCCATGTTAGAGTAGGATGAGGAGTAGGATGTACCTTCTATAGAAGACTTAGCTCAAAAATGATCAGGTAGAGTTGACAGAGGATACAACTTTGCAAAAGAGATCCATAAATACAAAATGGTGGCAACCTAACCTTTTGCAAATTTGGTTGAAAGGACAACTTTCAAGCAAGGCTAAACAGTACACTGAGAACAAGGTAGAGGAAAATTTTAATCACCTCATTCAGTGAAGATTTTGGGGACCTTTTCCAAAATGGAGAGGTATGATCTGAATTGAATCATTATATAATTTGATGTCCATCTTGATGCTTTCAGAGCAGAAAAATTGAAGGAATTGGCTTATAAGGGCAGTCTTATTGACATAATCCAATTTGGAGAATTAAGGTCTGAAACATTTCAGGGACAGTTTGAACACTTACATGACATTTCTTGGGGGTAAAGATTTCCCTCATAAATGTTATGTTATGTGACGTTCTACACTCAAAGATCCTTCCAACAATATAAGAATCACATCAATCAAAATTTGTATGTAAAAATTATGTCTCCCAAAATTTGACCTATCATGACTAACCACCATAATTCAAGAGGATGCAACATTAACCCCTGTTACTCATGCAAAAGGGGCTAGTCATGCGGAAACTATTAAGAAGACTATAGAAGGGTCGAGTTGTAATACATATTAAGGGTTGAATGGGTCAAATTTAAACTCTAGTTGGCTATGAAACTGTGTTATAATCAAGCCACTAGGAGAAAAGAGGTTTCCTTCTATTTGCTTGCATTTTTGTTCCATCGTAGAGCAAAGTAGTAGAGTGTGAGTAGAGAGATGATAACGGAGGGGATTTATGTTATATAGCATTCCATGGGCCACAACTCTCGAGCAACTCCATAGAGAGTGCCTTCATCTTTTTGGTTGCAATATTTCCATTCTAGACAAAAAAGAGCAGAGCAACCTAACATTCTAGCTAGGTTTTCCCCTGTAAGGATTTTCCAAATCATATTTTGGCTATGTTGCACTGGTTGTGGGGACGGGAGGACAAGGGGTTACGGGGGGGTGAGTTTCTGAGACGACTAGAGTGCACCCCCAAATTTGCACGCGATGACAAGTTGGGTACGACAAGTGCGACAACTAATTTTTATATTTATTAAAAATTAAAATAAAATTTAGTAATTCAACATAAACATGAATGATAAATTAAAATATAAAAATTATAACTATTACTAGTTTTGAAATTCAAATTACAAAATAAAATACTAAAGTGTAATACTATCTAATCATCGTTGTGCATCGGAAAAACAAATCTTGTCATCTTTGCCCATTGTCAAGAACTTGAGAAGTACTATTAGTCTACTACAACCTACAATACATTGTTGTCTACATAATCATTCTATGATGCATGATGAATCATTTCAAAATTTAAATAGCATCTAAACTTCAAAGACTAAAAGTAAATTTAATAAAATTGTAAACATGAACAAGTCATTAAAACTTAATTATAAGTCTCAAATTAAAAACCTTGTGAGACCTGTGATCAGTGTAATGTATATCATAATCATTCAAAATCACTATTATTTACAAAGTACAAAGAGCATTATCATCCCATCTATTTACCTTATAACATTAAGCATTAATAATGACTTAGCCATTGTAATGCTTATTTCAGAAGTAACAAGTGTTATGCACAAAAGTAATAATGTCTTAAAAGTGAAATAAAATATATATAATAAATTTGAAAATAATCTCTTCCTCTTGCACCCCATAAGCTAGAAATTTAGGATTCAAAGATCGAAACCTAAAAGGAGATAGATAACTTAAAGGTGCCATCTAAGTGAAAGCTTTAATTTCCCAATGGTGTCATCTGAGTGAAAGTTTTAAATGCCAATGATGCCATTTGTGTGAAGGCTTTAAATGCCCAATGGTGCTATCTATGTGAAAGCTCTAGGTTGCCCCCATGGTGCCAACTAACTCAATATATTAAATGGAAATAATTATTGAATTTCACCAAGAAAACACAAATCTCAAATTCTTTGACCATCTGAGCTCGAATTTGAATGCTATGTGTATTCATTTCATTATAATATGATGATTCTAAAACTTTAGAGATCTTTAAAGCCTTCATGTTTACACATACACCAAAACTTTAATTTTATGTATCTCAGAACTTATATTTGTGCTATTTGCACCGTTAGATGCAATATGAATGAGGAAGCAATGTATGTTTGGTGTTATAGTTATATATATATATATATATATGAATAATGTGTGTTTTATTCACGTGCATCTTCATTGGATTCCAATCTAGTTCATAATTCAATTCAGATTATATTGGTTTGAATATGAATGAAATGCATTTCTTCTATTAATGAGTTTATAGCTATCAAGCAACACCATGATCAGGGGCCTCAACTCCAAGAACACATGCGGGACGAGAAAACAATATATTGTCTATTAAAAAAAACTAAATTCATTATTCATTTATTGCTTTCAAGGGGAAAATCCCTAACATAATTCACCCCTATAGATATGTAGGCACATTACTCTATTTTAGAGTTAGGACAAACATGCACTTCTACTGAAAGTGTTTAACTCGTCGACGAACGTAAGTAGTGGTCAAGCTTGTTCATGGCCACTTTGACAAAACCAATAAAAATCTCAAAGTGTCGAATCTACTTTGACCTCTAATCCTTTACGAAGATTATATCCTCTCATAAACCCTCACTTCATTATTTTGAATGTTATATCACTGTTCTCAGAGATCAGCTATTTTGGTAATTATTTTTCCATAAGTCAATTGTAGCTTCCTAGAAAAAGGATTATTACAAAGCCTTGTACAAATTGAATCCCTGTAGCAACCCAAATAAATTGGGATGACGGGGCTCTAACAATCAACATAGAGCATCATAAGCAGTGAATGAACATACTAAATGTTGCATTATTGGAATAGGTGTTACAAAGCCTTGTGCTCTTTGAATCCCTATAGCAACCAAAATAAATTGGGATGAAGGGGCTGTAACAATTAACGTGAAGCACCATAAACAGTGAATGAACGTGTTATACCTTGCATTATTAGAATATGTGGTGTTACCAAGTTTCCATGAATATTTGTCCGTGTCCACTCCATGTTGAAAGGGATTATGTGCTTATATTTTCATGTTTGACCCGTATAGGATACAAAATCGTTCAAAAGCACACCAATATTTGACCTCTCCTTAGACTTTTATCTAAGTAACCATTTCGTCCAAAACAAAACTTCAAAAAAATAAACATTATTGTTTGGGGTTTAGAGCAAAGAAAAGTAACATGAGAAGCAATCCAATGTTGGCCCTCTGCATTACTAACCATTTTGTCCAAAGAAAATTTATATAAACATCTTACATACAATGACTCGGGAGCAGACAGTAAGCAAAATAAGTTGAGAGAGAGAGAGAATATGAAGAGAAAAGTCCCCTCCGCGTTAAAACTAGGCTGCCTTCTTGTCTAATCACTAACTCACTGCAGAATGTAACACTGATTTGATAGGTACTGGAATGGCAAATTAAAACATTAATTTTCTCCCTTTCAAGATTAGTACAATTTTACCCTATTGCAAACTGTACTGCTTGACAAAATTACCATCTAGTACACATTCACTCTAGGCTATTTCAAACCATGTCATCCTTGTAAAGAAGCTTCATTCGTATGACCATGTACAGTAAACAAAGAAGACAACCTGTCACCTGATATGCTTCAATTGAGGAGAAATTTTCTGTAAAATACATGAACTCCGTCTCAATGCAGTGTTAGACAAAGTATCTAAGATCAACAATGAACGATATAACTAACTTCTCTGTTGGAACCAACCAAGACAACAAATACCTAAATCTAGCAAATACAGCATGCATCAAGAAGAATAAACTTTTTCATGCATCTAATAGTGTTGAAAACAATTAGAAATGTGGAACATAAAAATACTAAACAGATCATCTTAGCAACAAGATATTCATGAAACTCAACTCCCACAAGAGTTTTCTGTAACCAAAATTGGAAACTATACTTGATTGAAGAGTGCTAAATAATGGTTTCTCTCGTGATTTGGAAACCATAATTGAATCAAACGGAACTGAAAAGTCGTCTTCATGGTGACACATTCAAGTTGTAGAGAAGAGCTAAAGCTAAACACCTGTACCAAAAACACAGATTTCATGGCAGAAATTTCACCAACAGTCTGAAAGGAAGTTTAGGAACTATGGAAAGAAATAGAACAGAAGGACAGCACATTGGTATAACGACACATCAAATGAGGAACTTCTTTCACCAAAGAAACCGGGCATCCAACAATTGCACAGGTTGGAAATGTTGCTTCTGCAGGTGCTTTTGCTAAAAAGGAGGCACCTTATTAGTGCAGCACTGCAACATTTTAAATATTAAGCTTGCATTCTAAGATGCTGAGGGTTACTGGTACACTTCGTGTAAAATCCCCAATCTCAAGAACATAAGCTCCAAATAGAGTACCTAAAGAGCATATTTCATAACTTTAAGCAGAAATGAAAGCATTGAAAAATCACCTATGTTCTAGGTTTCCAGTGCTCTCAAAAGATGGCCTTTTAGGAGAAAGAAACTCATCAGAGTGTATACTTTTGATGAGCTGCTTCAAATTCGGTAATGTATGGCGTGGCCCAAAACTTCGAACACCTATATAACTCAACATCTGATCCAAATCCTGTCTCCCAAAACACAAACAAGTTAGCTGCAAGCAAATAAAGAGATCAAAAGCTTACAAAAAAGCCTACAGTCCAATGAATAGATACAAAGTGATTATCGAACCAAAAACAAAATCTCAACAGAGTAACAAGAGGAAAAAACATAATATTTAAATATCTGAGGTTTTTCCTCTAATGCAATTAGCATAGTGAACGGGAAGCAGTTGCATAATGCCTAAATACATTATCATGTGAAATGCTGCATGCACAATCAGGAATGTAGCTATAGTAGGTTAATCTGTCTCATTTATTTTATAATTTACTTTAAAGAACTTAGGAAATAACATATGGAATAATTCTTTTAGGAACTTGGGAAATAAAGTATGGAATAGATCCTTTCAGAGCAACATGAGCTTGTTGCTTGGAGTCTAACATACCCAGATTTCTTACTTTTCCTTTTTCTTCAATCAAGGCATTACAGAAGGTGTTGAAATCCTTGGGGCCAATATTTTCAAACAAATTTGTCATGGTACAGTGATTGGAAACAAAAACTTAATAAGGATAATGCATGTTATTGGGAATCATCTGAATTAGTTGGATATCTTTCTTTCTTGAAGTCAAAACCACATTCCTCAATTGCAGTTCCTTGATTCTACCCAAATAACCTTTTATTAGGGTTCAATCAAAATATTTTATTTCTAAATTTAATAACTTCAGCCTCACTAGTTTCATAAAGCAGCTTCCAATAGGTGTCAGACGCATCAGAAGTGAACCCTGATTCTGAATATAGAACTTAAGCTCATTCGTTTTATTTTTTCCTATGATTCCTCAACTCTCTTCTCTTCTTTGGAACCATTTTTCGTTTTTACTCCTCTTTGGGTTCTTTTTCTTCTCTGTTAGTAAGCAACCACAAGCCATGGTGACAAAGAACATCAATCATATCTTGTTTCCACATATTATAGTTTTCACTTGTAACATGCACAGACCAAGCAGGCATACGAGTGCTACGGTGCCAGGAGGTGAAATTATGTAGTTTCAAAAATAAAATAATTCCCTTTCGAAGAATTAATGATATTTCTTTAAGAGATAAAGACACTTTGTCCTTTATTAATTTGACCCTTTTAAAACTCATAAAAAGTATTTAATAAGTGCAAAGGAAGAATGCTCATTTTTTTTCTACAATGTACTTAATAAAAATTTAGCTTTCCCTTCCCTTCTCGTCACAGTTGACATACATAGGGTGGCTATGTATGTTCTCGATAATCACATCTTATGGTCAGCAAAAGTCCCCAATCATCAGGAAATTTCTGTAGGATTGCAACTGAGAGTTTAGATGATAACTGTGGTCTGATGGTTTTCCTTGTGGAATAAATAAAATTCAAGACATAGACCATTTGTTCCTCCCATCAACACTACTACACCTAGAACCCTCCACAAATTAGCTTTCAGCCTCTCTGGGATTGGCTTCATGTTCTTGACAGTAACTAGTTCAGGATTGGTTTCATGGCCTTGAAAGTAAATAGTTCCCTGATTGAGGCAGATGTTGGAGCTGATTGATGTAGCTACTAAATAGCATTTCTCTTAGTATTTCATTAGTTGAATGACCAATGTTAAATGGGAGCGGGAGAGGGAGCGACATTTTCAGAAGCTCCCGGTTTGGGAGCGAATCCCGGAGCATTTTTTATATAATATATATATATTTTTTATTTTTTATACTTTGATACATATATGTCAACAA
>APFE031547569.1:3237-43398 GCA_000404065.3 Pinus taeda
ACGCAGGCTGCTACCTGCTACAATGCTCCAAAGATTACCCTTTGCTTTTGTACTAGCTTAAGTACTAGTACGTAGGTGCCGGCCTACAATCTTCTCTCCTCCAGGTACCACGTTTCATCAATTTTCATACTGGATACACTTAAGCACAACACATAATCTGAAAGGCCATGTTTCATCCAATTTTCATACTGGACCCAACAACAACATTGAAGCACATAAACAATCTTCTGAATTACCCAAGAACTAGATCAATACATATACAATTGAGTCATCAACCAGATCTAGTCCATCAGATTACATAAAGATGAGTCATTAAGAACTTGATCCATTCATCCATCAATGTATAAACATTTAATCAATCACTATTGTTATTAGAACTTAATACCAGAAATCAGACATCACTTCAAAACCTAGAACACAGCAATGATAAACATCGATAGCTAAGTAGATTTCATGAGAAGTACGCAGCTTCACTCATATAACAGCTGCGTATAAGTACGCACTGTTTCCAACTGCTTCCCTCCGTATGTGCGCACGCTGCCTCCCAAACTTCCTGCGTACGTGCGCTCTGTGTCCAATGAACTGCCTGTGCCCCTCTGCATCTGCAGCGCTTCTGGGACTGCGTATCTGCGCACCTACAGCACTTTTGTGCCTGCGCATCTCCGCACTTTTCTTTCACTGTACTTGCGTACCTGCAGATATAGATAATTTCAAGACTTCAATAATAACCCAGACTGTCAGATCTACAGATCTTAACATGCGCCGAGGAGATATCAACCCATTAGTAGATCCGACTTGTAGTTCTCACGTTTCTCCTTCATTTAGATCTAACTATCTCTCATAACCCATCACTAGAATTTCAGATCTAGCTTGTTAAGGTATTCAACCCCAAAAGCATACACAAGCCAAATGATCTCCTTTGCTTTATATAAGCAAGCTCTTCCTCAAATCATGGATCAATACCATGGGCCAAAACCATAATAACACAATTCCGTCGGCTAAATACCAAGAGTTAAACATAAGAAACCCCACGTGTGCTTTTCTCTACCTTGAAGTAAGTGAACTGGGGGTACGCACCTCTTGAACGGGATAACTGCGGGTATGTACGCACATTATGTAACACCAGCCTGCGTGTACGCACCTTCTGTAAGGTGTACCTCGGTACCCCTTATTTTCTTCAATATTTGATAGCTGATCATCAATCTCTGTTGCTGACTTGAAGTACTGTGATCTATCACCTGAATGGGCTGCCATCAAGGACAACACTTTAGCAATAATGCCAACAATCTCCCCCTTTGGACTTGATGGCAAAGCTTACTTGTGAACTGTCATCTGATCCCTTTTTGTTGTCTAGTAACCCATGAACTTTGTCACATCTGATATTTCTTCTGTAGATTCATCTGAATGTATACAAGTGAGATGATCTTCTATGAGAGGTTTTCCATCAAGTACAACACATGCATCATAATGCCAACAATCTTTGGGTCCTTGACCATCTTTATTGCAGAGGCATTGTCAATCATGAGTAGAGTCGAATGTACTTGTTTTACCTACAAATCTTGGAGAATTTTCTGGAGCCACACAATTTATTTTGTTGCGTCAGCTGCTGCCACATATTCTTCCTCTGTCGTGGAATCTGTTGGAACTTATTGTTTGTGTGATCTCTAACAAACAACTACTGATCCAAGGCTCATAACATAACTGGAATTAGATAGCACAATTTCTTTGTCTCCATCGAAGTCTGAATTAGAGTATACAAATAAACTAAAATCAGCCACCTATGTATACTTGAGTCCGAAGTTTTGAGTTCCCTTCAAATAATTTAGAACTCTTTTTGAAATAGACCAATGTCCCTCACAAGGCTTTTGCATAAACCTACAGAGGATTCCAATAGCAAATGAAATGTCTGGTCTGGTAATAGTTAGGTAGTTGACACTTCCTACAAGGTTTCTATACTTTGTTGCATCATCAAATTCTTTTCCTTCAATGGATGTGACCTTTAAGTATTTCTCCATTGGAGTAGCTAGAGGATTCAATTCAGCCATGCCAAAACTATTCCAGAGATCTCCAATGTAGTTCTTTTAAGAAAGGAATAAGGACTTCAAATTTTGAGTTACTTCAATACCAAGATCGTAATGAACATAGCCCAAATTAGTCATTTCAAAACCTATCCTCAATTCATTTTTTACGGATGCAATGTCCCTCTCATTGTTCCATGTGATCAAAATATCATCTACATATACCACAAGATATACAATTATTTTGCCAACTTTCTTGACAAAAAAAGTTGCATGATCAAGATCATAATGTTTGAAATTGAGTTTCAGGATATGCTTAGTTAGTTTCTCATACCAGGCCCACGGTGCTTGTTTGAGGCCATACAAGTATTTCACAAGTTTGCATACTTTATGAGATTTAATATTTCAGGTTGTTGTTGGTTCTAGTGGTTCTTCCAGAGTTCTGCATTGTGGTCTATGTTCTAGTGACTGTGTTTTGATGACAAGGTTTCAATGAATCACTTGTTGGGTGATATAGAGTTAATGATTGTATTGCAGTAGTTATTGTTTTGTATTTATGGATCCAGTCTGAAAATTTATGAAATGTGGTCCCTGGAAGAAAATAGAAGGTTGTAGCCTTCTGTAGGTCAGCACCTACATACTAGTACATCAGCTAGTACAAGAGCTAAGGGGGTTGTAGCTCCCTTCTAGGAGAAGCTGGAGAACGAGGGAAGGTTGTATCCTTCTACAGGTAGAGGCCTACGTACTCATATAAGACTGCACCAATATAGAGATATTGTGAAAAGAAGTTTCTTATTAAAAGAAGATAGAGATGAATTGAAACATGTGGTTTTCACCCTCATCGGGTTTCCACCTTATATCATGGTGTTCATATGTGCTTCTTATGTCTGATGATATATTTTATCTTAGAACATCTATTTACTGTTCATATGGTTAGTAATGTTTTGATGCTTTCATTGAAGATCAACCAATTGAATCATAAGTTTACTGGATATACGGTAGTTGCATTAAACACAGTTGCACATATACGTGAGTATCCTTAGTTGGAGTAGCATATATGAATCTGATAATGGAAATGAAAATATTATTGATTTGATAATACTGATAGACCCCCCCCCACCTCTCAGTATTGTTTCCACCAGTTGGTATTACAGTAGGTCCTTCAGAAGAAGCTTGATTGCTTGAAGGAAGATCCATCAGGATGAATAATCACAAAAGAGAGGGATCCATCAGACCACTAATCTTTGATGGGAGCAATTTTTTCTATTGGAAAATAACAACAACAACATATCTACAATCACTTGGAATATATGTTTGGGGAATCGTGGAAGGAGGATACACATATCCATCAGCAACTCCTACAGATAGAGACGATAGAAAGCAATATAAACTCAATGCCAAAGCTATTACTATCTTATTGGGAAGTTTGTCACAATTAGAATTTGTCAAGGTCATGCAGTTCAAATCAGCCAAAGAAATATGGGACAAAATCATTCTAATCTGGGAAGGAGATGATCAGGTAAAACATGCTAAGCTTCAAACTCTTAGAATACAATATGAAACTCTTAAGATGCATAGTAATGAAAGCATATCTAATTACTTCCTGCGTATAGATGATATTGTCAATTGTATGAGGAATTCAGGTGAAGAAATTAAGGAAGTTGTCTTAGTTGAGAAATTTTTGAGATCCTTGGTTGCTAATTTTGAATCCAAAGTTTCTACCATAGAAGAAAAGGAGGATCTACATAAAATCACTATGACGCAGCTTCACAGAATCTTAACTGCTTTTGAGATGAGAAAAGGAAGACCATTAGATATGCGAGAAGTCACATTCAATGTATCAGCAAATGGAAAGGAGAAACTCAATGAATCAGGATACATTTCAGAAGAAGAATATGAGGTAAATTTTGTCAAGAATCTTAAATGGGGATTTGGAAGGTTCAAAGGTAAGTTACCTTTCAAATACTTTTCATGTGGTAGAGTTGGTCACTATGCTGCTAGATGCCCTCATAACAAAGGAGAGATGTCTGGAGAAAGTAATAGAAGTTATTATACTCATGATAAAAGTAATGACTCATCCCATAGTGATGAAGACATTAGACTTCTCATGGCATATGAAAATAAGGACATAGAAACGGAAGAAGTTGGCAGATTAAAAGAACGGCTAGAGACAGTAACCAGATTAAGGGAGCAGCTGCAGGAAGTAGTAAAAGATCAGAGCATAACAATTTAGAGACTTGAATCTAAGATCTTCTCTATAAAAAGAAGATCTTAAAGAGTCAAAGACGTATAATAAAGAAGATCTCGAAGAACAAGAACATGAAGTGCTCAAATTAAGGAACCAAGTGGAAGAAGGAAGCAAAGTTGAAGAAAACATAAGGAAGCAATATCTGGAAAAGGAAGAACAACATCAGGTTGAGCTAAATATCTTAAAAGGTAAATTAGAAGAAAAGGATAAACTGTTATGATTTCAAGACAGTACTAAGATTTTGGATGATATTCTTAGTAGTCAAAGATCCCTTACTATCAAAACTAGTCTTGGTTTTTATGAAACTTTCGAAGGTGAATCTAGCTCACAGGGTGAGGAAAGGAATTCTAATGCAAATTTTGAAATGATCAACAAAGAGATAAGTGGTCAAGGCCAACAAAAACCAAGGAAATAAATTCTTCAAAGAAGATCTTTTCCTCCTAACTATGGAAGTGATAGTTGGTTATTTCCTCAAATGAATAATGTTGAATGTTATGTATGTCATAACTTTGGACATATTGTAGCCAGATGCAAAAGAAAAATGGGTGGAGACCATCACACAAAAAGATCATCTTACTCTAGGTACTTCAAGGGATATTGTTTTGCTTGCAATATGTTTGGTCACAAAGCCATTGACTGCTATAGGAGGAATATGAAACATGTAAGATGTTATGCATGTAACAAGTTTGGACATAAAGAAAGGGAACGTAGTAGAAAAATTTGAACTCCAAAGCAAGAGGATCATACATCATCACAATTCCAGGTATTGAAGAAGATCGAATTAGAGACAGAAAGATGTGGCATAACTCAGTTAGCTGAAATAGTAGACACATTGGAAATTGAAAGTGCAGACCTTGAGTATTCCAATCTGCTTACGCAGATATTATGAAGATAAGTCATGTATATACGTGAGTTATAGCCTGTACAGTTGCGTATATGGAGCTCTGAAGAAAAAGCCGCAAAACCAGACTCAGGGAAGGGTTTAGTCATGGGATATGATGGTTGGCACAGGCTCAGGGGGAACATATGCTTTGAATAAGTATTGTTGGCATTATGGTTAGAATTCTTTGGGGATGATGCTTCTTGACACATCTTGCTACTAATTGTTGATTGACGAAGAAAATGAATTGCAGGTTATAGGTCTAGATGCTAGTGAAAGATGCTTATGGTGTAGATAATATGACGTATGACAGTTGATGATAACTATCATGATTGTGTTTAGGTCGTTGGTATTTGTCACTCATATGATGTATTTTTTTACCCCACTATGCATGGTATGGATGATGTAATGTTTCTTGTTTTTGAGTAATGTATAAGCATTTGGTATATCCCCACTTGGTTGGGTGGGTGAGTCAAAAATGGTGTATTCCCACTTGGTTGGGATATTGATGTATGTATAGAGTCATGTTATGCTTGCATGTGCTCATGGGAAGCATGGATGAATTGGTACATCTTGGCATATATAAAGGGGGAGCTCAATCAGAGATCTTAGTAGGTACTCAGGGGGAGTATGGATAATAGAAGATATACCAAGAGAACTTCTTAGTCTGCCCTTTGCTCTTGATGTCAAAGGGAGACACTGACTTGTTGTGGTGGTTACCATCAAGTCCAAAGGGTGGGATTGTAGGCGTTATGATACAGGTGTTTCCCTTGATGGCAACTCACTAAGAGGTATGATAAAAGTGTTGTCCTTAATTGCAACTCACTCAGATGAGAGATCATAGTGCAACAGGTCAAGGGAGGGGTATACGCAGGTTCACCTTGATGAAAGTGTGTATATACACGGGTTAGCAGAGGAAAAGGGGCATATATGTACACGCACGGGTTCACAGAAGGAAAGGCACGTACACATTGGAAAACTAAGTTTGGTCCATGGTATTTGTTCTAGGGTATTTTGGTATTGGTCCATGGTATTTGGCCCGAAGTGTTGACCCCAGGTATTGGTTCCAAGGTATAGGTTCTACGTCGTTTTGGACCATGGTATTGAGAGAGGCCTAAACCTATGTAAGGAGAAGATCATTAGGCCAAGAGGTGCAAGACTGCAAGTGATGAATATCTGATGAAGTATGAGATCTAGCAAGCTGGTTATGGGTTTGTGATGCTTTTCTTGATTTGAACCAAGGAGGCACCTATGCGGTTGATGAAGTTTGATGGACCAAGATCTTGATGACTAAAATGTATTATCATTATATGGTATGATCATGAATAGATCTGAATACTAACGCATGTTTTATCCTTTATATCTTATGGTTTGGGTATATCTGAAGTTGGAAATTGTAGCAAAGGTATAAGTAATTATTTTCAGATATGTACGCGGGTTATCTCTGGTGAAAGGGCGTATACATGTTGGTTTGACACAGTTAAGTAGCGTATACATTATGAGATTTTATATTTCAGGTTGTTGTTGGTTCTAGTGGTTGTTGCAGAGTTTTGGGCTATGGTCTATGTTCTAGTGACTATGTTTTGATGACAGGGTTTCAGTGATTCAATTGTTGGGTGATTCAGACATAATGATTCTATTGCAGTAGTGATTGTTTTGTATTTATGGATCCAGTCTGAAAATTTGTGAAACGTGGTCCCTGGAAGAAAGGAGAAGATTGTAGCCTTTTGTAGGTTAGCACTTACGTACTAGTAGATCAGCTAGTACAAGAGCTAAGGGGGTTCTAGCTACCTTCCAGGAGAAGTTGGAGAACGAGAGAAGGTTGTAGCCTTCTGCAGGTATAATCTTGAATACTGGTATAAGACTACACCAGTACAGAAATATTGTAAAAAGATGTTTCTTATTAAGAAAAGATGGAGACGAATTACAACAGGTGGTTTTCACCCACATTGGGTTTCCACCTTATATCATGGTGTTCATATGTGCTTCTTATGTGTGATGATATGTTTTGTTTTACTACATCTGTTTACTGTTCGTATGGTTACTAATGTTCTGATGCACTCATTCAAGATGAACTAACTGAATCATAAGTTTACTGGATATACACTAGTTGCATTAAAAACAATTACGTATATATGCGAGTATCTGTAACTGAAGTAGCGTATATGAATCTAATAATGGAAATGAAAAGATTATTGATTTTAATTCTGATTCACCCCCCCCTCAGTATTATTTCGAATAGGTGGGAATGCGGTATTCACAGTAAGTGCAGTAACCCGGCCTTTTCCACACCACGCAGCCACTTCCGTAGCTCTAACGTTATCACTGCCCCCTCAGTGTTCTACTTCATTAGGTTCCTGGTCTCTAGGTGCAGGAACTTCTTGCAGCTAGCAAGCTCCCTGTCTTAAAATTTCAAGGTTGGCACGTGGTGTAGGTGCATGCCTTCAAACACTATGCCATCTTGGAGGAACGGGGTTTGGATTCAACTATTCTTTTCATCCATGTCCTGTGCCACTTTGGTTTCCCTTTCCGTGGAGGGACATACATGGGAAATTTTGTTGCAGAGCATAGAGGTTTAATATCTTCCTCCATATCTTTGTATTCCTTTGCTGCGATGGTACGAGCCTGTAAATATTCTTCTTCCTCATTTGTGTCGACCGTGACAAATTTTCCTTTATCAGCCATTGATAGTTTACTGCGTGGTCAGTTCCTCGGGGACATACATATGAGGTCCATTGCTTGTTTATCTTTCTTGGGCCTCGACGTTCGCAATGATATGGGGATTTCCTTCACAACTTTGGTGCCTTCTCAAACATGGTCAACCATGGGGATCTGTGTAGCCTCAACAATAGTTACCTCTTCAATTCCCAAACCATTCTTAGTAGTTTTCATCGTATCTGGACTCTACTCTGTCACTCGTGAACTTAGGGTATCAATTATCGTTTGGCTCTCAATGTGTAGTGCTCTGCTCAAGCGCATAATTTTCAAATGAATAACTATTCATTGCTAGATAGCCCTTTATGTTTTACAGTGCCTTTTGAATTTAAATTCAACCTTTCCCCCCAATTTCAGGACATTAATGCTTCCTTGGCAGCAGATTTTTCCAAATCTTGCCCATAAATAGCATCTTAAATGTCTATCGCCCACTCCATTTGACCTCAAATAGAGCATCTCGTCATGAATAGTGACACCAACAGTCACTTTTTTGCCAATCAACGTGCATCCCCAATATCGCGTAGTTTTCTGGGCAGAATAGTTTATAATCCCGTGCTTCCTTTCAACTACCTGGAGCGCTAAGACTATCCTTCCTGTAGCTAGTTAGGTGGTCACACCACCAATATGGGGCTCGATCTTGTCCTATACCATGGTTCACGGATAACCCCCACCTTCCATAGTTTTTGTTGGCCTCATGCCATTTACTACTTGCAACGCGCTACCCTAGCCACTACGTTTGGTGATATGCGATCCAAGCCAAGGTAGCAGGATAACTAGTTCATGAAGATAGTTCTCCAACTTGTCAATGTGATCGTATGCACCTTGCCTTACCACCCTCATTTTTTCAACAAGAAATGCTTCCTTTAGTTCTTCTTCCAGTTACTTGACCTCTGCAGCCATCGAAGCGCTTTGCTCCCTCAACCATACCTGGTCTTTTTCAAGTTCGCGAAGTCTAAGGTTTCCCTATCAGATTCCTTCCTCGAGTCTTATGTGTTTTGTTTCTCATGTTTTCTCGATTCCTTCATCTCGGGCTTCACCGACCGTCGTATATATGGGTGCTTCTATGTGCGAACTAGGCTTTGCATGCTTGATAGGGATCACAACCCTTGCTTCATAGTTTAGTTTCAAAAGTGTTTGCATGGTTAGGGTTTTGCACATGGTCCTATAAGCGCATAGAACCGTTGGTACCCGCAGGTCCTAGTCAATGCATCTCACATGGTGGACCGTGTTCAGCACTTTGCACACCTTGTCAAAGGCTTCCCCATGTATAATCTTTAGCGTGCTTGGTCTTATCATACTTCATCAATCAATCCTTATCTTTCCCACTCTTGCCTGTTGCTCATGTTTCCTATCATGAGGATGGTGTGCGTCCATGCAGGTTGCGTACGATATGCCTGTACCCTTCTAGAGAGGTTGGCACGTAGGTTGCTTCATCCACTATACTCGACTTCCATCCACAACCGAGGCTTTCCAAACTGTATAATCATCATTCTTCTGTAGTCGCACCAATTCTCAAAACTTCTTTGATGGGTACCCCACAACCTTGCGGGCAAAGCATGTAGTGCCCATTTCAGAGCATCAAAATGTTGTTGTTCTAGCACTTCTCTTTCAAATTTGGTCAGGAATTCATCCACTGCCATCAACCTGTCATACATAGGAAAATCCCTTACCTCTGTTGTCACGTAGCGGAGTGACCATACCATCATGTTGCAATTAAGCGTGGTTACCTTGCATAACCGGTTCTGCCATCGTTCTATTTCATCATCTGAATCTGATGTGTAGGAGCTTTTGCGCTCCCACGAAACCCTGCCATCCACTGTAGGACTCACCCAATCCTATTCTCGAGCAATTATCTTGTAGATGCAGTCTAGATAACCCTCGCGGACTGGCTCTATGTAGCATGATCCTTTCGCAGGGTCTAAACGTACCACTATGTGCAATGACTTTTTCTCAAAAATCATTTTTCACTTCTTCATATTTGTCACTCCATTCATATTAGTGGCCCAATCTATTCCCAGTAGTGCGGGATAACGATTTTTGTCATCAACAATCTCTATTACTTCAAAATCTATAGGCTTGCTCACACCTTCAATGTCTCTCGTTATTCCCTCCAATCTTCGCATTGGTAGGATATTCTGTTGGTTCACCATTTGCAATTGAATAGGGGGCCATTACAGTGCGAGCCTGCCCATGCACTCCCATGTCTGCTTTTGCAGTATGTTTGCATCTGATGCTAAATCTAGAATCACTTGATCCATTTCATATTCACTGATTTTCACATTCAATCTCATCTCCTTTCATATTCATTGTGTGCTTCCCAAGCTTCCGGGCTACATGCAGTTCTCTTAATCTAGCGCACCTGATGATTTCATGTAGTCCCTTCACAACCTTGCTATTGTGCGTCAGTTTCATGCATGTCTCCAAAAATGTAGTAGCCATTGATGGGTCCATCTCCAGTTCTTGTTTGTCCTTACTACCTAAAGAGGAGGCCTTCATGAAGCTCTTCTTAGCTTCCATGAAGGTCTCCTTTATGCACTCCAAATCGAACTATGATTCCTTTGTAGGAGCCTTGCAAACCGAAGCACTTTCTCCAGGTTGCTTGCCATTGTCATCTATTGTTGTAATACCACTTTGGAGCATGATGCTTACATTCGTGTCCTCTTCACATGGCTCATACCTCATCATTTCCAGATTCTGAGTCGAGGAAGGCTGGAGTATTCCTCTATCGTGCAATCTCCCTATGAGTGTGGGACATTCCTCTGTCTCTTGATCAAACTGGGTATAATATAAACATGATGTTCTCATTGGATTCATACAATCATGGGCATAATTCCCTGGCCCTCCGCAATTGTAACAAATCAGCTATCTGCAACCCCTTCCTAGTCCCATTCCACCTCGACCTCTTTCGTGCCCCTGAAATCCAATGTGCGCCATCCCTGTATTTTGGTTGAGGGCTCATTTTTGGGTCTGAACTCTATAGGTAAGAGTCAGATCCATCATGAGTTCAAAACTTCTACTAGTGCATTCATCATGGCCTACTGACGTGTAGAAATTATAGAACAACTGTTGGGATGTCTGTGTATACTTTTGTAATAGGTGACAATTATTTGTACCATGCTTCCCTCCTATCTAACAAATCACGCACCATAATGCACACACCATGCTTAGCCCGTCTTGTGCCTGTGGGCTGAATGGCATTGCCCCTCCTATTGCTAGGTAGTTCATGAAGACTGGACACTGGTCGTTGTCGTGCCCCTGGCCTTTGCATTTTATGAACCATATCTCTTCACGTCCCTCTAGCCAATTTGCCCTATCTTGTTTCAAACTCTGCATCGCAAGACATAAATTTTTCAAGTGCAGGTGGATCTGTTTCACTCCCAGGCTATCATCTTGTATTAGGGTCTCGTGCAGCCTCATTACAATCTCCAAGGCTTCGACGTCAGTAGATAGCTTCTGTTGTGATAGCATAGTCCTTAGATGTGGCATTAGTGATGCTACAAACCATCCATCAAGGTCTTGTTGGTTTCATGAATCATACTCTTTTGTCTTTGCTCCAGCTCCCAGGCGGTCTCACCTGGAAGCATCATGATTTCCTTAAATTCGATGATCGACTATGTCTTTGATTTTGGCCTGCTAAATTCACTGTTCAACACAACTTGGATTTCCACGATCCCTGTGTTTCTATTGTCATTGGAATGTTTAATGTACCATTTTAGTGTGCGATCCTGCAAGGCACTAACGAGTGTTTCCTTCTCGATATTATCATCCATGAGTCCTTGCGCTTCCCACATAGCATTTACTATGAAACAAAATTGGTCCAGATCTTCGTTACCTAGTCCTCTGAATAACGACAACTTTATTATGGTCACCATATTAAATTGTGGTTGTGGTGGAGGTGCTCTGGGCAAAAATGAGGGTGAAGGTGGCGAAACTAGTGGTGGTGTAGGTGGGGGTGCTAAGCGATCAATTTGCTGCCTTATCAGATTGATTGCACTCCTTGGTAAAACCCTCATGAGCTCTTCCTTGCTTTCTTGCTGAGGTGAAATCAAGTGGCTAGTTTCTATCTCTGCACTACCTTCCTTTCTATACATCCTCCCACTTCGCGTAGCCCAAAACGTCAATTTATTCGCATAACCCACTTTTCACATAGTAGCATTTTAATCCAAGTGTTCAAAGTTTTAATGCACTTACCTCGCGGACTGAGGTCTCACCTGAAGTAGTATGGGAGAGTCCTAGAACCAAGTTTCCACACCGTGGAGATGTCTGTTGAGTTCCAATGGTCTACGGTTCGACCCTGCATGAATGTCACTACAGGCACTTACCCATACCTCGCATCTTGTGATGTTGCCTCCACATAGCCCTAATATGGGGCCGAATGTTGTTATTACCCAAGTCCTTACTAGTATTTCATAGTTAGTTGATTAAAGTAGCTTACTTGCATGTGTAAAGTATACTTAGCAATATAAATAATTCATACAAGTGCGTGTAATAAATAAACAATATATTTGCAATTGATATCAAACATGTAATAACTCAAGAATAGATACACGTAATTTAAATAAAATTTATCTTTATTACAGTCTTCCCTCGGTTAGAGACTCAGCTCCTCCCTCCACATTCAGTTGCAGGGGTCCGTGCACTCAACTTCAGACAACTAGGCCTCTTCACACTCAGCTACAGAGCCTTCTCCTACTCTACGACCCAAGACACACTTTGCACTTACTCTATGCTTATACTTCTCTATCTCATACTTTTCTTTTCTTCTTCCCTTTTACACTTAGAGCCTAACTCTATTTATACAATCCCATAGTCCATAGACCATGGTTAGGCTGGCATTACATTACAAACTAGGGCGACAACCCTATGAATTTGATACACTTCTGCACCCACAATTAATGGGGCTTTATAACATTATTCAATCAAAACATGGGCTTTAAGCCCCAAAACATGCCTAGGGGGGATTCCATTCCCAACATCTACATCACCTCCATTTTGTCAAGTTGAATTTCTAGTTCCTATCTTTCCGACCTCATTAGGATGAACACTTTCAACTGTCCTTGTTAGCCACTTAGGGGGACCTTTCTGAGATGGTCAAAGCTGCTGATTTGATTGAGTTCGGACTGAATGAATTTTGAGTCTCCCAATTCTTTTAATCACATCACTCAAAGTATCATCAGTGGTTGGAGTTTCATGCAAGGGATAGAGTGATTCAGAAGAAGAATCAACAAGTTGATCCAATATAGGAATCCCCACTTCAATATGTGGAATCCAATTATCAAATTCTTGAAATTACTTTTCATTTGCGAATCTATCCAAGCAATCAAGTTGCCACTGAACAGCATTGCCAACTTTGGATGATTCAAGAAATATTACATCTATAGATACAACAAACATTTTTTTTACTTCATCATACAAATGGTATGCTTTGTTGGTGTGTGAATACCCCAAGAAGGTACACTTACGAATCAGTGCGCCAAGTTTGTTTCTTTGTACCTTTTGTATCAAGGCATAATAGGTGGAACCAAAGACCCTGAGATGCTTTATTGAAGGAATGTGCCCATACCACATTTCATAAGGAGTCTTGTTTCTAATAGCATTAGATGGACATCTATTCTTTACATATACAGCACATAGAATTGCATCAGCCTAAAACATCATTTTTTTATTCTTAAAAAAAATCATGGAGTGCACCATATTTAAGATTGTCCCATTCATTCCTCCATCTACTCCATTCTATTGGGGATTATAAGGAATAGTCGTTTGTTGTTTGATCCCATGTTGGCAAAGATAGTTTTCAAATTCATTTGAAGTGTATTTTTTTCCATTATCTATGTGAATAGAGCCAATATGAGATTGTGCCTAATTTTTAATCCATGTATGGAAGTTCCTTAATGTTTGAAAAGCATCAGATTTGTTCTTAAATAAATAAAATCAACACATTCTGGTGTAGTCATCAATAAATGTCATCATATATTTATTTCCATTTATAGAAGGAATAGGCATTGGACCACATAAATCTGAATGAATGAGTTCAAGTTTTCTATGTGCTCTGGAATGTGAATCATGAAAAGACTATTCATTATGCCTTCCTAGAATGCAAGAATCACATTTCTTAAGTTTCCTAGGAATTGTAGGAAAACCAATAACACCATTTTTTTCAACAAGTGGAAAGTTGTCATAGTTCAATTGTCCAAATCTAGCATGCAATAATAGACTTGATGGAAATGTACGTTCTTCATAATGAGAATTGTATGAGAAATTTTGTTCACGAACAAAGGTACCTTGTAGCTTGAGAAGCCTTTCTTCTTCTATCCTCATTATCAAAAGTGAATGATTTGACGATTTTCTCACCTCAACCTTGCCATCAAACATATGAATGGAGTGTCCTTGCTAGTGGATGTGGACCAAGGAAAAAAAGTTTCTCCTCAGTTGTGGGAGATATAAAACATGACACAGAAGAAAGTCTAGAAGACTAGGCAATTTAAGTCTGATTGTGCCAAGCCCTGATGGCTTGAGTTTTGATTTCTCTGCAAAGTATACTGCTCCATCAAAAATTTTAGTAAATTCTTCAAAAAAAACTCTTCTAAAGGTCATGTGGAAATTTTCTTTTGAATCAAGCAACTAGCCATTTTTCCAAGAAGCAAGTGAAGCATTAAATAAGTCTTCATTTATTCCAATATTACAATGTTCCACAACACAGTGAGTGGATTTGGGTGATTTAACTTTCTCTTTTTCATTAGTTTTTCCTTTGGGTTGGTTTCTTTCCTGCTCAATTATGTCCCAAGGAAACTTGCATCTGGATGCATCATGTGATCCATCTCTTTTGTAATGTATGCAATGTAAATCTGGCTTTTCTCCTTCGGAGTGTCTACCTGTCCTGCCTCTGAAATTTGTTGTTCCTCTTCCTTGAGAAGAATCTTGAGCATGTTTCTTCTCTCTATGTGAAAGACACATAGTCCCTTCAGAAGACTAAGGAGTTGTATTCATCCCAAAAGCCTTCTCTTTTCCAGCAAATGTTTTCACAAGGGAGTCAAAGGCATTGAGGTTTCTATTTTCTTCCAATGACTCAAGATAATCTGATTAAGTGGGGTAAATTGGCTTGACAAAAGCTATCAGAGGAATGTCCAGTTCAACATTAGTGACTATGATATCATGCATAATACATTTTACTTCTGATGCAGGAGAAAGAGGATCATCATTTTGTAATTCAAGGTTGTTCAATTTAATCATGAGTTGAACAATCTCAACTATAGAGTGTGAGTCATATAGTTCCTTCATTTTTTATAAGGCTTTGAAAGAATTTGAAAATGGAGAAATATGGCGACTCACCTCTTCATTTATTGATGCTGTAATCAAGGCATAAGCCTTGCTCTTCTTATTTTCCCAAATGGAAAATTCCTTATCTGAGGTAGGTTGTTCTAGCTTTTGTCTCCATCTCCAACACACACTCCTTTCCACAACTCATTAAAAATGATAGTTTGTTTGATTTTCCGTGACCATTTTGGATAGTTATCTTTGCCGGTGGGAACCACTCCCACAATAGATACCAATGAATGCATTTTAAAAAACCGTTCCCTGTAAAAAGAATATACTTCTGCTACCAATATATAAAATATTTTCACTTCTAGTGTTAAAGAAAAATCTCATTGTAATAGAAATATTATGAAAAAAATGCAATTTTGTTTGCAATATGACAGAGGTATTATTAGGGGAGGGATCATATGGGGAAGGAGTGGTATGAGAGCATGTAGGGTCAGTGCATTTGTATGTACGGGCATTTTGGAGCAGCTACAACGTACCATATAGTTAGATGGCTAGTGTGTATTGATACTAGTGTGTAGTTCATGAAGAATGTGGATTGGGCGATTGTGGAAATCAAATGTTGTTGTGTGACAAATGTGACAGAGGTTACCACATGTATTTACTTCACCCTATTGTTGCTAGGGATCCTCCGAGAAGCTAGTTTTATCCAAATTGTAAAGTCGATCCCATCAAAGAACTCCCTTTTGTGCAGACACCAATTTTCAACTTCTTTCGCATTGGAAGGTCTTCACAAGTTTCACACAGATCCCTCCTTGAGTCGAGCAAAAGAAAAAACCATTCTACAAGTCTGGTTGTTTCAAAGAAAAAGAGACAGATATTGCCCTTCACGCTGAGCAAGCATCAGCATCAGGCTAGAAGGCTACAACATATGGGTTCTCTAGCTAGTGTGTATTGTATTGAGAGCAACGTATCTACAACAATGTGGAATTAGCAATGGAGAGGCCTGAAGGTCTCTGTAGCAAGGCCAGGAAATCTGGAAATGAAAATTACAGAGGGCAACACAAAGAAATGCTTGGTAATGGTGACGATTCATCACTCCAGACACATAGTAGAGATGGCCTTTAGTTCACTCAGCAACATGATGCTTAGGAGGGGAATACCAAAAAAATTATGTAGCCGAACAATTATGCAATGGTGATTAAAAAAAATACCATAGGGAATGTATGCGAGAGAGTGCATAGAGCGTAGAGAATATGGTAGAGAGCACAGAGAATAGAGGGATAGAATGTGGTACAAAACTGAGACAAGGAGTTACAACACAAAAGCTAATTTTAGGAGTTGGTTCTGATACCATGTCAGAATAGGACGTAACCTATCAAATGAGATTGTGTTTATTCATTTAGGCTGTTCATAGTTATATACATGAGGGAGTCACGGTTGAGTTTCATCTCTCGATGACTCTTCATTTTCTCTTATTAATTACTTACACTATTTAAAATTGTTCAACCAATCCCTATGATTAGGTGTCAACAGTGTTTCTTAAAAATTATGATATTGCAATATTACCATTAAGTGTGCCTCACAACTAGATCCTACAAGTACTTGAAAAATCAAATATTAATATGTAGGACTTTAAATTCACATGGGATAACAATACAATTTTATGAGAAAAGGTTGATAGATGTGTGGTCCCAATATTGAGATAATTCTAAAAAGTCAAACGTATTGTTTATAGATATAACAAAGCATAGTTATGAATTCATCAGATATCGATCAAACCACATTTTGATAAAAGCCTATACAGGAAAAGAGCAAGATACTTGACTTATGTAGGTTTTATTCTGCTTTCATAAGGCACTTCATCATATCAAAGAGAAGTGTGAGTACATTAAAAATTTCAATAGAACATGTACTTCATTGTAATGGATGGCAATAATTTCCTTTATAAATTTGTTCACAAGTACATTCCAATTTTTCAATACAATTTTGGCATAGTTTTTTTTAATCAATTCGTATGATTTTGTATTTTTGAAATATATGGGAATTTCCAATTATTATTTTCCGAGGAAAAAATCATAAATTTCTATTGATAAAGATAAAAAGTTACAATGGGAATTGTCACTTATATTAATGTATATTTTTATTATTATTTATAACGCTTTTTCCAATGACTTTGTTGTATTCATTTTTTTCTAATCTGTTTGTATATGTGTGTTCTTAAGTGAATTATTTTCCATTGGAATCATCTTACATGAACCATCAAGTCATGTTTTTATTTTTATTGACATCTATTTACTTATGTGCATGAATACTCATATATAAATGTGAAATATAAGTTTTGAAATAGAGCTCATTGAAAACAAAGGTGCAATTCTTTATAAAGGAAATTAACTTGATAAATGTTATGTGCACTATTCACTATTCAGGGTAATGGGAAATGTGCCAAACGTGAATGATTTGAAATTTCTTGTGGAACAAGGTCTGTGATTTCTCAATCCATAATTTTCATAAATCTATATATTGAAATCAATTAATCGTTGTAATTTCAAAAATACCATATTATAATCAACAAGGAACAAAGTCACTTATTGACTTTTTACCTATAAAATTCATTCATATGAGTGCATTAAAGTGATATGTAATTTTTGGAGATAAAAAAATATTGTAAATAATTTTGCAATTTCTTTAAAAAAACATAATTAATGACATTTATTGTTAATTTGACAATCAATTATTGATTGGACACTCTCATAGATAAATTAGATCTTTGAACATTTTGAACTATAAGACATCTAATTTCGTTATTTAAAGATATTTTTTTGTAAATTTGTATTTTAAATAAACATAAATGATATCATATGAGCATGGAAAATTTTAGGGGAAAATGTTCGCCCTTAGGTGAAATTAAGGGGTTTTAAATTTTTAGTGGGCGAATATTTTGTATCATAGTACATTTTTACAAATCGCCTCAAATAGCCCACCTTACTTTAAGGGAGAGGGTAAAAAAGGTATTTTAGCCGTTGAAATTAGGAGTTACAACCTTCCATTCATCCTAATTTTCAAGAATAGGTTTTATTTAAGTGAATCCTATGGGCCAAATACCATATTTATAAAAGAGGTATGGTAAATTAATAAAAATATAAATAAATGAGAGGTATGGTAAATAAATAAAACATTTTTTATATTTACTCCATAAGTCACCTTATATACATGCAAGGGTGTAATCAAATAAAAATATAAATAAAGTGGATGTATGGTAAATAAATAAAACCTCTTTTTATATTTAGTCCATAACCCTCTTTCTATTTATGAAGGCTCAAAAAAAAGGTTTTATTTAAGTGAACCCTATGGGCTAGATACCATATTTGTAAAAGAGTTATGGTAAATTAATAAAAATATAAATAAATGATAGGTATGGCAAAAAAATAAAACATTTGTTTATATTTACTCCATAAGTCACCTTATATTTACGAACACTCAAAAAATGCGTTATATTTAGGTGAAACGTATGGGCAAAATACTATGGGGCAAATACCATGGGCTAGATTATTATTAATAGCATGCAAAACAAATTATTAGCCATAATATTAGTATTAATAAAGATAAAACTGGCTCATGGTGTTGACCCATGGTATTCACATAGAATGTAGCCTATTTAAATGGGGGAATTAAACTAGCATAGATCCATCTTTACTCTTGATCTACTAAGCCTCGAGAGGTATCAAATATCGTGATATGCAAGCTAGCATAGAGTAAAAAAATATTTGATCCCTCTCGGGGCTTGCTTGATCAAAAGTAAAAATGGAAGTTGTAATTTAATGTATGTTAAACATTTTAACTTGGTTAAATAAAAAATAAAATAAAATCAATTATAATTTTATTAATTTTTAATAAATTACTAATAATATTTTTAACCTCCAAGTTTATGATAACCCATGGTATTGAACAATGGTAATATCATGGTATTCATGTGAGCATAGACTATTTAAAGGGGAAATTCTATCATCTTAGATCCATCTTAATTTTGGGTGTACCAAGTGCTCAGAGGGATAAATAGATCTCATCCCCCTAAGAGTGGTAGATGTGGAGTTAAGATGGATATAGGCTCATTTTTATGATAATGAAGATATTAAATAGACTTAGGAAATTATATTGTAAAAACATATTAAGGTGAATGGTTAAAGCTACATTTAGTCAGTTCAGAAAATTTAGTAAAAAATCCCAATATCTTCATTAATATTGGTTTTTAACTTTTTCTGTTTTAACAAAAAAAATTCAAAACAATGAAACCTTATCACTCTTTCCACATCACCCTCGCAGAATATTTCTCACCATTTTTCAAACATTCTCAATATGATATCTTCATGAAAATGTTAAGGTACTGATGTTGGATTAGTTGTTTGATAAAAAAGTTGGTTTGTACAACCTTTCACCTTCTGTGCTATTCTTAGTTTTTCCTAATTATCTGTAGGGGTTGGAGACACTACACCATATTTTCCTAAAAGGTGGAGATTGTTCACGAAAAAGGAAATTAACCTGCATGTCATAATGTTGTTAAAAAATGAGAGACCTATGAGGGTAGTGAATTATGCTAATAAGCAATTTAGATTGGCAGAGACATAATTAAATTTTATTATTTAATTGAAGATTTCTAGTTAAAATAATAATAAATATACATTTATATATTCATATATTGATTAGAAGGATTCTCACAATGGTCACTTCCTTAAATTAGATCCCCTTCAAGCCTTTGGGATACCTAATAGTTTCTTATATAATATAGTTGGGGCTTGCTACTTGTTGGCATGTTGGGGTAAACAAACTTGATGTGTTTCTTTTTATCTCGGAGTTGGAGTCTATGGAATAAGAAAGAAATTTGATAACTTGAAAAAGGTGGTAGCTTGACAAAAGTTGTAGAGAAAAGATTAATCTCTCCTACCTTGACAGAACTTGATGTCAATATCAACACCTACAAGAAAATTGTTGTGGAATATTATCAAAACTAATAAAAGGATATGAAAGAGTGTATTGTAAGAACGTTGACAAACATAGCCATTGAAATTTGGAACATTGTTTGTAGGAAGAGAAAATTATGTTTCTTTTTTCCAAACATGTATGTTAGTATACTATAGTTTAATGAATATGTTTTCTTATTATCATATATGGTTTCATACTTTAACAAAACATTCACGAAGACTTCACAATGTTTTATTATTCAGTAAAAAATTTGCCAAGATCTTACAAGATTTTATAATTCAATGAAAGATTCTCCATCACTGTACAAGATAATATAATCTGACGAGAGATTCGCCAAAAAAATTATATATACATATTATACTTTTTTTTTTGTAAATTAGGCTACTTCTATTATTATACAAAGGGTAACAAAAAGATTGCAACGAGACTTGCCTCAGAATTCACCATTCAGAGATGGATTTAGCACAGTTAGACACCTAACCTTGATAACCAGAGGATCGACATTTGTCCCAGACCATAACTGGAGGACCAACATACTACCAAAAAACCGTAACCAACTAAGAGACAGACAACATGACCCAGACATTACTAACAGACCCAGACTTTATCTCAACAGTGCTACAGATAACATTATACCAGCATACATAGGCGCGTTTGAAAACTGCGTGCAACTTGAAAAGAGCTGAGCATGGCTTCAACTTTACAGAAAAAACCCCACTGAGAAGGTAGAGAACAAGAAATACCAAACAAACTCCATTGAAAAGCCAGAACCACCACCAAAGCGCCCTGGAGACAGGTTCAAGCATCCATAGAGGTGGAGGGCTACTCTTCCACAATCCTGCAACCATATTGATCCGACGCGCTTGTATCCGTATAAGGTGCATCATCTTTTGTCGGCTCACTTGGACCCGCCACCGCACCCGAGGTTTCCGCAGGCTGAGCTCTTTGACACATGACTGGAGAAGTAGGCCTTTGTACCTTAGTGACTTATGGTGGAACCGCATGGTCACATTTCTCAATTCGAACAGAGACCTAGTACGTTGAATTATCCAGTAAGCACAGGAAGCTAAACCGAGTTGAGGGATACGAGCTATGCTCGCAGACAGCAGCATGAGCACGCCCCCTGCCTCTCCCTCGGCCTCGTCTTGCACCCCGTGAATCAATTCTGTCTGAGGAGGATTCCGTGGACTAAGAGGAGCACTTAGGATTGGCTCTGCCTCTGGCGCCTCCCCGAGACCTGCCCTTGCGGCTACTAAGGCGAAGCCATTCTCTCGGCATACTGAAATGAAGAGGAGAGTGAAACTGGAGCAGAAACGGCACAAAGAGCTTTGGCTCCATAGAGACGGCACAAGGAACCAAGAACTCAAGCCCGAAGACGTGGAGACTTGCGGGGGCACAGAGGATAGGAGATATCCAACAACGGATACACACAAGGGCGCAACAAGCATAAACACCCAGAACCAACCAGACAAAAACTCAGGAGCGTGAAATTGAAATACAGTATGAACAGGACACTCAAAGGACGAGACCAAGGCCTTCAGTGTCGAGGGCCGAGGTCTGAACCTCTGAGACCTCCTCCAGAACCCAGAAACCAGCGACAAACCACACCAACGATATCCCCAGAGCCAAACAACAGACAAAACAGAAAGAAGGAAGTAATTACCCACACAGGCTCGCAGTAAATATACTGCTCGGTGACAATCCAGGCCATGTGCGACCCAACGCAGATCAGCTACATCCCGAATGCCAAAGGAACTGAACTCAAGCGAGGGAAAATGCGATGGGCGGCTGGCTTAATGTTGAATTTACTACCCGCCTTCATGCTAACGTGACGGGGGTGGCAGTCCCTTAAGTGCATCGGACAGATGGCAGAACTGGGCTGCTACTTGCCTAGTGGGAAGCCCGCCTCTGTACCTTCCCGTTTATTGATCACCCGCAGCCCGGATATATACATATTATATTATTGATAAAATCACCTCCCATTTTTCCTATGTATCATGGGAAGTAGCCCGTTTATTATACATATAAATTTATGGTGGCTCTTAAAATTTTCCCTGCATATGAGCCAAAATTATATTATTGACTTTCACTTAGTTATTTCCATTAATATGACTGTATAAATGTGATATATAATAGACGTATACTAGGATGGATTTCTTCCCAAAATAAATCTAATAATTTCTTGATAATAAGTGTTAAGTTCTCTATTTAGGCTAAGGAGTCATGAGTCATACATGGATACTTCAAACTCATTAAATTGTAAGGCACTCAATTTTTAATCCATAACCAATTTTATATATTCTTAAGTGAATTGTTTGTGTATGTAATCATATCATCTCATCTCATATAAATTAATAAGGAATCCACTTATTGACAATTATTTTCTTATCACATAGTTTAATATGAGTGTATTAATTTTATATTGTATTTTTTTGAAATAAAATTCTATGTAATATAGAACTCTCTTCTTCATAAAACATGGAATTATTAATTAGCAATTCCTTGGGAACCTGATTCATTAGAGAAGGAATTAAAAATTGGTAAGAAAATTTGAAAGAAAAATTATGGCAACAAGGAAGCCTAACACTCACAAATACAAAGATGGAAGGGTTTCTTCCCCTAGCCTTCCACAAATTACAAGGTTGACACCACAACAATTGGAAGAAAAAAGGGAAAAGGAGATTTAGTTACACTTGTGATAGAAAATAAACTAAAGATCATAAGTGTGTTGACAAGAAATTATTTTACATAGATTTTGTAGAGGAGGAGGAAAAGGAACAAGAAACATCAAAAGAAGAGGATATACACCAAGAAGCAATCCTAGATAGAGAAGAAATGAATCTGACCATATCTTGTAATGCATTGGCAAGAATGACCACTCAAACTCTCAAGAAAGAAGGACATATAAAGAAGAATAAGGTCATAGCGTTGATTGATTTGGGTAGTTTCCATAATTTTACTCATTGTAAGATAGTGAAGGAATTCAATAGCTTCCTATATCCAGCACTAGAGTGTCAAGTGACGGTTACAAATGGAGGAACCATAAATTTCTCTAGAAAGTGCCATAATATCGAATTATCCATGGGAAAATATGTAACGAGTAGTTCAATTCTTTCAATTCAATTGGGTGGTGTTGATGTTGTACTAGGAGTCCGATGGTTAAAATCTTTGGGTATGCTAGATTTTAATTTTCAAAAAACATTTCTTGAAATTTTTTTGGAAAGGAAAGGAAGTTGAATTAAGGGGTATCACATGGAAATCCAAAAATATAATCAACACTAATAGCATGAAAAATCCTCTAAAGAAAGAACTATGGGGTGTAATTTCACAATTATGTTCACTAGAGATTCCCACATTGAAATCATCTATTTCTCCAAATCTCTAAAGAAAATTGGGCAATCATTCCAAGGTATTTGAGACTCCTAGACATCAGGCCTTACAGATATCCATATGTACAAAAGAGTGAAATTGGACGTATGGTTGCACAAATGCTAGATGTTGGTATAATTCAACCTAGTCAAAGTTCTTTCTCTACTACAGTGGTATTTGTACACAATAAGGATGGATCATGGCACATGTGTTTGGATTATAGGGAGCTCAAAAATATTACTATTAAAGATAAATTTCCTATTGTTGTCATTGATGAATTATTGGATTAATTACATGGAGGAATTTCCTGCACCAAGTTGCATCTTTATTCAGAATATCATCAAATCAAATGAAGACTGAAGACATTCCAAAAACAACATTTAGACATTCCAAAAACAACATTTAGAACTCATGAGGGTATTTAAGAATTTTTGGTCATCCCTTTTGGCCTTACCAATCAACCTTCTACGTTTCAATGTTTGATGAACTCCATTTACAAGTCCTTCATTAGAAAATTTGTGTTAGTATTTCTTTATGATATACTAATCTACAGAAAGTCTTGGAAGGATCATGTTCAACATGTTGACAATATGCTCAAACTATTGGAGGAGAAACAATTATATGCAAAAAAATCCAAATATTTCTTTGGAGTACAAGAGGTGGAATATTTAGGTCATATTGTATCTCATGAATATGTTAAGGTAGACCCTAGCTAGATTAAAGCCATTAAGGAATGGAAAATTACCACATCCATAAAGATTTTGTGAGTATTTCTTAGGTTAACATGGTATTATCACAAGTTTGTTAATAATTATTGGAGAATAGCAGCACCTCTAACAACATTAATAAAGAAAGATGCAATCTCCTGGACTCTAGAAGCAATGAAGGCATTTGAAGATCTTAAAGTGACAATGTGCCAAGCACTGGTCTTAGCTATGACAAACTTCACAAAAAAATTTATTGTTGAATGTGATGCCTTAGGAAATCGAATTGGTGTTGTTTTAATGCAAGAAAAATGCCCATTTCTTTCGAAAGTCATCCAATCAAAGGATAGTATTTACATAAAGAAGTTTATGATAAGGAAATGTTTGCAATACTACACACACTTAAGAAATGTTGACCTTGCCTAATGGGAAGACACTTCAAGGTAAAAATGGATCATTATAGTCTTAGGTACTTTTTAGAACAAATATTATCTTCAGAAGAACAAAAAAAATGGTTCACAAATGTGTTGGGTTATGACTTCGAAATCATCTAAAAAAATGGAATAAAAATATTGTTGCAGATGCACTCTCAAGAAGGGATGAGCATGTGGAAGAATTGTTTTTTGCCATTTATATTATCCAACTAAATTGGATAAATGAAGCAAGGGATCAATACAAGAATAAAGAAAAAGCATGGGCACTCACTCAAAAGTTGTAGCAAGATCCAAGCACATATGATACATTTAGCGGGAAAAATGATTCATTATGGTACATAGATCACTTATACCTATGTGACAATTCTCAATTCAAACAAATGATTCTTCTGAAATTGCACATCTCTCCCTTAGGAGGGAACTCAAGATTTTTAAAAACTTACCACACCGTTAAGAAATAATTTGTTTGGGATGGCCTTAAATCTGATATTCAAAAATTTTTGGTAGAATGTTTGGTTTTCCAACAATATAAAATTGAGACAATTAAGACCTTAGGTCTATTACAACCTTTATCCATTCCATGTCAACACTGAGAGGAGGTTTCAATGGATTTTATCACAGGTTTACCCAAGTCCAAAAGAAAGAGTGTTATCTTGGGGGTAGTTGCTTAATTATCAAGTATGCACACTTTTGTGCATTATATCATCCATTTAAGGCTAGCATAGTTGCTACTAAATTTATGGAACAATTAAAAAGCTACATGGAAACCCAAAGATTATTGTAAGCGACAGAGATGACATTTTCACTGGAAATTTTTAGACAAAATTATTTTCTTGTCTGGGTACTCGGTTAGCACATAGTTCATCTTCTCATCCTCAATTTGATGGGAAAAATAAGATAGTTAACAAATGTTTGGAGGGATATATTTGTTTCTTTTTATATGATAAACAGACACAACAGGTGAAGCGATTTCCTTTAGATGAATGGTGGTATATCAGTTCCATCCATATTGCAGCAAAAATGACCCCATTGGTGTCAGTTTATGGATACCATCCATCGTCCATCACATCACCTTCCTAAGAAAATTCTAAGGTTCAAGCAATGGAAGATCACATCGAGCATCTACAAAAATTTATAAAACTCTTAAAGGATAACCTCAATTTGGCATGTAATAGAATGAAACAACAGGCAGATCAACATCACAACGAAAGAAGTTTGGATGTAGGTGACTAGGTATTTCTACAACTACAAACATACAAACAAACATCTCTCAGGCAAGCTAAGAAGGCTAATAAATTATCACCAAAGTATTATGGCCCGTACAATGTGTTACAAAAGATTAGTAGTATGGCGTACAAATTGGAGCTTCCTGCATCTTCCTGAGTGCACCCAGTTTTCCATGTTTCATTCTTAAAGAAGGTTATAAGTGAGAAGACGCCAGTTCAAACAATATTGCCAGAACTTGGTGAGGAAGGAAAAATAATATTGGAACCTGAAGTAGTCACAAAAACAAGAAATCGATAGCTATGAAATCGATCAATTTCAGAGTATCTCATCAACTGGAAGATCCTACCCGCTGAAGATTGCACATGGGAGGATGAGAATTCTATATAGAACAATCTAGAACTACTCAAGCATTGAGGACAACACTTTTTGAAGGAGAGGGGAATCTTAGGTCCCTATACTACTAGTGTAAACCCTTATTGTTATTTGTGCAACCCCCTTCTTCTATTATTCTTCCCATATTTTCCCCATGTTGTTATTATTGTGGCCCATAGAAGCCCACTATTGTTATTTTTATTCCCCAACAATATTATTGTTATGTAGGCTCTGATTATATTAGGACCCCTTCGACTCCTATATATAGAAAGGAGGTCTTATCATTGGTATCATCAAAGAATTATTTATTTGTGTAATGTAAAGGAGGTTTCTATCTTGATGAGGTTGATTTTGAAGTTGTTGATCTATCTCTTCCTCTATTTTGTGATGTAGTTGGATAACTAAAATTAACAAAGAAAAGAATGTGACCTTTCATAATAATTCCCCTACTATTATTAAAGGAAAGGGATCTGTGGTATTAAAACAAAATGTCAAAGTTGACAATGTATTAATTTTTTATGGGATAATACATAACCTGTTAAATGTTAGTCAAATGTGCGATCAAGGGCATGAAGTTATTTTCAGGTGAAAGAATTGTGTGGTAACAAGTTTTTATACATGTAAGACTCTAATCAAGGGAATCATAACTCAAGGCAAGGCATATACCGTAGAAGGTGGCAAAGAGCACTAATTTTTTAGCAAATATGAAGCAATTTGACTCTGGCCCATATGAGCTTTTCTCAACTATACAAATAAGGAATGAAGGGTGTATTTCATTACATTCCAGACATATTTTTTCCTGAAAATAATATTTGAAAATCATGTCAGTTTGGTAATAAATCTAGATTTCAACTTAAATCTAAAGAATTCACGTTAAGTAAACCCCTTAAACTTGTTGATATGGATTTATGTGGACCTATGAGAAAGAAGTCTCCTGATGGTGACCAATACTTCATGTTATTAATTGATGAATTTACAAGAATCTGTTGGGTTGGTTTACAAACGTATAAAGATGAGGCATTTGAAAAAATTTAAATATTCAAGACTATGGTGGAAAATGAATTGGAATTAAAAATCAAATGTCTTAGATCTGATAGAGGAGAAGAGATAATAACAGATGAATTTTTCAATTTTTTTGAGCAACATGGTATCAAAACACAATTTTCCATAACTAAAACTCCCGAACAAATGGGGTAGTAGAAATAATGATCAAAATAATTCAACAAATGGCATGTTCCATGCTTAATGTGACAAGAACACCTCACACCATGTGAGGATAAGCAGTACATAAAATTGTCGATATACTTAAGAAGGCCCATGTTCAAGTAAATTGTCGTAAAACTCCATATGAACTCTAGTATGGAAAATGTGCAACTTTAAAACACTTGAGAATTTTTGGAAGCAAATATTTTATAAGGAAAAATGGCGATAAGCTTGCAAGGTTTCAATCTAGAGGAGATGGAGGAATATTTCTCAGATAATATTCTATAAGAAAAGGATATAAATGTTATAATAAGAGGATCAAAAAAATTGTTTAAAGTATAGATCTTGTGATTGATGATACATCCACATGTATCAAAAAGAGAAGTACAATTACAGGATGAAAAACTCCCTACTAATATCCAAGAAGTTGTAGCGGAAGAAAAAAGAGAAGATTCACAAGAAGGAAATGAAAATTGAGGAGTGTTAGAAAATACTCCACCAAGGTACATTCATAAAAATCCTCCTGAATCTTAAATTCTAGCTGACAAAGAAGTAGAAATACAAAGTAGAGGAACATTTTCTGGATCATCTAGTCACCTAGCCTTATTATCCACAATTGAACCTAAAAATGTGAATTAAGAAAGAAAAGATAAATGTTGGGTTAGGGTAATGAATGAAGAACTTGATCAAATAGAAAAGAACCATATATGGGAACTAGTACCAACGTCTCATAACAAAAAAGTAATTGGGACAAAGCGGGCATTTAAAACCAAATTGAATGAAAATGGAGACGTAATTCGAGACAAAACATGACTTCTACAAAAAGGCTACAGTCAATAGGAATGGATAGACTTTGAAGAGGCATTTACACCCTTATCTAGACTTGAAGCCATAAGAATGTTTCTTGCATTTTCCAACTCTTGTAATTTTAAGGTATATCAAATGGATGTTAAATTTGCATTTTTAAATGTGGACCTACAAGAAGAAGTTTATATTGAAAATCCTAAAGGATTGATACTTATCATTGATAAAAATCTTATTTTTGAACCTAGTAAGGTATTATATGGGTTAAAACATGCTCCTCATGCATGGTATTATCCTATTGATAGGTCTCTTCACCAACAGGGATTCAAGAAAGGATTTCTAGATATCAATCTATATAGCAAGTATGACAAAGACAAAATTTTGGTACTAGTGGCTTACATTGATGACATCAGATTTGGAAGTAATGTTGAATATACGAGTCAAAGATTTTATTCAACCATATAAGATGAATTTCAAATGTATTTACTTGGTGAGCTACCATACATTCTCGATCTTTAATTTCATAAAACTATGGATGTTATCTTCCTTTCTCAAACCAAGTATCTCAAGAATATTATGAAGAAATATGGACTAGAAGACTACAAACATGTATGCACACCAATGATAACATGATTCAATCTCAGTGAAAATGATGACTCTCCCTTCATTAATCGAATTGAATAAATATCTAAGATTGATAGCTTGATTTATCTTACAGGTATAAGGCCAAACGTTATGCACGCAGTTGCCAAAGTTGGACAATTCAAAGCAAATCCTAAGGAACCGCATATCAAAGAAGACAAGAGGATATTCAAGTATCTGCAAGGCATTCAAGACCTTGGACTATGGTATCCAAAAAAATCTAATTTTTCAGTTCATGCTTACAAAAGTATAGATTGGGCATGTAATGTTGATGACCACAAAATTACTAGTGGAGGAGAATTCTATTTGGTACCTCACTTAGTTTATTGGTTGAATAAGAAGCACAGTCCTATTTCTTTATCAAATGTTGTAGAAGAATACATTAGTGATGTTTCTTGTCATACTCAACTTCTATTGATTATCCAAACATTACAATACATTCAAGTCACTTGTCCTCAACTTGTACCTATTCTTTGTGACAACTCTAGTGCCATAATTATTTCCAAAAATTGTATCATGAATTAAAAAACTAAGCACATTCCAATCAAATACCATTTTCTTAGAGAACAAGTTCTTGAACGAAAAGTCAAGTTGGAATATATACCTTCAAAGGAAGAAGTTGCAAACTTGTCCACCAAGCCTATTCCACATGATTCCTTTGAGTTTCTCAGAAAAAAAAAAGTGATGATTGATTCCTACCTCTTCACTTTGATAATTGTTCTAACATAATAGGAACATAAATGTCATATTTAGGGGGAGTTGTGGCTTTGAAAAATAAAGATTTTACATTATGTACGCATTTCTCACGAAGGAAAGTTGTGTATATGCCATTTTTTACTTATTCAGTCGCGTATGGTTTTATGATATGATAAAGAAGTGTCACACATTCATGGGGAGCTTCTGATGTGATTTCTTTAGTTCATTATTGGATTTCTTGTTCGAACATTTATTGGTTTCAGTATGACAATGATGCCAATATGATTCTTAGTATGATATTGGTTCATGATAAGTTTATGATTTATTGCAAAATCCTATATTATTTATGTTATTGAAATGGTTATTTGGTTCATATTGTTAGGGCCCAGATCTACCTAAGATTGAAGGAAGGTAGGTCTAGGGTAACATCAAACCACACTTAACCTAGTAGCTAGCCCTACTAGTCTGGGAGAGGGCTCTCTCCTTATCAATCGAAATTAGGCTATTGGAAATTAGTTCTTGAGATGACTGAATTTAATGTATATTTTAGGCTAGGTATAGTATCTCAGGGTTTCTAGTTTGATTTTTAGGTTTTGGTTGCTGGATCAAATGGAGCAGTGAGGTTGCGTCCGGGAAATCAAATTAGGGATACAAACATGTTCTGTGGGGCAAGGTAGACAAAGAATTTATGTACTAGAAATTGGATAAGATGGTAGATTATGACAACTGACGAGTCAAAAGGGCATGGGGAGCATGAATCCTCTTCAAACTATTGAAAAACACAAAAAACCAAATGCATTCCCATGACAAAGCACTATAAATTAGTGTATTTTGTCTATTCACTTGATTCATTTTGTTTAGAAGAGAGAGAGATTTGGATACATATGAAATGTTAGAAAAACTCATTACAAGGAAGAAATAATAAATAAACTCAAGATCACAAGAATCCCATAGAAATAGCTATGAAACCTAGTTTTATTCCTTGCCAACTGCTGTAGGGATGTACAATAGAGCTCAGAGCTTCCACAAGAGTCCTACCTCTTCCAATGAGTGGAAAAAACACATCATATAGACATCGAAACAATCTGAGCTATCCATCAGGGGTCGAATCCAAGAGCTAAGGAACTATTTCAACAACATCTAAACTAGGAACAAGAAAATAGGCAGTGGAACAACTTGCCTCGAAAACTAAGGAAACTGATACATTCAGTTTAAAATCACCTCTGCTTTGATGTATCTACCCCATCAAGTGTTTTACATCAATATTTAGGTCATATTACATCATTTACAATGCAAAATTTACCAAGAAAGGAAGAAAAAGTCAACTAGTGAAGAGACTAGGCGAAATTTCACTTTCAGGCAAAATTGACAAAAAATTGCCTAATGTGCAATGTCGTGACCCTGATCCATAGTGCCGCTTCAAGGCTGCTTTTGGAGGCCTTCCACTCTTCCACATCAAGCCCAAGATAGCTTGTTGGAAATATCTACCTGTCTAGTTTATGTAACACTTTGAATTTTCTGATTTGGAGGTCATTCACCCCCTCAAAAGTGGATTCTCCCAAGACAGGTTCCTGTGTGGCCAAAAAAGTGGTAGAGAGGGGACTTCTTGAGTGTTTTTTGCCCTTTTGGTGGCCAAGATATCCTCTAAAATTGATGAAACTTTTTGGGTTTGCTTATTTTTATATGTTGAATCCAAATATATAAGCCATTTGTCAAGGGTATGCACCAATTCAATGTGCAGTGCCAGTGGTGCTACGCATCAACTGAAATTTCTTGTGTTGCCTAATTAAAAAATTGGAAAATGACAAAATTGTCTCAAAATTTGCCCAATTTTGGTTCAAAGCTGCATCATGGGTTACTTTGTTGGGCTAAAGTCACATTAGCCAAAATGTTGAGCTTTTCATCCTTCTTTTTTCCTTTTAAGGCTCTCCTTAATCTTGCCTTATTGCATAATCTATTTTGGGTCAAATGATGATGCACCATATGACTTAGCATCCTGTTGTCTTCGTTTGGTTTCTTCATAAGGCCCTCAAGGTGGATATCTACCCTTTCAAGCCATATGTCTCTCTCATGATCCACTTCTTGTTCAATAGGAGTCAAGGGAACAAGATGCTCTTTGTTGCTTTGCCTTCGAAATTTTAGCATCTCTAACTCTATTTCGCTTAGTTTACCCTCTAACTGCCTATTCTCCTACTCTAGGTAATTGATAGTATATCTTACTCTAGCTATCTTGTCCTCCAACATGTTAATGTAAGCCTCTTATTCTTTCAAGAGCATTGTTTGATCAAAAGAAGGGCTATCTAGGTCTATTACCTAAGTATGATGAGGTGGCACATCAGAATCATGCTCCTCAAGCTGAAAATCCTTCTCAACATCATCACCAAGCTCCTCCTCTATAGCCTTTCCTTTTCCTTTGTCAATCTACTACAATATCCTTTCCCTAGAGCTATCACTTAGGGTGTCCTCCTCAAAATCAGGGTCACTGTCTCTTTCCATGCTTGTCTCTATGGGACGATGTGGTGATGATATGGTGAATGGTGGATAATAGATGGGGGGAAATATGAGTATGAAGAGATTTGTGAAAGGAACAATAATGATGAGGTGAGGTAGGGGAGTGAGAAGGATGGATAGAGGACCTATGGTTTTGATGTATGAGCTTAGGGTTTCATAAAAGGGATTAGTCTCATAGGGAAAATAGGTTAGGAAAAATGGGATCAAGGGGTAGATTTAGGGCAAATGATAATGGGAAAATGAAGGCAAGTGATAGGAGCTAGAGATGGTGAGAAATTTTGTAGGAGACAACTAGGATTTTGAGTTTTAATATGCTAAGACCACTATTATAGCATAAAAACCCTATGTGAGATCAAAAGTGAGGTTACTTGCTTGATTGGAAGATAAATGTGGCAACGATGGTGATTAGAGGTGAAGTTTGAGGGTTTTGAAGTGTTATTGGACAACGTGTAATGCCTACTCATCAACATGCAGAGCCTCTCTGATGCACAATGCCATTGTAAATTAACACAGGAGAAAACCGCCTGATGCGTAGCACCCCTCTAATGCACAGCACCGAGCTCCCAATGCGCAGTGCCATTTTGCAAACTAGTTTTGGAGACCTTATTGATGTCCAAATTAGATGTGTAATAGATATTTGGAAAGCTTGTCAAGTCTACCTTCCAAAACTTCTTCAATTTTTCAATTTGGAGTTGATTTTCCCTATCAAAAGTAAAATCTCCCAAGACTAGAAAAATACATAGAATGAGACTGCCTAAATGCAGAGTGTTGTTGCAGCCAACTTTTTAAGGTCTTCCTCAACTCTAAATTAAGCTCATGATAGCTCATTGGAAAGATATCTCTATCTATACGTCACTTAAGCTTTCACAAAAGTCATTTTATCATCCCAGCTAGGTAAAATCTTGATTTTCCCAAGGTCACTGTAGAAGTGCATCAATCCTCCTGAAGCTAACGATGTTTTCGACATTTCTCCCAAACCATGAAACTTGTGTAAAAATTGAAAGAGGTTTTTCTGCTTGGGTCAATTATGCACAAAAATGTCTCTCACTTTTGTCAAATTCATCTTTTCTTTCTCAAAATCATAGTTTGAAGAAAACCTATCCCAATATGTGGAACAAGGGATCTGTACAAATGAAGGGAAATGAAGGAGATGAGGGGCTTTTAAATTCTTGAGAAAATTTTGGGAAGTAGGGAGGGATGTTAGGAAGTAGAGGAAGGTGGAGTTCCAAAGATTGAGTGCGGCGAAGGGGTCCCAAAGGGAAAAACACAGGCCTAGCCACAAATTGTCAAGTTGTAGCAATAAGCTAGGGTTTATGGGAAAATGATGAATTTGTGGGATATGAGTGATGGGAATTGTTTAAGAAGGTATATTAGGGATACGGGAAGGTGTATGAAAATTAGGACACAATTTTTGTTGAAGATTTGGCCATCCAAGAAAAATTACCTTCAAAACCCTAGGAGAGGGAAATGGGCCTTACCCAAGTACAACTGAAGCATGAACAAGGTGTATAATGACCCATTGGAACCTGAAATGATGATAATGTTTTGAATGACGGTACACTATGCTGAATGGTGACATGGACCAATACTTGGAAGTTTTTGGAAGGAGTGAAAACAACCCCACACCTAATACCTAGCGACCAAATTTTACTTGAAGACTCATTCAAATGACAAAATTTGACCTTGAAACCCTAAAATCACTTTGTAAGATCATGTTTGATCACTGGTGGAAGGCTTCAATGACTGACACTAACACATATGGTGAATGATGAGGTGGCTATAATAGTAAAATTGATGATGAAGAGTTGGCATATGTTCAGGGGGAGCATATCGCATGCTTCTAATATTTCATTGTTGGAATTATTGTCTTCTTAACTACTCTTTTTTTCATGATGGAGTCTATGATGAGTTCACGGTTATTATTGATTTCATCAATCGTATTCCCTACTGAAAATATATGTGTTATTGTCACTATGCCATGGGTATCAATGATGCTTGGGTTGCAAATGATTAAGATATGGATGGTGCCTTATTATTGATTAATGCTACATATTAATGCACTTAATGAGGTGGATATGTATGTTATTGATGCTACACTCTCTAATCTAGTTGATTTCTTCTTTATGATGAGGATGTTCCTGCTAATATTATTTATGTTGTTATTGTCCGATGATTATGTTGTGGATATCTCTTTGAAGCATGGTTGTTGTTGATGAGTATCATGGCTTTGATACAAAGTACACATTATTGTTGAAATCCTTATATGACTCTTCTATAGGTTTTGGAAAGATCCATATTGTAATCACTGTAATAATTTTTCATGTATGGGTTATTGGGATCAGGTTGTGCTATGTATGTACCCCATTATTATGGGTGATTAATGTAAATTTTGGCTCAAATGTATCACCCCATTATGTTGGATGGTGGATCATAGAGTCATTGGTGATAGGAAATGTCATATTTGTTTAGGTATAGCCTTATTATTTTATTATATATCTTTTTCAAAACTAGCATATGCTCATGGGAGCATGATCAATATACAAATTTCATTATTCATATTAGCAGACAAGACTTAGAATATTCAGATAAACAAGGGAAATACTTCATTCAGCCTAGTTCAATCATTTTCCATTGATGTCATAGGGTGATCAAAGACTTGGTGTTTGCAGGTGGTTTCCAAACACCGAAGTGGTCTCCATCAAGTCCAAAGGGGGAGATTGTTGAAATTATGGATAATGTGTTGTCCTTGATTGAAATATTTATTGATGTCTACTTTCCTATAATATGATGGTCATGGAATTAATACAGGTGAAAGCGATGGTGGTGTAGGTATTTGAGAAATGGGGAACTATGTGGGCAACGTTGGTATAGATTTCACATAAGAAAAGATGGGAATTGTGAAGTTTGAGAAGTATATACAACCCCTATCAGGAAGAGTTGTGTACATATGTAGGGCCCGTGAAAAAAATGTCATGTACATAATTTGAACCATGGAAAACTAGATACCAGGGTAATTAAAATAGTAATTTCGCTTACTAATTGTGACAAAACATATATTTGATCTCAACAATTAATACTAATGACATAACCAAACGATTTTCCTGAGGTATTGGTGAAGGAAAAATATATATAATGAGATGGAGATCAAGGATATATTTGTGCAATGTAATGAGTCATTTATATGTGATATAATTTGGAATAGGTGTGCACCAAGGAGCAATGAAAAGGTTTAGACCTAAGAGATCCAAAGTTGTAGTGAATATATGATTGATTAACTTGCTTGTTTGAATGTCCAAGGATGCAATATTTGTGGTTATGGTGGAATTATGATCATGAATATATCCAGTGAGATATATAGCCTTTGGCAATATGTGTGCAACTATCTCGGCTTCATTAGTGATTTGCGGTGAAGTTTTGTTTGAGTAATTTAAATATATGTATGGAATTTTGGTTCTATATAGTCACGTACATATTCAGGTATGCCGCACAATAGTTGCATATATATTATGAAATAATTTGTTTAGATTGCTACCTTATTTAGGTTTTGGAATTCATTATGTTGAAATATATACATAAGCTTTATTCGTGATAAGAGTGTATATACATAGATCTAGTTAAAGACTCTTGAGTATACATTCTAAGTTGAATTTGATGATTGTTTGAATTGTTGTTGAATAGATGATGTTTGTTTTATTTGGTATTGTCTATCAATGGTGTCTTGATCATGATAATCTGTGTCTAGAAGTTTTGAATGGCTTGATTTTGTTTTGTCTTGGTATATTGATCAATGATGATATTGCATTTAGTGGGTGATTATTTTATATTATGATTTATTATTTCATTGATTCAAAGATTGATACAATGATTCAATTTAATAATCTAATAGGATTCAAAGAATTGGGATTTGTATGCAGATGTTATACATAGTAAGCACATATATAGATGGGTATACATTAGAATAGTTGCTTATACATTCTAAAGTTGATATAGATCAGGGTTTGCAGTATTTGCATATTCTTTTTTTGATGATTTTCTTGTATCTAATAGTGTTATATCTAATCAATGAAGGATTGAATCGTTGACATGTGACAATATTATTTGGTATTGCATTTATGTGATATTCATTTCAATGATTGGTTTGCTTTAGTATTCAATGGATTAATGTTTCACTGATTTAGCTTGGTTACAACAATTTAATGATTCATATTTTTTGATTTAATATTATGGTTTAGGCTTATTGTTTGTATGGGTCTAGTGTGAAAATTTTGTGAAAGGTGGCCTGCATGTTTTGATGATTGAGTAAGGGGGAGAATCCAGTGCAAGATTCTATGAAACATGGTCCACAAAGTACTGAAGGTTATAGCCTTCAATGATGGGGTAGAAGCTCCCTTGCATTATGGGCTGATAAACAATATTAGAGGGTTGTAGTTCTCTTCCAATGGGTGTTAGAGAACTAGTGGAGGTTGTAGCCTCTTGTAGGTAGGTGTCTACGTGTCGGTAAGAGTTTGTGCCATGAGAAGGTAATGTTGTAATTAGTTTCCATTATAATAAATGAAGAAGATAGAGACCACAATAGTGGTGGTTTTCTCCCACACTGGGTTTTCACATGAAACCTTGTTGTTCATATTGACTTGTTTCTTATGTCTTGCGATTTATCTATTCTTTACTCCATATGCTAATGAACTAATAATGTAATGATTAAGTTAAACATCTAATGGATGTTATGAAAAGTAAGTAATATTAACATATGCAAGTTCCATTCATTAAAGATGCATACACAGATATGTTGCATGAATAATAGTAACATATAGAATTTTCATCGTTAAATTAGAACTTAAAGTGAACAAAAACATATTTTCTTGTAACATCCATACCCTAGGCTATCAAATGTAGGAATCTTTCTACCACTCTCTCCTCCAGTGAGAAAACCATAGTCAAAGGTGGTATCCTCTACAATGAACTCAAATATATGCCAAAGGATTTTCATAGATTAGTTTATTACTTGATTAAACTCTCTATATTGGATAGGACCCTAAATTATATGTTAGAAAACCTGGTGTAGTTTGTACATATAGATTTATTACTAAAACCTTTATCACTTTTTATCATGATGACACATAGAAATATCTCTCACATAAGAAAACATATTGCTACCATTTCTATTTTCTCGTTATCAAAACTATACATGTTAATTTTAACCTACTCTCTAAAGATAATTATATACAAACTATCATCTAGTGGTGATGATCATACTCTTAGTGGCATCCCATATATTTGCATTAAAAATGACATAACAAACCATGATAAAATGGATATTAATTAGGCATTAGTGATGTAGACACTTCCAACCCCTTAGTCCACAGAGACTGTATTAGAGAAGCTTATAGTTTTGGTAAACCAATGACATAAACCCTACTTCACAAGTTCTATCATAGCAACTATAATATTATAGAGCACTTTCTCATTATCCAACTATATTTATTATTTAGCAAGCATCATTTATTTCAATCAATCTCAATGTAACATATTCTAAATACTGCAACTTTTCTTTCATCTTTTTATTTAATGGTGAAATGAATCTTGAGGGTGAATTTACCACTCTTGGGAATAGAATAATAGTGACTTACAATTTGTTTCCCTTTTTCACTTTTACATAACTTAGATCAGAGTTCAGGCTCACCATAATCCCTCCCCTTGATTCATTTCCTTTTCATTTCCATTAGTATCTCAACCTGTTATAGATTTTATTTCGAAAATAACAATGTATTTGTAACATTATCATCACAAATATACAACATCATAACATCAAGTACATCAAGAACATGATTCAAAAGGTTCAATTATGTAATCATCATCGTGACCAAGAATGCTAGAGTCAATGGTAAGCATACCAATGCTTCATGGAATATCATCATCAATAACATAAAGACTGAGAACATCAATACACATGTTAAATGACAAACATATATAATATCAAATACATGGTCACAACTATTAATCATGCCAATCATCATAAAACAATATTATTGTAAATTAAATCGTAATATAATGGAGTAGCTCAAGCCTCATCACAGTATAGACTATCAAATAGATTTCTTGTTCTATCATTATCAATGATCAATAAAAGAAAGCAAAAAAGGCATGTTGTGTTTAGGATTCCATCTCTTAATAGTCAAATTAAAACATCAACACTAGTATAATGCAATATAAGAAAGGGGTGCCATCCTCACCTAACACATAAGCCTTTTAATAAGATATTAGATAGTGATTACTCATCATAATCAATTAAAATTAACATCATCATGATTGTTAGTACAAGTAAATATGACATATGGGATCATCCTAGAAATAACATTCCCACTATTAATATAAATCACACAATCTATATCTACACAGTGGATAAGACAATGGGTATCAATCACAACAAGAAGCAAAGGCGATGTTTAAGGAAAACTCTTAATCCCAACATTCCCTTATAATTCTCATGCAAAAATACTAAATACTAATTATCAGATACATAATATGCATCCCCGCATATCACAACTGTGGAGAATTAGTAATGACATATTATTTAAAACCTTCCTTTACAGCCTTTCACTTAAGTTTACAAATTATAATATATTATATAATATATATAATATATATATATAATATATATATATATAGATACCTTTTTTTGTTTTTATTTTTATTTTTAAATCATTTTTTTTAAATTAGAAATGGTTGTTGACTATAATGAAAATAAAATACAAATGCACATATTTGATTAGTTTTACTTTAAAATATTATAAAAAGTAGTAGCACATTAATTATAGTACAATAGAATATAAAAAAAGTATGGTAAAGATATTTTACTAGCAGTTTTGGTTATAAATAAAATATTTTCATGTCCATATGAAATAAGTTAAATTTATATCAAAATTTAAAATTATTTTAAAACAATTAAAACAAAAAACAAATAAAGTTGATATTATTTATAATTTCATATTTCAATTGGACATGTAAATAAACCAGTTTAATATCCATGTTAACAAATTTATTTTAATATCAATTTTAGAATGAAATCAACATAATCACGATAAAATATTTCAACTTCCAAAGAAAATTAATTGAAATAAAAAGTGCAATTCCTTCTTTATATCATTATTACCAGAGAAATATATAACTAATTCAATTCTTAATATAAAATTATAAATGTTACATATAAAAATATAACACAAATAAAAATTTCCAATGTGCAAATCCTAAACAACAAAATATTTGATATAATAAAATTAAAGAGGCTTTAAATTATTTAGAAATAATATTAAAAGAACAAAGACTTTAATGTGGATAATGTAATCATAAATAAAATATTTCAATGCTTATGTTAACTAAATTATTTCAATGTCAACACTTTATATATTATTTATAGTTTAAATTAGTATAACAATATGTGGTTAACATTCTAAGCCTAGTAAGAGAAGAATGTGTGATTATACTTATGCTCAATATAGAGTTCACACTTCTTTCTCATAATAAAATTAAAATATTGCACTTACTCTTAGTCATAAATAAAATATTTGGACTTAACATAATTTAGAAATAAAAAAACTGAGTAAGATATACAAACCTTATACTTTTCAAATATATTTACACAGATTATTTAAATAAACTATTTGAATAGTTAGTATATATTAATATATATATATTATATATTAAAAAAATATTCAATGTTATAATAAAAATAATAAGATGGAGATTTGAAGTGAAGTATACTTTATATTCATAACATGTCAATAGACTCCTACTTAAAATATTTTAATATCAACTATGTATATATTATATATTGTCTAAAAATAATTATGCATATATCATATAAAGCAATTGAAAAGATAGTTTTTCATGGTTAAAAAGTTTAAGGTCTAGTATTTTAAACTTTATTTATATGTGTGCTTATTTTCTCTAAAATTTGTCAAATAACCTTTAAATTAACTCTTTAAATCATGTACTCTATATAGCATTCAAAAATACAATTTAAAAATTATACACTGAAAAGAACCACTACAAATTCATTGAAATGATTTAAGTAAGAAAAAACCAAATACATTCATTATTA
>APFE031547574.1:4398-27163 GCA_000404065.3 Pinus taeda
ATGTAGATCTCCTCTTCCAGATCCCCATGAAGAAATGTTGTCTTCACATCCATCTGTTCTATCTCAAAATCAAAAGAAACAACAATAGATAAAAGTAATCTAATAGAAGTTATCTTGGCAATAGGAGAAAAAATATCACCAAAATCAATTCTCGACACCTGGGAATAACCTTTTGCTACCAATTGAGCTTTGTATTTCTCCACTTTCCTTCTGCATTTGTCTTCCTTTTGAACACCCATTTGCTACCAATGGGTTTCCTTCCAGCCGACAACTCCACCAGATCCCAAGCCTCATTTTTGTGCAAAGATGCCATTTCATTAACCATGGCCTCTTTCCAGAGTTTTCCATTCTCTGAATCCACTGCTTCCTTCACAGTTCTGGGATCATCATCAGTAACAGACAAAGAAAAATTTGAATAGAAAGTAGATGGACTATACCTTTATGGCTACCTTCTTTCTTGAACTGATCTTCTCACAGTCAGAGTTTGTGGCTCTTCATCTTCTGATTCCTCCTCTACTGTAGAGTCTGATTCTTCCTCCTTTAGCTCAAATTCTATCTTCTCAGGTTTCTTTGGTTGGATTTCATGTTTAATAAATTTTTACCTCTCTGAACACCACATCTCGGTTGTACAAAACCTTCCTTGTTATAGGGATCCAAAGCTTATAACCCTTTAAACCATCCTTATACGCAATAAAGATGCACTTTTCAGATTTACTATCCAATTTGGTGCGTTTCTCCTTTGGAACATGTACATATGCATCACACCCAAATACCCTCAGATGTGAAAGAGAGGGTTTCTTACCAGTCCATACCTGTTGTGGAGTCTTATCCTCTAACGTTGATGAAGGTGATCTATTGACCAGGTAACATGTTGTCTCCACCGCCTTTGCCCATAATTCCTGTCCTAACCCGACACCACTGAGCATGCTTCTTGCCCTTTCCATCAACGTATTGTTCATTCTTTTTGCAACTCCATTTTGCTGACGTGTATATGGAGTAGTCTTCTGCCGTGCTATACCACACTTCTTACAGAATTATTCAAATTCCTTACTGCAAAACTCTCCACTGTTATCTGTCCTTAGCACCTTTATCTTCTTCTCTGTCTAGTTTTCTAACAGAGCCTTAAATGATTTAAACTTGTCAAAGACTTCAAATTTCTTCTTAAGGAAATATATCCATGTATTCCTTGAGAAGTCATTTATAAATGATACATAGTACTTAGAATTACCCAATGATGGAACCTTCACAGGTCTAAACACATCACTGTGCACAAGCTCTAATATCTGTTTCGCCTTCTTACTACCAGAGTAGAACTCACCCGATTCTGCTTCCCATATACACAATTTTCATAGAAATCAAAATCCAGAGAGCTATTACTCATACCTTCTACCATTCCTTTATCATGAAGCACTCAAAGGCCTTTCTGTCCAATATTTCCAAGCCTTTGATGCCAGAGCATGGTCTTCTCTCCAAAGACCACTAGATCTTCTGCTCCACTTTCAGGAACCACAAAACTGTTACACCCATCAATAACATTGCTACCTTGAAGCTTTTACAGAGTTCCAATCCAAAGTCCTCGTATCAATACCAGTGCTCCGCGAACCATCTTGCAGTTATCCTTATCGAACACTGTTTTTACACCTGCATCATCCAACTTGCTTACAGAAATCATATTTCTAGCTAATGCAGGAATATGCAGAACACCCGGAAGTGTTCTAACCCTTCCACCTTGCAACTTCAACTTTACTTTTCTGCGACCAATGATTCTAGCCTTCCTATCATCCACCAAGAAGACATCACCACCATCATATTCCTCGTACTCATAGAACCACTCTCTATGTGGAGTGAAGTGAAAGGATGCAACTGAGTCAATGAACCATGCCTCATGATCTACATGTGTACTTGAAGAGGCCAAGTACACATCCCCACCTTCATCTGAGGTGGTTTTCACCTCTGCAGAAGGAGCATCATCAGATCCATTTCCTTTATTAGGAGCTTTAGATTTAGAGTCCCTTTTGTAGTGCCCTTCCTTTCCCCATTTCTAGCACACCACCTTTACAGGTTTTCCTGGAGATTTAGATCTCCCACTTGATGACTTATTTTTGTTTCTGTTCTAGGACCGTCCTCGTATAGACAAGGCATCACCATTCTAGCTCTCTGTGTTTTTACGCCTCATCTCCTCCGTCAACAAGGATGAGACTACTTCATCAAACTTTAAGGCAGTTGCATTACTACCTATTGCAATAACCAGACTATCCCACGAATCTAGTAGATAACACAACAAACTGATGCACTTATCTTCATATGAAATTTTAATATCAACATATAATAATTGACTTACCACAGTATTAAATGCATTCATATGTTCTATCACCGAGTCTCCATGATCTTTCATCCTCAGGTTATACAGCTTTTTCCGCAGGAACAATTTATTCACCAGAGACTTAGATTGGTACAAAGTCCCTAACTTGTCCCACAAAGGCTTCGCCATAGCTTCCACTGATACATTCAACAATACAGAATCTAAGACACACAATTGTATTATGCTCTTTTCCTTCCGATCCAACTTCTTCCATCCTTCATCAGACACTGTCATTGGTTTAGTACCCGGATCTACCGCGATCCATTAATCGTTATCCACTAATAGATCCTCCATCTTGAGTTTCCACAATTCAAAACTGTGACCATTAAATTTCTTGATCTCTATCTTTCCACTGCTCGCCATCTTCTTTCACCAACATAATTGATCTCGTAGATCTCCCACTAAATAGGGTCTGCCATAGGCCTAAGAAAAACCCCTTAGCAACAAAGACGTCCCCTTGAAGCCAAAACAACTCCGATACCAAATGTAGGTTTTAACCCCGTACATAAATTACTTGCATATGAATTTTAAAACACATAAAATAAACAATGCAAGAGCATAACACATAAAAAACATATACATAGAGATTTTTCCCTAGATCCCAAAACCTGGACTACCAACTTGATTTTTCATTATATTATTTTCAATGATACAATACATATTTATACATGCCGAAGCATCCAATACCATGGACCGAAAAACCATCACGTCCAAAACCATGGACCGAAAACCATTGCGTCCAAAACCTTGTGCGAAAATAATGCACAAAATCATAGGTGGGTCTGCCCAACCTAACATAGGGTCCAAAACCAAAATTTTCTGGGGCACTACCCCGGACCCCATAGAGTAGGGTTACGGGTACCCCTCAAACCCCTTGTGACCTCCCCTCTAATCCCCCAGTCAACTACGTGGGCTGGTCGCGGAAAGAATATAACACAACCCAACAATAAAGTTCCCTTAATTTTTGAATCTCTATCCATCATGCTTTACTTGAATTTGTACCTTTGATTCTAACTCAAAGATACTCAACATTTCCTCGTCGTGAAGTTCTTATCCTTCTAACTAGAACTGTGTCCTCCTATAACTAATTGAGATACTCGGGCAATCGATCCTCAATGGAAGGTATCTGACCTTGCTCTTTAGGATCTTCAATCAATGAAGGTTCATACAACCACAAGTTTTCAACATTTATGACTCAATAGATTTGCATATAAGCTGGTAGATGTAGGTGGAAAAAATTTCCACCAATTTTATCAAGTATTTTGAAAGGACCATTTCTAATTGGTTTTAACTTTTTACCTTCCACTTGTAGTCTTTCTTTGCTGATATACAACCAAACTTGATCACCAACTTGAAAACTATGCTCAACTCGATGCTTATCATGTCGCACCTTATATTTTTCTTGGATTCTTTCCAGCTGTTCTTGTACTGTCTGGTGAATTTCATGGATTTGTTCAATGAACTTGGTTGATTTGTCCACATCAATATGTCCATCAACTTCTATGTCTTTACCAAAGACAAAATCCAAGGGAGACTTTGGTATAACACCAAAAGAAGTCTCAAAAGGAGTTCTCTAAGTGGAAGAATGTTTTGCATGGTTGTAAGCATGCTGCACATAACACAAATGCTCATCCCAAAGTTTGGGATTCTAGCTGCAGTATCCTTGAAGCAACTGTATCACTGTTCTGTTGACCACTTATGTCTGACCATATGTTTGTGGATGAAATTTGATGCTCTTCTTTAACCTTGTGTCCATGAACTCCCATAGACTTGACCGAAATTTCCCAACAAATCGAGAATCTCGATCATATACAATAGAAGTGGGAAACCCCAAATGAACCCATACATTTTGAAAGAACAACTTTGCAGTTTGTTCAACTATGACCCGTTTATTACATGGTATCAAAATACACATCTTACTGAACCTATCCACAACTACATACAAATAATCATGACCCTTTCTAGACTTTGGCAATCCCCCAAAAAAATCCATGGAAACAATTTCCCAAGGATGAGAAGGAATTGGAAGTGGAGTATACAAGCGTAATTTTCTATTACTTGGCTTTCTTGTAGCACACATAGTACATCCTTTAATATATCTAGAAAATGTATCAATCACTCGTGGCCAATAATAGTACCTTTGTAATTGTGCAACTGTTTTACTTACACCAAAATGACCTGATATGAGAGAAGTATGTGCTACTCAAATTATGTTAACTCTTTAAGTTTGTGGAATGCACAACTTTCCCAAATGATATAAGAGTTTTTACTTTATGTAATAATCCATATCTTTTACCTGCTTACCATGACTTAAAGTTGCATATACATCCTTAAATTCTATGTCTTGAGCATATTGTTCAATGTAACTTTCATGAATTACTGGATTATGCTTAAGTATTGTGGATGCATTTATAATTGGTCTTGATAACATGTCTGCAACCTTATTATGTATTCCCTTCTTATATATGATAACAAGATGAAATTTCTGTAGAAAACCCATCCACCTGTAATGTCTTGATTGTTGCAATTTAGTTTTTGAGTGTAAATATTGAAGTGGTTGACGATCTGTTTGTATGATTGTTTCTTTACTCATCATGTAATGTTTCCACGTTTTAACACTCTAAACTAATGCATACAATTCTTTATCATATGTAAGATAGTTAACTAATGCTGATGTAAATGTCTCAGAATGAAAGCATCTAGGCTTCCTATGCTGCATCAACACTGCCCCCATGGCATATTCACTTGCATCTGTCTCAATCTCAAATGGATGTTGAAGATCTGCCAGTGCTAGTATTGGAGCTGTACTAATCCTTTCTTTCAATGTGTCGAAGGCTTTATACTATTTGCCTCCCCATTGAAACCGTTATTTCGCACTTGTCAAAGCATGTAAAGGAGCTGCAATCATAGAAAAGTTAGCAATAAACTTTCTCCAATATTGTGCTACCCCTAAGAAACTTCTAACTTCTGTAGCAGTATTAGGCTTAGGCCAATTTATAATAACTTCAACCTTAGAGGGATCTATCTTCAATTCACAACCCCTACAATATAACCCAAACAATTCAAAGATGTTTTGCCAAATTCACATTTTGACAGTTTTACATAGAGAATTTCTCTTTTCAATACATCTAAAATCTGCTTTACATGCTTTACATGTTCATCCCATGTTCTACTAAAAACAAGAATATCATCTAAATAGACTATTACAAAATCGTTAATAAATGGTCTAAATACATCATTCACGACTTGCATAAACATAGCTGGAGCTTTAGTAAGACAAAAGGCATAACCATCCATTCATAGAGTCCTTACTTCGTTTTGAAAGCAGTCTTCCATACATCCTGTTCTGCAACTCTGATATGATGGTAGCCGCTTCACAAGTCTAGTTTAGAGAAGTAAAATGCATCTTTTAATTGATCTAATAAATCATCAATACGAGGAAGAGGATAACGATTCTTTATTGTGATTTTATTTAGTGCTCTAAAATCAATGCACATTCTCCACGAACTGTCTTTCTTTCGCACCAACACAGTAAGTGATCCACACAGTGATGTGCTTGGTCGAATAAAACCTTGATTGAGAAACTCCTGTACCTGCTTCTTTATCTCTGCATTCTCTAGAGCTGATAACTTGTACATTCCAATGTTAGGTAGTGGAGCATCTTGCTGCAAATAAATCTCATGTTCTATCTCTCACTTGGGTGGAAGCCCTTTAGGCTTCTGAAACATAATATCATAATCGGAAACAACTTTAACTAGATCTGCTTTCTGTTTAGGGTTACAACCTTGGAATGCATCAGATTTATCAAGATCCTTTGCTTTTACAATCATAAGTAAAAATTGTTTACTTGAATTTACATTCTTTTTAGCTATCCTGAATTTATGAGAGAGAAGTTATCTTTAAGTTTATGAGCCCTTACAATATATTCAATACCATCCTTAGTGAATTGATACTTATTTTCGGTTCAATAGAAGATAGCCTTTCTATCGTACAAGTATGAACTTCTTAATTACAATTCCACATATGTCCAATGGGACTATGTCTAACTCAACCTCATGTAAAAACTTTGACCCAATAGCAAAACGAAGTTTACATTGTTTCGTAACTTGTAGCTTAGTTTTATCACACACCCAACCTAATGGATATGGCTTTTTATGAGGTTTTGTTTCTAGACCCAACTTCTTTACAATTGCTTCAGAAATCAAATTAACTTGTGATCCACTATCAAATAAAGTATCGATTTTAGTATGCTTGGAAATGACTCTAATATGCAATAGCTCATTCTTTTTCCTCTCATCATTATCATTATCAATAGAATGCGAAGAATTACTTGTAGATGCTTCAAAATATTTACCTTTTATACCTATAGCTGTAATCATTGTCTCGTCACCTGAGTCTGATCCCAAGTCCTTTTGAATAGCAACAACATTCTTTCGTTCTTTACTCCCGAACTTCTTTGGCTACAATCATGGATGCAAAGACTAGCAGTGTGCCTCATCATGTCCTTCCTTCTTACAATGAGTGCATGAAGGTTTATCCTTCTTCACAATGTTTGTTTTCCTCTTCTTCCATTTCAGATTCTTCTTTCATTTATTTTTACTTTCAATAGGTTTGGATGATTTCCCAACATCTGGGGTTACATTTTTACCTCTAGCCTCTAAATGAGTTGCTTGAACTGATACATCATCTAAGCTATTTGGATTAAACATAAGTATAGTATGTCTCAAATAACTATGAAGACCACCTATATATTTTAACAATGTCTCTGGTAAGTCCAATGATATGCCTAATGTTAAAGCTCTCTTATGGAATTCCTGAGTGTAGCTTTGAATAGTTTGACCTTTTAGTTGACGTAGTGCTTGCCAACTCACATTGCTTGTTGCATATAAGCCAAAGGATAAAATTTATTTTTAATGAAAGAAACAAATTCATTCCAAGTTGAAATGATTTTACCATGTTTTTGGAGATCTGCTTGTGTCTTGCCTTCCCACCATACAAGTGCGGTTCCTCCAAGTCGAAGACTAGCAAGTTGGATCTTCTTTCTTTCTGAATCAACTTTCTAAACCTTGCAATATACATTAATTTGCCTTATCTAATTATCAATCTTTTCAGCATTAAGTTCTCCATCATAAATTGGCAAATCAAATTTTACATCTAATTTGATCAAAGAGGTTTTCTTTTTCTTATTCTTAGAAGAACTAGTTCTATGAGAAAAAGACGATGATGACGACGATGATGGTGATGATGGAGGAGATGGAGGAGGCTTTTCTCCTTTTCCTTTATCTTCTTTATCTAGAGGGATAAAAAGAAAAGGTTCCTCTAGTCCTTTGTCTAGTTTAGGTGATGAAGTGCCTTCACCTTTGCCCTTTTTAAACTCATTATACATCTCTTCCACCATTGCATGTATCGTCATGAAACTATCCAAGAATTGGGATTCCAACCCAAGTGGAGTTTCATTTGCCATCCTTCTTTGTGAAAAGACCCTTCCAGTCTTTGGATTCGCCTCAACAAGTTCTCCTTCACCTCGTCCGAGCCTCAACGTAGTAAGCATTCAAATCTCCACACAAACTTGTCAAATCTTTAAAACCTTATTGCTATGATACCACTTGATATGTTAATGAAAAGGTATTATAGAATATGTATGAATTTGCCTATATTACTTAGTGCAACGGATCGAAAAGATTGCAAATAACATAAACACTTAAACAATTAGAAAACACATTCAAACCATCAACAAATTCAAATTTAATAAAGGAGTTCACCAGACTTCCTGGCTACGTCTCCTAGTCATTTCGCGTCCAGTGCTGACCTCTCTATTATGTTTTCAAATTGCTGTTATAGGTGTGAGCTCAGAAACAAAGTCTCAAACATGAAAATGGAACTCAGCATTCTGTTCAACTCAAGTGCTCGAGTAAAAAATGACTATAAACTCGACTGTATTTGGTTAATATGACTTCCAGAACCCGTGGAATGGTTCAAAACAACCTCTGAACTCCCTTTCCACTCTTTTATATGTGATGGTATTAATATACCAACTATATTTACAAACTGAGATAATCGTTAAATAATACTAAAACAAAGGATAAACCAAAGGACCGATAGGCATGGAGTTGACCTCGACCGTCTAGCCTTTTCCCGGCGCTGATGTCGAGATCAAACAAACTGATGGCTATCACGTCTCGCTCATCAACTAATCTGCACATTCCACACCATTGATCTGTCCCATGGGATCTGACGGTTGTTGCGTGATCTCGCGCTCCAACTAGCACGTCTGCTAATTCCTCGAAGCCACGCGAGAAAGCGGTTTCAGGATGCTATGTGTCGACGGTTAAATGGAATCGCGTAGATTTCTTAAAAACCATTTCCTGCCTTGAAGGCATGCGATAAACCACTTACCGCTTCCCTGCTTGAACTCAAAGGAGTTTAACTTCTTTTTCATAATTTCATCGCGGTCATTTTCCAGGATAACTTGATTGCATGTTTCGATGTGGTATGTGTCAATCTCCTTTGATCGGACGATCTCTGCTCTTGTTCGCTGATCTCATCACCTGTGGTATGAACTAATTGCAGACTGCCACATCGCCTTTTGCGTAGACATCATCAAGAACCTATGACTCTTTCCTGGGTTGCCACATGTCTTGCTGACGTTTGCATTGACTTTTTGGCCTAAATCTTAAATTGGCTCTAATTGCTTCATCCAAACTCGAATTTACACACTGTTTGCACCGTTGGCTTCATTTTAATGAGAACTTCAACATGATTCCACTTTTACCTGTGTTTCAAGACTTTTGATCTAGAGGCTTTCCTGAATCCATTTTGGATCAACTAGCAAGAGTACAAGCAAGAAAAGGAAGGCAAAGACATCGCCCTTTTCCAAGCAAAAGGTAAAAACATGCTCGTGTAAGCAGAAAAGGGGTATGTCGAAAACAATCCACCCTCAGAAAATAAAAGAAATATTAGAACCTTGATGAGGAAGAAGACTGTCTCTCAAGGGACGAATCAATCAGCCTCTTCGATTGTGATTGACGAATCACCCTAAGTTTCACCCAAAGATCATAATATTTCAGTGATTGTAGATGCAGTAGCCCACATTATGGTAGACAAAGAGAACACAAAAGACAATATATTGTTGTCTACCTTTGTTCATAAATTAAGAAAGAGGAAGACGACACGAGTGCAGGTGAAGTCCAAGAAGAGGGTCATGAGGATTAGGAGGTACAACATATGGAAACCCTCGATAATTTTGATGAATAGGACATTGAAACCCTCATTGTCCTTGAGGAACAGGGTACATAAGCCCTTGCTATTATTGAAGAATAGGGCATTGAAACCCCTGCTGGTTTAAATGGAAAAGGTATTGAATCCCCTGAAGAATTGGAAGAACAGGGCATTGAAAACCCTGAGGAGTTGAGTGCCCAAGGTACTGAAACCCTTGGCATGAAGTCTATGGAGGGAATAAAAACCCTTGGTGACAAGGAAACCCCGAGCGTAGGAACTTTTGGCGACGTCATAATGCAGACATTGGGAGACCTTGACCTTGACAATGATGGGACTTGTTTTGAGTCCGTTGAAGAGAAGATATTTACACCAAAATATCTGAGCATAGAACCCTCTACTCTCTACCTCAACGGTCGAATAGTAGAATTGGAGCAACAAGTTCATGACCTAGAGGCTTTGAACCAAGTCATGAAGGAGCAAAATTGGCAGAAGAAAAGCGAGGTAGAGCTGCTTGCAGAGGTCAAAAAGCAGAAACAACAAATAGAAGTATGGAAGTATCTAGCTTCCAAATGATACAAATGCCTTAAGAAGGTGACTAATCAGCTGAAAAGAGCCCAAGGTAAAAAGCCAAAGATAATGAAAGCAGGAATAAGCATTAAAGTTTAGGATTGAGAGCTGGCAAATAAGTTTTGAGGATTTTTTGCATAAGGTAAAATGATGGGTGAGGACACACAATAGCTTGGGGATGGGAGGATGTTGGTGTCCCAAATTGCTCTATTTTTACTCCATTTCCATAAAATTAACCTATGTTTTATCTCTACTTAGCCCTCTCTTTCCTGCACTAATCCAAGATAACTATCTATTCCTACATATGCTTTATATTTTATATTAAGATTTATTAAAGTGCTTTATTAATCATTTTACATAGATTTCATGCCTATTAAGTACCTCTTGTAACTCAAGTTTAATTTCCTAGAAGTAATTGAGAAACTAAGTGTTAATTACTGCAAACGATGATTGTTCTGATATCTCCGTGAGCTAAATCCCTCCACGCATACGTTTTGATCCACAACTCCTAGTTCAGTTGCAGACTAACTGAGGATGGATATCGGTGGCGCATAATCAGGGATATTTTCCAAGGATGTTCTACGACCAATTAAGTTCGCATTCTATTATAACTATTAGAAAATTTTGTAATGATTGGTTGTTATTCCATTCGGCCGAAAGGCCTGAATAGGAAAAGGGTTGTAATTAGCATAATATAGCTAAGGCCGAAAGACTGTATACAATATAGACTATAGGTAGAATTAAGGGAGGGATCTAAGTTGTAATTTCAACTGCTGCGTAATTTTGCATTGCCCTCAGCTTTGGGCTGGGATTGCGCCATCATGTATATTTGTTGATCAAGTAATACAAGGAACTCACCATGTTATTCACACGCTGTGTATAACTTATATTTTATGCATACTTGAGTGTTGATTCGTTTCATTTCTTAAAAGGGAAATGAGATGGTTGGCTAGGGCCCAACCAACCCAGCTCATTTTCCCTTGTTCTTTCACCATTTGAAAGGTCTGTGTAAACATTTATTTGCAGTTGCCTGGTTTGAATGATTCTTGTATTTATTTCAGAGTTTTGAGCTAAATTTATTTCGTAGTTAAGTGTGAATAGATCCGTGGTTTTGATGTTGATTGAGCTTAATTATTTCCTATAATTCCTTTCTTGGAATTCTTGTCTTGGTTTACTTTTGCTCGGGTCGTGCAGGAATATTCTTCCTGTACCAGTGCATGTAGTTTCCTGCACTCCAGTTTAATTATTTATTTCACAACAAACATTACATTTCTTTTCCTACTTATCATTTTAGTTATTTCTGAAAGCAAATGTACTGCTAACTTCAGTAATCATCCTTAACATTAAGAGCACATTTCTGAAGGATCTGAGAACAATTACATGAATTTGTCGCAAAAACTTTATAATTTTTATGAATTATGACCAAGGAGCATAAATATTATAAGTGTATTGCCGAAGCTAGTTGATAAATGCAGATTACTTTGACTACTGCTTTGATTACCTCAAATTTCTTTCGTTTTATGAAGTTTACTTTCATTGCAAGGTTCAATTAATTAAAGCATTTCTTTTCCATAGATAATTTTTCTCAGAATTTATTTTGCAATTGTAATTCTTTTCATCACGTCTTTCAATCCTTTCAAAAGTAAATTGGTGAAGGAAGCTCTGCCTTGGTGCAAAGAGCTAGTCTTTTGTCATAGGAACAGAGTGCTCTAAGCCCTAAGGCTTAGTGCAAGTGCACAACCAAAAAAACATAAATATTCAGTAAGGAAAGTAAAATATACTTCTACACAGAGGTACTGTACCTACACTAGTGCAAGAAGATTGCAATAGTACAAGTATAGGTTGTTTGTGTAAAAGGAAAATCAATTGGGAAACAGATCTCTACAAGGGTCCACTTGTTAGGCTGTTAGCCATCTATTTGAATATAAAAATAGCATTTTATTCCAGCATTTAAGATTGCTTTCAGTTATGTGGAAGTTCCTTTACTTGATTTCCTTGCAAATTATTCTTTTACATTCCAACACTAGAGTTGTTTTGGTGTCAATTGCCTTTAAAATTGTTTTCTGTATGATTCTGCAACACTTCCTTAAGAAATAGGATTAAGAATATGAAAAGTTCATACCACTTCAGGCATTTCTTGTGCTTCTTCTCTAAGTTTACAAAACCTTTCGAGTTGACAATTAAGTGTTGAGGAGTTGCTTAAGTGCAATTCCTGCACCCAACAAAGAGTTCATTGATGGTATTAATAAAACAGTGATGGTGGTGGAGAAAGTTTCAGCTCCTACCTCATCAAATCACCGAAAAAAGAAAAAGAAATATAAGGACTCAGGTGAAAACCTCGATGAGGCGCTTGAGTCCCACTATTGGGTGGAATACCTCTTGAGGCGGGCCAATGGTGTCAAAAAAAGAAAAAAAAGAAAAAAGAAAAAAAGGAAATAAAAAGATCCCTAGGTGAAAGCCTCCCTTGAGGTGCCCAGAGCAAACAGCTAGGATGAAAACCTCTCAGAGGCAGCCTAGTTGTTTTCAAAAAAAAAGAAGAGGAAAAAAGAGAAAAAATAATGAAAATTTCTATTTGCAGGTCAGTAAGGTGGATGATCGGAGTACAAAGGAGGATAAAAAAGGGACTTATTTCACTCACATTTTTATTTTTCCACTCCTTGTCATTCATCACTCCACCATTTCTTTCATTTTTTCACTCCTTTTCTTCAGTTTACAAGGGGACTGTGTTTTCTACAGGATCCCCTGTAAACCTACAGGATGCCCTGAAAACCTATAGGATCATCTTGTAGGAATTACAGTGGCTTAGGAATCCTACACGAAGTGATCCTAGGGCGAAAAGTGACCTGCTATGTCAATGAAATAACACCCCTACATCACCATTTCATTACCATACCTATGTCCACTTTCATCACCCTTGCATTCACTATAAAACAAATCAGTTAAATATCTATATATATATATATATATATATATATATATATATATATATATATATATATATATATTTCATAGTCTTCAAGAGAAAACACGAAAAACATGAAACTAAGAGCAGAAGGGAGCAACACTTGAGTATGTCTCATTTCTCCACACTCCTAGTCTTCCTCTCAATCCATGCCACCATCCTCAAAACCCCAGTAGAGTATATGATTAAGAATTTGAGGGAGAAGCAGCTACAAGACATCCTGTAGGAAATCCTGTAGCAACCTATCCCACAGAATACCAATCATGATTGCAGCAAGCTTCCAACTTGATGATCCAAGAGCAGAAGGAGCTCCAAAGCAACAATTGTACCAGCATCTTCAACACTAGGTACCTGCACATCAAAGGAATCATCAGATAGTAATAAAAAAAAGAGAAAAAATAGCATGTAGCCAACACACAACAAGCACCTCCGGTCTTGAACAACTGCAGCAAGGTTTAGCACTACAGGTAAGCATCTCACTCACTCTCTCATTTTCATAATGTAGTGAAAATATGCAAAGGTTACAAGTAAGTTGGTTTATAAGCGAAAGGTGTCCAGTTAACTTGTCCACTTTCATTCAGTCGACAAAGACAAAATAGTTGGTCCTCCCACACGTGGCAACTGTTAAGTCAAAAAAGGAGAAGAGAAGGACAAAAACAATTAAGTCTATAGAGGCATGAACTGGGATTTTATTACGAGGAGAGGTAAATGATGAGGTGGAAGTGGGGACCAATGGTCCAAAAATAGAAAACATACCTTCGCTACCAACGCACCACCTCACATAAGTCAGCCATAAAAAGAAATATTCGTTGATCCCCATGCACTCACGCATGCATTTCCTCGAGGCTCACTCTTGCAAAAGTCACTCTCATAGCCAGACAACCTACAGAAGAGGAAAATTCCATCTGTCTCCTACACGGGACTTCCTACAGTATTGCACAGGAAATCCTACAGGATCGCATAGGAAACCTACAGGATACAGATTGACACTCTACAAGAATTGTTGAAAATAGCAACAAGAAATGATAAAAATAGAATCCAGAATATTCCAATTTAATTTGTCCTTGAATTAAATTGTGAATTAAAATAGAATTTAGTCTCACCAACTGCTTGAAAACAATAAATTAATTCATTATGGATTAATTAGTTGGAGAAATTCAAGTTAGAAGTCTTTCTGAAGTCATGCAAGAGTTATCCCTTAATTAAGGAGATAAGATTGAGTTATATTTGAGTTGTAATTAGTTAGCTCAGTTTACTGAGTTAAATCCAGTTAAATTAGTTCCAAACTGTTGAGGAACTAATAAAGAGTTAACAGTCAGTTGATGCATGCATGCACTCAACTAGTGTACTCCAGTTAACTGAAGATTCCCTCATCAGAAACTCATGCATGTCAATTATGAGAAAGACCTAGTTAAGCTAAATGTCAAGGAAAATGTGCTATTAGTTGCATGTGTTTTCCTATAAAGGAAGCTCATGCATGCAGTCAAGGTAAGGTTCCTTGAGGATTGCGCAGTTTTATAGTGTGTAAGAGAAATGTTCCACTTGGCGAGGTGAGAATCATCCACTAGGAACATGGCAAGGAAATAGGAGCTTGGAGGGAAGAGAGGAAGGCTTGAGAGAAGCCAGAATTGTCTGTGAGCATTTGTGAGGATTGTAATGAGAGCTGGCTAGCTGTGAGAGCTAAGGCTTTGTATAATTCCTATGTATTTCCACCTTGTATGATAATACAGATAGTGGGGTTTTTAGCTAAGGCTTTCCCCAAAGTATTTTCATGTGTATTTTGATTTCTTCTTCTTTTGGTTATATGTGTTCAACTCGATCGTGCTCAATCTTAAGCTTCCGCAAATTGATAGTAGAAGTAGATTATAGTATTTTTCTTTGGTTATATTACATTATTGGGTTAATATATAGTCATATTTTCTACATCGTCTTAGAGCGAGATTTGTAGAGAATTTGCAGAATTTCTACAGGATTGGCTGAGAGGAGTTTCAGAGGGGAAAACACAGGGGTTGGATATAATAAATGCTATGAGGAGGTAGGATCTATAATTACTTCCATTTTTCAAAGTGAATTGAACAGAAAAGCCCCTAGTAGTAAGTGATTTTGGCAGCCGTGTAAGGGAATTGTCTCCATAGTTTTCTTCAGTTATTTATTTATGCATTCAAAAAATTGTGCCAACCATCTCAACTCCTCCAAATTCACCAACAAATGATAGGGGGGTTTAATAGAAGGGATCCCATTAATACTATGAGAATCCACCAACTCCCTCAGGTGTTAGAAATATTCACAAGACATAATTGGATGGGGTATTTTGGAAAATTAAGAGGGTATGATGATGAAGTGGCTTGAGATTTTTCTCTCTCCCTCATTCCACTAACCAAAATTCATGCCACTATTGTGGTGAGAGGCCTCTCCATAGATCTCACCCCTGAACTCATAAGAAGAATTACCACACTTCCCCTAGGAGTTCCTTGGAGAAAGGAATACTAGGGAGATAACCAGATTGTCAAGAAGAAGTTCTTTTTGGAGGGAGAAGAGCCCATTAAGGACAAACATGGAGTAAGGAGGGCAAGCCTACCATACCCCTAGAATGATGTGAGCTACCACCTTATCAAATACATATCATGTGAGGGTAGATATAGTGTGTTTTACGGGTATCACTTTAGGTTTCTTGAATAAGTGAGGTTTGAAGCATAAACACCTCCTCACCACAGGCTCAACATACCATACTTCCTTCTGCAATCATTGATAGACACAAGCATAAAAGTGCAGGAGGGAAACCACCAATAGTTAGCCCACCATGGGTTAATTAGGATCATCATAGAAGATGACCTCCACAACCTCAGAATTCCTATCCAATGGGAAATGTTCAGAGACATGCAGACATAGGATGATATCAAAGCCCTCACATATGACATTAGTCCTATTGTCAGTGCAAAGGATGGGGAAGAAACTGAAATAGAGGATCTAGAAGAAGAAGAGAGGGATGAAGATGAGAAAAATGAGGAGGAAGAAGAGGAGAAAGAGAAGGAAGAGGATGAGGAAATATAGGAAGATGACAAAGAAGAGATTGATAAACAAGATGAGGATATAGAAGGAGAAGAAGAGGGGAAAAAATAGAGGAAAAGGGCAATGAAAGAGAGGAGGAAAAAGACAAGGAGAATTCACCTAGGGTGTCTCCAGAGGCAACTGAGAGAGAAGCAACAAATTCCCTCACTTCTCTTAGCACCCCTATCAAATAGAGAGGAAAAATACAGAGGCAAACCCCCTTATATTTCAAGACAAGGAAAAGCATAAGGATAAGGCAGGGGAAACCCCAAACACCAACCAAAATTCCCATTGTGACTGAGGACTCACCTAAACAATATGATAAGATGCCTCCTTCTAAGTCTCCTATCACCTATGTGAGAAGTCTTATAACTAGATCCATCTCATCCAAGGGAAAAGAAATCCTATAGGATACACAACACGACCTACAAGAAGTTGAAGCAGTCCTATGGGATAATTTGCTAAACCTACAGGAGACTCAAAACTTAGATAAGGAGGGAAGCCTACAACAAGAAACTAAAGAAGAGGACCCAGAGTTAAAGGAGCCTAGTCCCCAACCTAACCTTGACTCCTACTACAAATTTATTGAAGGGGGCAGGGTCATTCCACAAAAAATTGCTATTCCACTATTCTTTGAGCTTGAGAAGGAGAGAGCTAGAACTCATTGATGGATGCAGATTGCTGAATGCAACAAGATGATGGATCTTAGTGGAAAGGAGTCACCTTCACTAAGTGGGCCCGCAGGCAAATTATGGCGCAAAGTCTATTTTTAGACTATGTCTATTTTTAGACATATGGATCATGTCTATGAGTTGGAGGATGCTGTTTATGGATGATTGGTCAAGTTGGAAAAAATAGATGGACTGTATTTAGACAACAGCGGTGACACTGTCAAGTCTAATTATAGAGCAGTCAAATATTATTAGCTTATAATAATATTTAGACTATAAACTTTATCTTATTCTCTTGGAGCACTTCATTTTGAGCTATAGATGTGGCACATGCAGCTGTCAGAAGGAAATACGTTTTATTTTTGGGTCAGTTGAGTTGTTGCATGCATAACTTCTGTTAGAACTCAATTAGTCAAGTTTGGTGGAGTTGATTGTGGAGTTGATGGAGTTGTGTTCAGTTTGACTTGGTTAAACTAGTTGTAATTAGTCTAACTGCAAATAGACTAATTATGAGTTGTTAAACTAATTATTAACTCATAATGCAACTAAAGAATACATCAGTTAACTCAGTTGCATGTCAGTGCATGTTCAATTCAACAGGGACAAGTGTTAGAGGATCAGATTGCTATCAGTTGTGACTATAGTTGTGCATGAGGATTTGCACAATCAATGAGATTGAGTTATGCCAATGAGATTTGGCCAATACCAAGTGATTATAGCCTCTGCTCATGTGATTCCCAGTGTGAGTGATTCTTTTGAGGTAAATATGAGTTTGGTTCAACCATTCTCATCAATTCTTGAGCAGGTATTGAGCAGTGGAGGCAAGCAAGCAGTGGAATAGATTTGGAGATCAGATCTGAGCTGTATTATGTGTAACAGGTGGAGATAGTGTTGGATACTTGTGAGAAGAATTGACTATTGTAATGTTACATGTTCTAAATCATTAATATATAGATAGTGTGGGTTTTTCAGCTGTAAGCTTTCCCTGGGTTACATACTGTGTTAATGTGTGAATGCTCTTGATGCTTTATTGTTATTGATGCTGCTATATTGATGATCAACATAGAGGAGCTTAAGTATTGTGTATGTATTTCGAAATAGTACATGATCAGGATAATCTCCATTGAATATGTGTTTATTATTCAAAATTTCTACATGGTATCAAAGCTGTTGATCATCAGATCTACTATTCAGGAAGTGTTTGCATTCTATTTCTTCAGGCAGAGTCTGTAATCAGGCCAGGTAGCCTCTGGATTCATCCTTCCTTTGGAAGGTGAGATATCTGATGAATTCCCATACAATCAATATATGTACAAGAAATACCTTGTTCTCACGAATTCTAGATTTGAAGCGGTTGAGATGGAGCTGGTGGAATTCGAATTTGCAGCAGTGTTTTCTTGTTGTCAAAACTAAGATGTCTTTCACAGGATTGCGATTGGAGTATGTCCTTGAGGGCAGTATGAACTATATTGCATGGAAGGACAGGATGGAGGTAGTATTGGATGATAAAGGGCTGAAGGAGTTCATAGAGAGGGATGTCCCAAAGCCTACTGATGCTACTCAAGCTGATGCTTGGCAAAAGAAGACCGCAAAATGTCGAAGGATTCTGTTGGAGGGCATGAAGGATCACATTGTGTCCAGCCTCCATGGAAAGGCTACTCCATATTTGATGTGGAAATTGTTAATAGAATTATTCCAAAGCAAGAGAAATCAGAGGAAGCTGGCGCTCAAAGATAAACTCAGAAACATCAAATGTGAGAAGGGTGACAGTATGCCAAGTATCTCACGAAGTTCTCTCAGTGTTGAGATGAGCTGGGAAGTGTGGGTGTTACTGTCGATGATGAGGACTTGGTGAGCTTGGCTCTCCTTGGTCTTCCAAAGAGTTGGCATTCCTATCAGGACTTTGTTAATGGTCGGGAGAAATTGCCAGGATGGGAAAGACTGTGTCAGATCTTGTGCAGGAGGAGATCAGGCAGAGTACCAGGGACAGTTCTTCATCAAAGGGAGCTGATGAAGAAAATTGCGCTTTGGCTGCTAAAGAAAAGAAAGGGAAGAGCAAGAAAGGTTCTCAGTTTGGTGCGAAAGGCAAGAAGTAGGACATGTCCAAGCTGAAGCACCAGCACAGACACTATGCCGCTAATTGTCCGCAGAAGAAGAAGAACAAGCAGATCTATAGCAAGGGAGGCTCTAGCCTCACAGTTTGAGCTTGATTTTTCATTGATTGCATGCTTGGTTTCAAGTGTGATGGGATCGATGTGGTTCTTCGACAGTGGTGCGTCTTTTCACATGATGGGAGATAAAGATTTGTTTTCTGATCTGGAGGACAAAGATCTTGGAGTGCACATCAAGATGGGCGATGATGGTAGATACAGTGTGACTGGTATCAGTACCATTTCCTTTGAGAGGGAGTCTGGTAAACCCTTTGTATTGAAGGAAGTCATGCATGTTCCAGGATTGAAGAAGAATCTTATCTCTGTGGCGATGTTAGAAGACAAGGGGTATGATGTTGTTTTCAGCAAGGGAAAAGCTTTCATGCGTAGCAAGACAACTGGTGAGACCCGGAAGATAGGGGTTCGAGTAAGGAACCTTTATCAGTTGCATGTAGATGGATGCACAGCTATGGCAGGCAAGGCAGAAGGATTGGTGAGCCGGGATGATGGCGAGTTGTGGCACAGGAGATTGGGTCACCTTCACCATGGAGCCTTGAAGATACTGCAGCAGATCACTACAGGGCTTCCTAAAGGCACACTTGCGCAGTCAGATCAGTGCAAGGGGTGTACTTTGGGGAAGTTTGTGAAAGCCACCTTTCACGAGAAGGATAGTCGCGCCACGACGATCCTTGAGAGAATTCACACAGACGTGTGTGGACCTTTCTCAGTTGCTTCGACAGCAAAACACAGGTATTATGTGATTTTTGTTGATGATTTCTCTCGTAAGTGCTGGATCTTCTTCATGCAGAAGAAGATCGAGACATATTCAAAGTTCTGTGAATTCAAAGCACTGGTCGAGAAGGAGTCGGGGAAAAAGGTGAAGGCTCTTAGGAGCGATAATGGTGGCGAATACATCTCGGACGATTTCAAGGATTTCTGCAAGGCAAAAGGGATTCAAAGAGAGCTCATAGCTCCCCATAACCCACAACAGAATGGGGTAGCTGAGTGGAAGAACAGAACGATCATGGGTGTTGCACGGGCGATGTTACATGATTAGGGCCTACCCCTTCACTTGTGGGCGGAAGCATGCAATACAACAGTTTATGTGCAGAACCGTTGTCCTCACAAGATACTTGGCATGAGTACGCCAGAGGAGGCTTATTCTAGTAAGAAGCCTGATCTTTCTCATTCGAGGATTTTTGGTGCTAACGTTTACATGCATGTGACGAAGGATGCCAGGAAGAAGTTGGAGCCGACCGTAGAGGTTGGGATATTTTTGGGGTACATTGATACGCCCCACAACTATTGTGTGTATTTTCTAGACAGTGGTAAAACTATTGTGCGACGAGATATAAAATTTCAGGAGGAGAAAGCCATGAAGTGTTCGCTTGAGAGGGAGCTACACTTGCATGCAAATGAAGAGCTATTAGTTCCTAAGGATGAGCTTCAGGACGTGGATCAGCCACAGGACGAGGTTCATGGAGTGGAAGAGACCACTCAAGCAGCGGCAACCATCAGAGGGTGAAAGCGCTTGACAGAAGCTGAGCGACTGGCTCAAGATGCAGAGAAAGTTGTAGGACTACCTACAGCCCAACGTAGACAGAGACAGTCACCTGATCAGTACACTGGATACATGGCTCTTATGAGCAAGTGTGTTGTGACTGAGCCATCCTCTTTCGAGGAAGTTATGGAGGATCCCGCATGGGTAGACACCATGGTGGAAGAGTATGATTCTATTGTCAGAAACAGTGCATGGGAGATTGTTCCTAGACCTGAAGGGAAATCATTGGTGGGTTCGAGATGGATCTACAAAGTTAAGCAGGTAGCTGACGGGAGTGTGGAGAAGTACAAGGCAAGATTTGTTGCCCGAGGCTTTTCACAGATAGAGGGGATTGATTATGAGGAGACCTTTGCACTTGTCGCAAGGTATTCTTCCATATGGACGATTCTTGCTCTCTCAGCGCAGATGGGATGGCACATTCATTAGTTGGATGTAAAGACTACGTTCCTTCCTAGAGGTTGGAGGAAGGAGGATGCTACTTCAGCGGAGGTAGTGGATGCCACTGGTTACTAGCAGTTGGTGGAGTCGCATGTGTGTAGGCACAAAAGAGGCACATCGGGATATGGATTGGATGAGGTGAAGCTCTATGGCTTCACGGATGCAGATTGGGTAGGGAGGCCAACCGACAGAAAGAGCACATCAGGAGAGGTCTTTAGTATTGGATCGACAACAGTTTCTTGGTACAGCAGGAAGCAGAGATCCATGGCACTCAGTTCAGCAGAGGCCGAGTATATGGTAGAAAGTGTGGTTGCATGCGAGGCTATATGGATGAGGAAGATTCTGGTTGGTTTGTTCGGTTCTCATTTGGATCCGACTGTGATTTACTGTGATAACCATAGTTGCATTAAACTCTCAGCTAATCCTGTATTTCATGATAGATCTAAACACATTGACATCAGGTACCATCATATCAGAGATTGTGTGCAGCGGAGGATCATGTTACTTTCATACATTCCAACGGAGGATCAGGATGCTGATATTCTGATGAAGGCTCTCACTAGGAGCAAATTCGAATACCACCGAGGCAGGATAGGGGTTGCTGATAATCCATATCTCGTCGAGAGGGAGTGTTGAGATTGCAACAAGATGATGGAGCTTAGTGAAAAGAGTCGCCTTCACTAAGTGGGCCCGCAGGCTATTTTTGGCGCAAGTCTATTTTTAGACTATGTCTATTTTTAGACATATGGATCATGTCTATGGATTGCAGGTTGCTGTTTATGGATGATTGATCAAATTGGAAAAAAATAGATGGAATTCTATTTTTAGACCACAGTGGAGTGACACCACAACGGAGTGACTGCTCAGTCTAAATATAGAACAATCAAATATTATTAGCTCATAATAATATTTAGACTATAAACTTTGTCTTATTCTCTTGGAGCACTTCAGGATGAGCTACGGATGTGGTACATGCAGATCCCAAAAGGAAATATGTGGTTACCTATGGGATGACTAATATTTGCATGCAGGACTTCAGTTAGAACTCAAGTGAGTTGAGTTTAGTGGACTGGAGGTGCAGTTGATGGATTTGTGTTCAGTTTAGCTTTGTTAAACTGGTTGTATTTAGTCTAACTGGAAAATAGACTAGAGATGAGTTGGGTGAATTAGTTATTAATTAATTCACAAGTTATTAACTCATAATACAACTAATGAATACATCATTAACTCAGTTTCATGTCAGTGCATGTTCAGTTCAGCAGGGACAGGTGTTAGAGAATCAGATTGCTATCAGTTGTGACTATAGTTGTGCATAAGATCTTGCACAATCAAGGGATTGAGTATGCCAATGAGTTTGGCCACGTATTTTCCCACATTGTAGCTTGTGCTCACGTGATTTTGCAAAGTAAATACGTGGTTTCCTTGGAATTATCATCAGTTCTTGAGTAGGTATTGAGCAGCGGAGGCAGGCAAGCAGCGAAGGAGATTTGAGCCAGTGATTGATTCAGATCTGAGTTGTATTGTGTGTAACAGAGGTGGAAATACTTGTGAGAAGTATTATGTTGTGTAATGTTACATGACTCAATCATTAATATACAGATAGTTGGGGTTTTTAGCGAGATGCTTTCCCCGGGATACATACTGTGTTAATGTGTGAATGCTCTTGATGTTTTATTTGTTATTGATGCTGCTATATTGATGATCAACGTAGAGGAGCTTATGTATTGTGTATGTTTTCCGCAATAGTACATGATCAGGATAATCTCCATTGAATATGTGTTAAATTAT
>APFE031547574.1:27173-74467 GCA_000404065.3 Pinus taeda
CGTGGCTGCCTTGGAATTATCACCGGTTCTTGTGCAGGTATTGAGCAGCGGAGGCAGGCATGGCAGCGGAAGAGATCTGAGCCAGTGATTGATTCAGATCTGAGCTGTATTGTGTGTAACAGGTGGAGTTGGTATTGGATTTCTTGTGATAAGCATTGTACTTTGTAATGTTACATGACTCAATCATTAATATTCAGATAGTTGGGGTTTTTAGCGAGATGCTTTCCCCGGGATACATACTGTGTTAATGTGTGAATGCTCTTGATGTTTTATTGTTATTGATGCTGCTATATTAATGATCAACATAGAGGAGCTTATGTATTGTGTATGTATTCCGCAATAGTACATGATCAGGATAATCTCCATTGAATATGTGTTTATTATTCAAAATTTCTACAGTTGAAGATCTTGAAGCAGAAGTAGACTATGAGGGAGAACTTAGAAGTGCACTCAAAGAAATAAATATCCTCATAAATAAGGAAGGTCAGTTTATGAAACAAATTCAAGACAAAAACCTAAATGAAGACACCATTATTGTTCTCAAAGTTGAACTAAAAGAAACAAAAAGGGTAAATGATTTTTTGTCTAAACAGTGATATGGAAAGGAGAAAATTTGTGAAAGACTAGAGGAAGAGGTTGTTCTCTTTAGAGAAGAATTGGATAAGCTCAATTCAAAGTCACACAAAGGAATCGGATCCCTAGATCACATCCTCAACATGGAGATATATCCTCTCATTAAGATGACTCTTGGTTATCAAGGAAATTACAATGCACCCAATCATACCCCAAACTCATCCAATGAATATCATCCCAAGAAGCTCAATCAAACATTCATAGCACCCAACAATAGCTCTCTTGAAGATATAAAGCAAGTGAAGAAAAATGATAAGCATGTCCATTTCAATCTCTCTTAGGACAATTCTAGGAAAGAGTAGAATATAAGAAACCAGAATGAAGATAACTCACAAGAAAAAATAAAGTAGGTGTTGAAAACAAACAAACAAACATGAATACTCACAAAGAATCCACAAGAAAAAATGTTGCAGGGGTTGAAGATAAGCAAAAGAATATGGATCTTCTAAGGAATAACTTTAGAAGGTCAAGATCTCCTTCTATGTCCAGGTATCAAAATAAGTTTTTTGGTTATTGTTTATCATGAATAAATTTTGGCCACAAAGCACAGGATTGCGGGACCTATAATGTTGTGCGATATAGATGATATGATTAAGTGCCTAGATGGAGACATGCGGACCAAATTAGGAGAATACCTCAGCCATTTCTACAAGTATTGAAGCCCAATGTTGAATGTTACATATGTCACAATGAAGGTCATACATCACGAGATTGCAGACTCAACTTAAGAAGGTACAAAAGAGAAGGACTTCTCATCAATACAAGGATTAATTCTATAATATGGAGAAGATCTCAAGAAGGATATCAATTAGATTTGATCTATCACATCTAATATCTTGATCTGTTGAATGAAAAATTGAAGAAGCAATTCTACGAGGATAGTATGTGGACTATGACATTTACATTGATCAATATTACTTGATGATGATATCTTAGATGTAAAGAAATGATAGGTGAATTTGACAACAATCATGTTCTATTAAATGTAATAAAGAGGGAGAGACATCATCACTAGTTCACAGGACAATTCAAGAGCACTTTGAGAACAACACACATATATGATATGTACTTATTGATAAAGGTAGCATGGTATCAAGGGCAGACTCTAAAGATGCAAAAACATTTATGAGAAACATTGGAAGCATCGTATTACAGGGAGACCATATCAAAATGGATGTGTGGTAGTAGGAAGGTAACACAGTTCATTTAGGTCCACAAGGTTGTACATGAATAGGTTTTACAGACACTTAAAAACTGCAAGATTAAGTTCACTCATAAGCATGATAATTTTTATAGGCATATGAAACCCTTTGTCATTGATGTAAAAGGGGGATATATTTCAAACATTGATACAAATGAAAGAATGCACACATCAACAAAATGGAGCATCATTACAATTAATACAAGGGGGAGATTTTTTGTTGCAGGTTTGACTTAAATGACCATCAATTTTTGGTGACAAAGGGGGAGATTGCTACACATTGTGTTTTCATTGATGCAAACAAGATGTCATTGATGTCAAAGGGATGTGCAATATCATTCATGAAGAAACAATACTCTTTATGGAGCAGTATGATAATCAAACCTCTTATAGGATCTCATCAGAGGAAGATAAAGGAGCTTGACGTTATTTTAGTTTTTGATGCAGTTATGGTGTCTTAATGATCTTATAAACTGCATGGTTGCGTAGCTCTTGTCATTACCTTTCTAACCACTACTACAAGTTCACTCAATTTTCGATAGCCTTTGGTCATTCTTTCAACCCCTTTTCATTGCAAATTATGAAAAACCCATATTCCAGTAAATGTCACATGTGTTACCATCAAAATTTTGGCATCCTGTATTTTTGTCATAATTGTGATGCAAATCATTGTCGAAACCTTGGTCATCAATGCTAGATGTTTTAGTCGTAATTGTGACGCAAACCATTTTGGTAACCTTGGTCATCTAAGCCATATGTTTTTGTTGAAATCCCTTTATATAGTTTTCATTAATTCAATAAACACCGCATCGATCTAGCGACACCTAGCCGACGACCTTCGTCGCAAAAACCTACACATCATTGTCGGATGACCAAGGGAAAGTGTGGTCGGTCTACCGACACGTTGTGTTTTTGTCCGATAATATTTCCATAGTATTTGCGTTATTTGTCGGTGTAAGCGTTGTCGGAACACCAATAAAAATGTCACAATACTTGTGTAATATCATTAAATGGCCAACAAGATTTCAAGTTGGTGTAGAAACGACTTGTTTTTATTTCGACAAATATATATATTGGAAACTAGATCACTACTAGGAGGGGGGATGAATCAATAGTGAATGAAATTATAATTTAATCTCCATATTATTTGGAAAGCATGCATAAAATAAAACACAAAAGAATAGATTAGAGCATCAAATATATACATGAAACCATGAAAGAAATCAACACAATAGACATATATTTCTGGTGGAAAACCCTCTATATGGAAAAAAACCACTTGTTGTTGTTGCAGTGCTAAAATATTCTATTATGTCAAGAAAATTATTTATATAGAGATTTAGCTGGCTAATATCAAATGGAGACTCTTTCTCAAGTGGATCTATGGGTTACCATCCGTTAAAGGCCACCATGATCAATGATCCTTGCCTGGTTACTCCTAAACTAACAAACGAATTTACAGACTCTAATTTGCTGAAATCCACCATGACCAACGAGCCTTGTGTTTGGTTAATTTAGTGTGTCCTAAATTGATACATTAATTGTCAATCCGGGATTCGTAAGCTGACGAAGTGTGGCACACTATATGTGCAAGATAACCTATTTCTTACTTTTGTCGTTTTTGATTTTTATGTTGTTTTGGGGGTTTTTATCTTTGTTTATTGAATTCCTATTCCTAAATTTCTAGAAGGAAAGTATGGTTATAAGTTAAGGCAATTATTTCCTTTATAAGGGTTCCCAAAACTTAACACTTCAGAAGGTCTTAGAACATATTAGTGAAAAATAACACTTGAATTAAGAATGAAAAGATGCTGCTAATTAAAACAAGTAATTAATGAGCTACTGATTATTAAACTATCATCTCTGCTGCTGTCTAAATACAGAAAATTGATTTAAGCTACTGCACTCAAGGAAATAAAAGATTGCAAAGAAAGTAAAACTAAAATCAAATTACATCATCCATATTTCGATCCCTCGCCAGTTAGTATAGCTATGGATTTCGGAGGTAATCGTTAATGAAATGAGCAATCCAATTATCTAATTGCAGAAAAATAAACTAAAATCAAATCACAACATTCATATTTCAATCCCTCGCCAGTTAGTCTCACTATGGCTTTCGGAGATAACTGTCAATGAAATGAGCAATCCAATTATCTAATTGCAGAAAAATAAACTAAAATCAAATCACAACATTCATATTTCAATCCCTCGCCAGTTAGTCTCGCTATGGCTTTCGGAGATAACTGTCAATGAAATGAGCAATCCAATTATCTAATTGCAGAAAAGTAAACTAAAATCAAATCACAACATTCATATTTCAATCCCTCGCCAGTTAGTCTCGCTATGGCTTTCAGAGGTAACTGTCAATGAAATGAGCAATCCAATTATCTAATTGCAGAAAAGTAAACTAAAATCAAATCACAACATTCATATTTCAATCCCTCACCAGTTAGTCTCGCTATGGCTTTCGGAGGTAACTGTTAATGAAATGATCAAGTTGATTTCTAACTAACTTAACAAAGCAATCAAACAAAACTGAACTCAACAAAACAAAAATGGAATTAAAAGAAACTAAGAAAAGCAAAATCAACAGAGGATCAATTCCATATCACTAGTTATTATGAAAATTATATACAGATGCCCGGGCTGCCTACTCTATCCTGAAACATGCACACATTGATCAGCGTTATACAAAGCTTGTAAAATCATGAACAACAGTGAAATGTTAGAAATATATACACAAGTGAATAACTATAAAACATCTGCAGTGAAAATAAAGGAACGATGCATAGAGACTATACAGCAACAAGGGAAACGAAACCTAAGTGTGCAGGGGCCCTCTGCACAACCTCGGCCAACAGGCTATCAATCCAAAATCACATTTACGCAAGCATGTAGAACAGAGTCTTCTTATATATATCTAAAAACACAGTTACAACAATAAACTAATGTCATGGCACAGTGAGTTCTTAACAGCAAAAATTACATTCCAAAGGCTAGCTATTATGCGTATAGGAACGTGTTATTTATAGCAAAGGTTTCATAACTGTTTTTCTGGAAAACTACGTGAATGGAGGACACGTGAAAAACAACATCCATGGATTTAGCATCATGGTCACCGAGATTAGGCAATCTATTGAAAGCGGCTGTTGGATCCACATCGTGGTTAGCCTACAGGTGTCAGCGTGCCTCCAGAGATCTAGAAATGGCCACGAAAGCCTTCACGTGCTTGAAAACGGAGTCCTGTTTCCGTAGGACTCTCCTTTTTTACCATCGCTTGACCACCGTTGACCACAGCCTTCTTTGATGAATCCAGCTGGACCAATGGGACCTGACCCATGTCCAGGTCATTTCCAACTTGCCCATGTGGCTTGCTTTGCCTCGTGACACCTGCAACATGTAGTTTAACAAAAACGGTTGCGGAAAGTTGAACCAGCTACAGAAAGTGACAAGATTCCGCAGCTCATAAGCAAAAATCTAGTTCAAACAACAAACACAAGGTCATAGTAAAAAAACCACTTTAAATGCTCTTTTATGACTAATATGCAATGATATTGATAACTTTGGAGGTCCAGGTGAATGGAAAGAAGCTAGAAAAATGTGTAGGAAAGATGCAAGTTCGGGGCTCAACACCTTGCCATGTTTCTTCCAAACTATCCAACTACCATTGGATTGAGAAAATTGCACACTTATATTTATTTCACTAGAGTCACCCAACTCGACTCCTCTATGTGGTTCTCGTTTCAAAATGTTTTAGACTAGAACTGAGAACTGCTCAACATGAGCACTATAGCAACGTATCATCAAGGCACATAATAAGAAACTAAATCCACACCATAAACTATAACACAATCTCTCCACACACTGCATAAAATAATCTAATCAATGCATCAGCTAAAACCCTCTCTGCAAGAAATAAAACCGCTCACACACAACTGATGCACACAAACCAACAAACTAATGAATAAACAAGTTGCTATAAAACACCAATAGCTATACAATCAATCTCTACTTCATATGCTCATTCTTTGCTCAAAATGTTGGCTGAAATATGCTTCAACAAATTGCTACAACACCTACAAGATGATTTAAAAAAACTACATCGCACAACTCACACATCTTGCAGACAATCCTCCAAACTCACACTCACTCCACACACTAAGAGAATCAATCATATTATCATTGGGCTTCCTCCAATATATAGATGAACTAGGGTGCTCAATTGAATAATTACCAAGAACTACTGAGCTCAACAAACTTTGTTCATATGCTCGATTTGATTCGGATTCAACTCGTTGACTTGATCAAGCCACTAACTCCACTTTCCTTTTGATATTTTCAACTTTTATCACCTTCTAAAGGCTCCATTACCTTTTCCAACCATATGATGAAAATTTCTAATCAAGAACATTGCCGCAATACCAATATTAACTGAGTTGCACAAGGAATGCAGAGAAATTTTCGTGAAAAAGCTCAGTCGCATGCACAAAACCAACGGGTGTGGAGCCTAATTATCTTCTTTATTCAGAGGTATTGTTGAGTTGGACCCCAGTTCCTAATGAGGTAGCAACACTGCCTATTTAATCACCGTCAGGGAGGGTCCCGGGGGGGGCGCGAAAGCAAAATAGATGTAAATTGCCTTGTAAAATATTGTAATTTCCTAGTTAATCTGGGTCGTTCATTAGCCAAATGATCTAACGATAGAAGTTATGTTAATTTAGGGTTTTTTCCCTAAAAGGAAACCTTCAATTTGTATGAGGGAATTTAATTGTGGCTGTGTATGTGTATTATGAGAGAGAAAGAGAGAGGAGATTGTGTGTGAGTGAAGAGGAAATTACATCGGATTTGTTGTAGGTTGTATCTCTTCATTTTGCTGGATAATATAAAAGGAAAGACTGGTTGTTTCTCCTTGGACGAACCCCAAATTGTGTGAACCACGTATATCTATTTCTCTCTTGTTTATGTGTTTTATGTGTTTCTGCAATATTTTATGTGTACCATTGCTTTGTAATATATAATTTTCTAACAAAAACTAGATAAACTCGACTAGAGCTCTTTAGTCGCATGCACAGTCCTATCTCACAATGACTGGAAACTTTAAGTCACTCTCATGAACCTTCCTTGAGTCTTTCCTTAACTAAGAACCTACCCAAAACTTCTTAGACACATGTTGGGATAGGGTCCCTTAGGTCAGTTTTGAGGTTAAGATAACCCAAGTTTTGGCACAGTGTTTATAAATAATGTAAAGTCTCCACGATTCTGGATGTGGAGCATGTAGATGAATAGGAGTCAAAGGGGTTTAGCCCCTTTTTTATGTAAAGTTTGAGTCGGTTTTGAGATTCACCCATGGTACGCAGACCATGGCATTGTATGAAAAAGGCTATAAATAGGTGTGTCTTAGAGAGTCTGAGGCATAATGGATGATAAAGGAAGAGAAGTGATAGCGAAGAGAAGTGATTAAGATAGAAGAAAGGCTCTACAACTGAGTGCACAGAGGCCTAGGTAGAGTCCGTAGCTGAGTGTGCGGACCCCTTCAGCTCTGTGCGCAAGGTAGTTTTGAGTCTGTAATCCTGAATTGAAGATCAATAAAGACAGTTTCCGGAGAATTCTTGCATATTTCTATTAATGTTATATGATGTCGAAGAATGATGTGTTTTATGGACTATTGATTAAATGTTACGTGATTCTCTTGAATAAATGTTAATGATGTACGCAATTCATGTTTAGGTACTTTCGCAAAGACTTTGACAAATTCTCTGATGTTTATTAATAGCTTAAGTAAATCCACATGAACCCTAATTTAGGATTTCTCTCTGATGCACGTAAGTAGACAAATTGACTGTTAAAGGTCTGCAAGGATTGATCGTAGACCTTCGCGAAGGTTTGAAGGTGATTTTAGTAGAGTTGCAACAACGTTCCCTAAGAGGTTGGCTATTTGCACGAAGGAAAATCTGAGGCACTGGAAGAAATCACATTAGTCTTTGGATGCACAAACTTGGTTCTAGCATCCCCTCATACTTCTTCGGGTGAGACTACAGCCTGCGCTACGCAAGTTGTCGCTGAAACGGCTAGTAGTGTAGGGTTTTGTTGGTTGGCACAACTAACTAAGACCCTCGGTTAGGACCCCCTAAGCCAATAAATGCTTCCGTTGCTGGGACCAAGATCTGCTTGAAAGAGATGTGTGATATCGCATCATTAGAATCCGACCAAGAAAGAAATTGAAAAGTGGTTGGATCGTAAGATTCACGAGTTCGCGGTGCAAGAAAACAGGAACCCGCGTCTGTCAAAGGAAGAGTTTTTGAACCAGTATCTATATACAGAGATACACGCGATCTTCTTCTGCACCTTTCCCATTGAATTGTATGAGTGGTTAGCTAAACTAGCAGATAGTCAAGGAAGGTGGAAGCTCGATAGTCTTATAATGTGGACTTTAGAATTAGTGCGACAACTAGAAGCTTCTAAAAACAAGATTGCGTGAGCTGTTGATCATTGGCTTGATCGGATTCTCAGAGGATTTGTTACGAAATTTGCAGTTGATACCTCGGTCAACTATAGCGAAGCGGAGTGATGATTTTTCAAAGGACCACGAGGTAAGTATTTAAGATCATTGAATACATGGATTAAAATGTTGTTATGTGAAAAAGGGGTGATTCCATTACCTTGATGTTCGTAGCTACATAAATTGGACAACTGATTAGAAATCGCGAAGGATACGGACCGAAGTATAGTCCATTGATTGGACCCCCCTTAAGTGACGACGATGGGGCGAAATGGACTCTGCCGCGGAGTGCTGTTCAACTAATCACTCAGGGGATTCCTCAAGTGAATCATCCGTCCACTCGACCTCTGCCTCCACCTCCATCGCATACACCTTTGCCCACACCTCCACCTCCAGCACCACCATTCAACATGGCGAACGCAATGAAGCTGCCTATTTTCAAAGGCATAGAGAGTGAAGATATTGAGAAGTTTTGGTTTGTTGTAAATGCTGTGTGGACAATGCAATAGATTACTAATGAAAATATAAAGAAGGTACAGTTGGTTACTGCTTTGCAGGATTGCAACACTAGCATCACTAGCAGAGACTAAGGCATATTTAAACAAGGAGTTTAGTAAGCCTAAGTCTGACTCACAGTCAGTAATTGGATTCAAAGAAATAATGATGAGGGTCAATGAGACACCTTAGGAATTATATCAGACGTTGAAGTGTCAGATTTGAGAAGCTAACATGTAGTTCACAGATAGTCAGCATCATGAAAGGTTTATAGCTTCACGTCTGCCCCACCTGAGAATTGCTCTGTCACAACAGAAGATAGGAACCCAAGAAGAAGCCTTGGAAATCGCGATGAGGTTACATGCATCACATATTCAGGATGCGACCTTGGGAGTACAACAAATCCATTCTTAGTTACAGAGCCTACACCTAGAATTACAGAGTTTGAAGAAAGACAAGGAGACTAAACCAAAAGTGTGCGCGGAAGTATGGTGTTTGAAGTGCAAGAGCCAGGGGCATGATAAATACCATTGTCCCATGTACACAAATTATATTACAGGAGGGGTACCAATTCCCTGAAACCAGAAGCCCTAGCAGGTCTGAGCATGTGGGCTATGCTATGTTGTGCTATTTGTCAGGTTATTGGACAACATGTGACGGATAATTGTCATTTACTTCAAAAGTTCGCCCAGATACCCGAGCAGTTGTTCTGTAACTTCTGCAAATTGGTGGGCCACGATGAGCACCATTGTCAAAGCTATGAGTTGATGATGGAAAGAACACCTACATACCGGATGCAAGCAGAAACTTGGCCTCCAGATCAGGGCACTGGAGGGGCGCGGGAACGTTATCAAGGACGAGGACCAAGCCGAGGAGGAGGAGGACTTGGTAGAGGCCGAGGTGCATGAGAATGCCAGAATCAGACATGAACATCATGTCAATAGTACGTTCAGTTTGACCATACTATAGAAGGATTCCTAGTGCTGATAGCTAAAGTGAAAGAGAAGAAATCGTATCCTCAAAAGCTTACGCAAAACTTATAGATGATGAGAGATGAGCCCCGCGAGGAGGATCACAGTGTGAATATCGTGTTGAGAAGTGGAATAATGATTGGCGATGATAAGGGTAAACAACCTGAAGAGGACAGATGGGTCTGAAAGGCCCCAGAGAAGGAAGTTGACTTTGATCTAAATTGCGCTAAGGACAATTTTATGGAAGCTAAAAAAAGCTTCGCCAAGGCCTCCACCTCAGGAAGCTAGGACAAGGTGCAAGAAACCAGAACGTATGTAGAGGTTGATCCCTCTGTACTCACTGCATTTTTGGAGACCTGCATAAAACTACTGCGTGATAGAAAAGTTGTGGAAGGCTTGCAGGGACTAATAAACAAATGCGCCAGCAAAGAGAAATTCCTTGATGGACACCGCGTGGTCAGGAAAATTGGCAAACATAAGGCACTAACAAGGCATGAGATGAGGTTAACCACACAGATAGGTGATTATGATATGGACCAGACCATCTTGGATCTGGGGTCCGATGCGAACGTACTACGAAAACAAACATGGGAGATAATGGGGAGACCTACGCTGCAGTGGTCTCTGATTCAGCTCAAAATGGTGAACCAATAGAAAATCACCCCCATGGGACGATTATATGGAGTAACATTTGATATAGAAGGTGCGAGCACGATGGTTGACTTTGAGGTTATAGAAATCATCGATGACAGTAATCCATACCCCGCGTTCCTAGGAATTGACTGTACCATTGATATGAATGGGGTCATCAATTTGAAGAAGAGGAAAATGTCATTTGAAAGAAAATCGCTTCAGGTTGTAGTATTGTTGGACCCTGCAAAAGGGTCGCGCTATACTAAACCAGTTCGAAATTATTAAGAAAGTGAGCTTGAATTGGATCAAATCTACAAAATAAAAATGAGACCAGGACTGGATCAATTTGACGACAGATGGAAGGATTGCATGGAACCAAGAGAGTTCCTGCACCTTTGATTCAGATGAAGAGTTGGAACATTGGCAGAATCACTGGCATGAAGTATCTACACTGCGATGCAATATGTTGACGAAGTCGTTGCCCTATGTTCCATCGGAGGTAAGGAAACTACCCTATTGTGATGGTTTAACTGATGTAGATATGTTTTGGATGAATTTGAGCATGAATTCCCTAAGGATCACCGCTTCCAAGCATTAGAATTGGCACTACATGCTACACCTGCACGATGGTGGGGAAAGCATAAGGATAGTTTTATTGGATGGTGAGATTACAAAAGAATGATGAAGTTGTGGTTTGGGCACGTTAACACCTGGATGATTGAGAATTATAATGGAAGGGGTGATCCATGTGATCACCTAGCAAAATGGACTAAAGCATGGGGGACAAAAGTGCAACAAAAGTGGGTACACATATTTTTCCATACTTTGGATACAATTCACATGAACTGGTATCTGGAAATGGAGCTCCGCCATGGCACCACGGACTGGGATATATTAAGGGAAGGGTTCTTATTGACCTTCAACTTTGAAGATGGCTTTGCAATAATCGATGAAGCTCTACAAGAGATTAAGGCGGTCATCTTCAGAACACCGACGAAACCTATGGAATGGACCCAACCAAATTGAAGCACCCAGCTACGCCATGTGCTGGAATGCTATAATATGACCACTAAAGAAAGGATGAAGATCCGAGAAACATTAATATTCAAGAGGAAGAAGGGCATTGTGAAGTCTAAGGCCCACAAATAGATAACCCATACATCACCGTGTCGTTGAAGACAAAGCAAGTAAACATTGGCTCTGAAGCAGAACCAAAGTTCGCAAAAATTGGAGACTATTGGGATGACACTACTGTGGATAAAGTTGCTGAGTGACTCCACGAATAGCAGGATCTCTTCCCTACTAAGTTTTTTGATTCGAAGGGCATAGTCAGTGATCTGGGCATTATGAAGATCACTCTAAAGCTGGATGTGAAGCCTGTTAAACAAAGGTTGTATCGCCTTAATCCTAAATACAAGGAGAAGGTTCTCCAAGAGCTGGATAAGTTGTTAGAGGCAGGCATCATAGAACCACTTGAAGAATCTGATTGGGTGAGCTTGATGGTGGTTAAGGAGAAGAAACAAAAAGGTGAAATAAGGATGTGCATCGATCTGCGGAAACTTAATGATGCATGTGTCCACGATCCATTCCCAACGTCAGTTATAGATGATGTGTTAAACAATGTTGGAGGGCAAGAGGCCTATTCGTTTACTGATGGGTTTTCTGGGTATCATCAAATTAAGATCGCACTAGAGGATAGGAGAAAAATGACCTTAACAATGGAATGGGGTTGTTTTCAATACACTGTGATGTCGTTTGGACTCAAGAATACACGTGCAATATTTTCCCACGTAGTCATGGCAGTGTCCAAGGAGTTCATTCATAAGTTTTTGGAAGTATACTTTGATGAATGGAAGATGTTCAGATTAGTAAAGTGCCATGTAGCAAGTATGCACCTAATGTTGGATACGTATAGTAGATACCAGATCACATTGAGTTTGAAGAAATTCATATTTTGTGTTCCCTTTGGGATCTTGCTAGGTCACATGGTGTGTAAGAAAGGATTGATGGTGGACCTTACAAAGATTGTAGTAGTTGTGACTTTGGAGGCCCCAAGGAACGTCAAGCAGTTGTGTGCGACGTTGGGACATGTGGGATATTATCAAAATTTTATGAAAGCTTATGCTCAAATTACTGCGCACATGGAGCAACTGCTAAAGAAGGACGCAAGATTCTATTCGAATGAAGAATATCAGCGCAACTTAGTTGTATTAAATGAAAAGATGGTCACAACACTGATTTTGGTATTCCTTGATTCGAAAAAGGAGTTTCACGTACATGTGGATGCCTCTTGCATTGCGTTGGGTGTAGCGTTAACATAGGCCGGTGAAGGAGAAATGGACCATCCCATAGCCTTCACGAGTAGGAAGTTATCGAAGGCAAAGAATAATTATTCAACGACTGAGCGCGAAGGATTGGCCATGGTGTACGTGCTGCAAAAATTCAGGCATCATCTATTAGGAGGACATTTCAAGATGTATACAAATCATTCTGCCTTGAAATACCTGGTCAATAAGCCTGTGTTGGGGGGGAAGATCTGTAGATGGTTGCTATTATTCCAGGAGTATGACTTAGAAGTCATTGTGAATCCAGGAAGGTTAAATGCAGGACCTGACCATCTGTTGCAGATCGAGACAAGAGAGGAGCCTAATAATCTGGAGGAGGGGTTGCTAGATGCATAGCTCTTTGCGGTGCACATAACAGATGATCATTTTTCCGATATTATTCACTTCTTGACTACGGGGATGGCACTGAAAGTATATACAAGTCAACAAAAAAAGGAACTAATAGTGCGTGCGGCCGATTTTTCAGCCATTGTGGGACATTTGTATAAAATGGGTGTAGATGAAATATTGCAAAGATATGTGTTGGGGTTTGAGCAGGATAGGATTCTCGCAGAAGCTCATGGGGGAGTTGCGGGAGGTCATTATGCAGGCAAGGCAACTGCACAGAAGATTTTACATGTAGGCCTATCGTGGTCTACCTTGCACATGGATTCCAAGGCGTATTGTAAGGCATGGGATGCATGTTAAAGAACTGGTAGACCATCGCGAAGGGATGAGTTTCCATTATCCTTAGGTGTCTTTGCAGCCATTTGAGATATGGTCGATTGATTTCATTGGGCCAATTCAGGCCCCGGGAAAGAAAACAGGCGCGCGCTATATCATCATCGTGATGGAATATCTAACCAGATGGGTGAAAGCACAACCGGTTAAGGATTGTATAGGGGCTACGACATCAAAGTTTTTGTTTGAGTATGTCTTAACCAGATTTGGCTGCTCGAATGTGTTGATGAGTGACAAGGGTACACACTTTTTGAACGAAATGATCAACACGTTGTCTGAAGAATTTCAGGTATACCATAAAAAAAGTACACCATATCACCCACAGGCCAACGGGACTGTTGAAGCCTTCAATAAGATTTTGGAGAATGCACTGACAAAGATTTGTACTGCACAGTGAAATGACTGGGATGTGTTCGTGCCTGCAGTATTATGGGATTACAAGACTACTTGTAAGAAGCTGACAGGGAAAACATTGTTCATATTAGTATATGGGGTCGACGCTGTAATGTTGATGGAGTATATCGTTCGTAGTTTGCACATAGTAGCCCTGATGGATATAGAAAATTGCAAGGCCTTGGAGGAACATCTTGTGCAACTGATGGAGCTTGAAGAAGACCAATTTTTGGTAGGATTTCATCAAAAAGGACAGAATAAATGAGAGAAAGCATGGCATGATCGCCATATCAAGCTTCACACATTCAAGGTAAATGATATTTTCCTGTTATATGATAGTAAATTCACTAAATTTCCGAGTAAATTCCATAAGTATTGGTTACGGCCATATATTTTCAAAGGAATTACAGATGGAGGTGGAATTCAGCTCACAAATCTGAATGGGGAACCCTTCCCGGGAAGAGTGAATGGGAGCAGGTTAAAGTTGTATACAGGGGATCCTGCAAAATGACTATATGATAGCAGGATAGTCTTAAGCATCTAGGCAGTTGCAAGGGAGCACGAGACTATAAACTACACTTCCTAGCTTGGAGGTCAACGTAGTGAGCAAGCTGCGTGGAGAATGACGACGACATAATCCAGAAAGCCACGCCATGGGGGAAGGTACCGTGCAACATGACAAGAAAGTGACTGTTGGAGCCACTATTCATGACTTTACGGCCAAAAGATCGTTAAGTGGAGTGGGATGGCAGCATTTAAGGAAAAAAATTTGAAGATCTGCCACCAAAACATCATTTATTATCAGAAATTGGGGGGAATGGTTGGATTTGAATTCAAAACCCCCTATAAATTACGTGTACTAGTCCAATAAAGAACACTTCGCGCTATCAAAATTGTTAGTGAATTTCGCAGTCTGTTGCCTATGAGCCAAGCATTTTGGGAAGGTTTCGTTGCAAGCCCTGTTTTTTTTTAGGTGCTTGCGATAAACCAAAATTTTATTCTTGACAAAATGTCTGCACCAAGTCCCGCTGAAACTGTCTGCAACAGGCACAACAAATGATGAGGCTAGCCATAGAAGGACCAACCACGAAAAAATTGGTCGAAGAAGTTAAGCAGGCAGCAACGTAGAGCGCTGCCAAAGTTGCAGTGGTTCAGGTGGAGCTGGGGCATCTTCACAGTAAGATCACAGTGCTAGCAGAGTGACTCAAGGGCGAGTCATGATCTTTATGCTGGGGGCTTGTTGGGATAGGGACCCCTGGGTCAGTTTTGGGGTTAAGATAACCCATGTTTTGGCACAGTCTTTGTAAATAATGTAAAGTCTTCGTGATTTGTGTATGCGGAGCACATAGATAAATAGGAGTCAAAGGGATTTAGCCCCTTGTTTTATGTAAAGTTTGAGTCGGTTTTGAGATTCACCCATGGTCTGTGAACCATGCATTGTATGAAAAATGCTACCAATAGGTGTGCCTTAGAGAGTCTAAGGCATAATTGATGATAAAGGAAAAGATGTGATAGCTAAGAGAAGTGGGTAAGATAGAATAAAGGCTTTGCAGCTGAGTATGCAGAGGCCTAGGTAGAGTTCGCAGCTGAGTGTGCGAACCCCTGCAGCTATGTGCGCAGGGTAGTTTTGATTATGTAATCCTGAATTGAAGGTCAATAAAGACATTTTCCGGAGAATTCTTGTGTATTTTTGTTTATTTCTGTTAATGCTATATGCTATCAATGCATGATGTGTTTTATGGAATATTGAATAAATGTTACACGATTCTCTTGAATAAGTGTTAATGATGTACACAATGCATGTTTAAGTGCTTTCGCAAAGACTCTGATGAATTCTTTGATGTTTATTAATAACTTAAGTAAATATGCGTGAACCCTAATTTAGGACTATTCTCTGATGCGCGTAAGTAGACAAATTGATTGTTAAAGGTCCGCAAGGACTGATCATAGACCTTTGCGAAGGTCTAAAGGCTATTTTATCAGAGTTGTAGTGACATTCCCTAAGAGGTTTTCTATTTGCGCCAAGGCAGATCTGAGGCGCTGAAAGACATCACACTAGTATCTAGATACAAAAACTTGGTTCTAGCACCCGCCCATACCACTTTGGGTGAGACTGCAGCCTGCGCTACGTAGGTTTTTGCCGAAAGGTCCAATAGTGTAGGGTTTTGTTGGTTGGCGCAACTAACTTCAAACCTGGGTCAGGACCCCCTAAGCCAACAACACCTTCATCAACTCCTGAACACACTTCCAAGCCTTTGTGACAAGTTTGCAACTGATAACAGAGGCCAAAAACCTTCGCAATAAGTCAATTGACATGTAGTTTCTATTCTACCAAACTCCTCATCATGACCAACACCTCCAACTCCCCAAGTAGTAATGAAAACATGTCCAAACACCTATGGAACCTATAACAACATATCCATCACTTGCAGCAGTAACACCAAGTCATGCAAATTCCTCCAACACTAGTAGAGGCATCTCCAACACAAGTAGAAACATCTCCATTGCTTCCAACACATGTAGAAGCATATGCAACACCTGTAGCAGCAATCCAACCTCCTCTACCAGCAACATCTTCAACCAACACAACATGCCCTGAATCCATCTCCACTCAGCCTCCAAATTCATGTTGACATGAATTCCAACCAATATGACCACCAAATGAAACACTCATCAAACTCATCACACATCAATAGGACTATTAACATCATAAGGCATATAACAAGTGACACCATGACCCTGTTGACATCAATGCCAACAATATATATATATATTCTAAAATTATCCCCTTTTTTATTAAATATGAAATCCTCCCTTTCAAAACTTTACAATACATGTGCTTTCGGGTTTTTGACTTGTTGTGGAAATATTTAAATACATAACCATCTTTGAAAAGAGGTGGAGGGCATGCAGTCCAGGCAACAACAAAAACCAAAAGTGGTTTATGAAAAGCAAAAAAAGCTAAGCGAGACCCCCTTATTGTGGGTTTGAAAAGTGTGGGGGGGGGGGGGGGGGTCCGCTTTTTGATCTCAATCGTTGATATTTCATACTAGTGGTTTTTTCAAAGCATTGAATGCAGAACCCTGCCCCCGCTACCTTAAACTTTAACGAGCCTTAGGGTCGTGAATACCATAGATTTAGCTGACTTTTGGGCATTGACTAATATGAGCCATCAAATGCTCCAATATTTGGAAAAAGGATAAACCTTGGTCCGTGTCCACCTGCACTCCATGTATAACCAATCTCTTGCACCTAACTGCTTCTCGATATTCTTCGAGTCTAGAAAGTGTTCTTTATGTGTTATTAACCTTGATAACTCTATTGATTTTTCTACATTCAATCCCAGACTCGAGCCAACGTATTTTGAAGATGCATTCCATAGTTTAACAAGTTAAGTCACAATTGAGATATGTAACAATATGGTTAGCCTGATGATGAGTTTTGATAGATTCAAAATTCCTGAATTATTGGCTACAACTGTTTACGCAAAGGTTTTAAAAAAAATTAAAACCAAAATTTGTCCCCAAACAAGATCTCTCGGTTTCATGCCTTGGCACTCCGAGACCTGCAACCTTCAGATCCGGCCAAATGATAATAGACCTGTAGCCTGATTGAAAAATTAAATCATATGTGATCAAAGACAAGCAACTAAGTATGGTTCACAATAAATAGACAATTTCATTTAGGACCCTCTTGACTTGAAATCTTGTCCCATCATGCTACAAATGGTGACTTCATATCCTCTGGCATCACAAAATTGTCATCAAGGCCAATATGGAGGGTAGTCATGTGCGCTCCCTCTGTAAACAAGCCAATATTTGTGCAAACAAGGATTCTTTGCTTAAAAACCAATATTCACTCGAGCTCACAAGAGGGTCACAAGGCTAGGAAATTCATTGCAATTGATGGTTGAATCGATTACTCGAGTGTGGGAATTTTTTCCTTTCAAAATTATAGCCATGCGAGTACCATCATGCTACGGATGGAAAATCCATATCCTGTGGTGTCATAGCATTGTCATTAAGGTTGATTTGGAGGGTAATACACATGCTCAATATGCACCCTCCTTCTCTAGGCAACTTGATTTTTATACGAATGACGATTACTTGTTAAAAATTTAATATTCACTTGAGCTCATAGGGGGGTTGCAATTCTAGGAAATTCATTGCAATAAAAGGATAAATCGATTTCTAAAGCATGGAAAATTTTCTCCTTCAAGATTAAATATAGCCATGTGAGTACTTCATTGCTCCAATTTAAATTTTCCCCTTTGAGCATTGGATTTCGCTTAATTGGATAGATGTGCCTTTATGACTTGGTCGAAGCTCTAGAGAGTGGATAATTTAGTGCCTTTCCTGGAAAGCTCCACTCTCTCAATCTCCCTTGTCTCCTTCTCTTGTGTCCTTCTCCCTTAGCAATCTCTTCTTGTTAAGTTTTCCCTTGACCCCTCTATTTGTAATTGCAGTGCCACTCATTTTTTTCTAGAATCCCGCACTCCTTGACTCGGTGCCCCTTCCTCAGTGCAACAAGACACATGGACCATTTTGGCTCTGCCCCTACAACACCAAGAGGTTCCAATATTTTTGAATCTTGTCCTCACCCTCTGATTTCCCAACATGCAGTAGATGATGATGTTCATCATCATATCCAAAACCTCTATAACTCAATTCACTTCCTCATGGGCGAAGTGGAGTGACTCAAAACTCGTGTACAACATCTAGAATATGAGAATGAAGCATTATGTCACCATATTGTTGATCTCCTAGCTCAGAATAATCAAGAAGACTAGGGCAGTGGTAGTTTTCGAGCCCCGTCAGATATGTCAATTGACCCCCCTGCTTGAGGAATGGTTTCTTTTTGTAAAGTTTGTCTTTTTTGGTGTATTAGGACTAGAATGAAAATGTTTTTGCACATATGGAAGATATTTTCAATATAAATGTAAATTTGGTCAATATGTTTTATGTGGACAATTTTTTGGGGAAATATGATCTATTCGACATATGTAAATACTCATTTTCTTCATTAAAAAGATGTTGGTTTTTTTTTCCTGAAAAAATATAGCTCTCAGATTGTATGGTTACAATAGGTTTTTAGAAGAAGGTTGCAAGTGTTTTTCCATGTTCTCTCTTGCCAAATTCTCTTTGGTTTTTTTTCTAGTTGCGTACTGACGCAAAACTAATATCAACCAAATAATTCGTGCAAAAAAAAAAAAAAAATTCAAATATTCCATATGAGAGCCAAAAAAGATATTGACAATTTTATATTCATAACAAAAACATTTCCAAAACAACTACTACATAGTAGCTAGTCCCTACCGCTTAGTTTAAATATAGATAAATTAAAGTAAAAAACAATTAAAACATAAATATTCCATGAATAGTTTATATTAAAAATATAGTTTTTATTCCTCAGATCCACAATTTTATCCATATAAAAAACAAAGGCGTGACTTTGAAAATACATATAATAAATGACATGGCACAAAAAACTACTTGACTGGGACATGGATAATCATTACCAACAAGTAAAATTGTGTTCATTAGTTCTAAAGATGTATTGATATATGAGTTGACTAATTTCTACTTGTCACTTTGATTTTCTCATTGCATATAGAAATTTGGTGGCATCAAATAAACAACTAACTTTGAATGTCTATTATTAAAGAGAAATGAACCTGTTGGAGGGGTTATTCGACTAGCCTAGTCAAGTCAGGAATATGCATTATAAAGTTTGTTGATTCTCTAGTCAGTCAAGAGTTTAAGATGGATAGGTTAGGTAAATTGAATATCCTTGTCGAGATGAGAATCTTCATTGTAAATTTGGTTGATTCTCTAGTCAGTAGAGAGTCTAAGTCAGATAGGTTAAGTAAGTCAGCTGTCCCAGTTGAGTCAGGAATCTGCATTGTATAATCAGATAGGTTAAGTAAGTTCTGATAGTTAAACTTCTATAAATGTCTTGACTGCGTATATATATATGATAATGGATGTATCAATGTACTAGTTTTTATTAGCTTCTCAAGAGATCATAATATAATATTATGTTTTACTGGTTCTCTACTACTTTTTGTATCTTCCTTTATTCTTATGTTTCATAAGTTCATGCAAGTTCTTCTGTCCTTTTTACTAGTAACGTATAAAAAGAGATAGAGGGGCTGTTAGCAGCTGGTATCATATACCCTATTGAAAAGTCAGAATGGGAAATTCCAATAGTCATGTAACTGTAAAAACACGACCCTACCACGGTAAATTTTAGGGGCAAATTTTAGCCCAAGGGAAAAATTTAAGGGGTTTTGCATTTTAGAGGGGCAAAATTTTTATAAAACACCCATTTCATATGGTTAGCCCAACTTTTATTTAAAAATAATTAATTATTTTTATTTTAGCCCAAAAAAATGGGCAGATAAACCCTGCAAAGACTCATTTGGCTCGATTCGCCTGGTTTGGGAGATTATATTCCCTTATAATCAGCCGATTTTCTATTTTTCAATGTTTAATTCATTTGCAATCGCCCATTTTCTGGTTTTTCTAGTTTGGGAGGTGGTTTGGGAGGTTGGATTTGGTCCTAATCGGTGATCACCCTGATGTTTTTTATTTGAACAAGGGTGATTCGGTGAACGACTCCCTGTTTTCAAATCTGGTTTTCATCGATGACAAGGCTTCCAATTTTCTCTCCAATAAACCTCAGTGTTCTACAACATCATCAACCCACATGATAAGAAGACTTTGCATATCTCCAAAACCAACAATTAATGCAGGAAAATGGAGTTACAGGAGAATGAAGAAATTGAGTGTATCTGCAATCGCTTAATCTTTAACAGGCTCCCAAAATTTGTCACCTTCCAGCGATATTTCCAAGGGAGCTTTGAGAATAAGCAACGATGATGAATAACAAGGATATGGGGGTAACTGTAAATTCAATTGGTTTTCACATTGGTATCTTGCAACCCTAGAATATAATTTGGACAAGACGGTGCCTCATGCATTCACTGTTATGGGCCTTGACATCGTTGTTTGGTGGGACAAACGCGACTAGGCTTGGCAAGTTTTTGATGATAATTGTCCTCATAGAAGGGCTCCTATGTCTGAAGGAAGGATAGTTGAAGACGAGGATTTGCAATGCAGTTATCATGGTTGGTGCTTTGGCCCCCACGGAGACGGCACATACATTCCAGAAGCACCATCTGAAAGACCTGTGGTATTGTACTCATTTCTTAGATTCCAATATAAAGTTAATACATTCCTCTCCTTGCATTGAACAATATAGAATTAAGAAAATTTCTTATACTGTGGACAGGGTTTTCAATGTGCCAAGAGTTGTGGTTTGTAGAAAATGACCTAATACTCAATTAAAACTAAATATAAATTATCTTGTCTCTGATCTATATCTAAATTTTCAAATTCTTGTCTAGCAAGTGTTAATGAATAATGAAATATTACTGATAATGATACCAGAGATCCTTATCGATGTACCAGAAGAACATACCTAGAGAATGAGACTGATGAGAATCTAAGATTGTCTTGCCCATTAACCTCTAAGAAGGCCAATACAAACTACAAATCAATGATCCACACAAGGGGACTTGAATTGTCTATATATACACAAGTTAGGTTGGCCTAGAATATTAAAATCTGAACACAATTTTAATTATTCTGATTAGGGATGTCTACGAGTTGCCCTTTGATAACGAGGAAAGCAAAAAGCTAACAATATTTATCCTTTAGTGGTCAGCACAAGTTTCCTCTGTAAGATGCTTTGCATCAACATATGTGCAAGCATGGATAGTTTTGGAGGAAAGTACTAGACCCCCGCTTGATTCCTCATGTTGAAGTTGCTTCCATTTGATCAATGATATGGTAATAGATCTGGAGTAAAGAAACTTAATGTTTGTTGTTATAACATGAATTTTGTAACAAAATATAAGAGCTTGAGAAGAGTGTCAGGTAATGTGTTGCCTTTATTTGCACTGGATGCATGGAGAGTCCTTTTCTGCTGTTCTTCATCTTGAATGCTCAGTGCTAGCTCTAATTGGATTCTTTGTGAGCTAGTTGACATTTCATCCTGTTGTTTTGCTAAATTGACTCCTTTCTGGCAGCTGAGATCTAGAATAATTGATTGCAAAGCATCCAACTAACTTCTTTGTTGGAGCAACATACTCATTAAAAATTCAAGTTTGAGATTGGCACTACACTCCTGCTTGCTCACGTTATCAAGGAGAGACCAAAATTGGGAATTCAAAGTAGTGACCGCCTTTTCATGCCTTTGTAGAGAGAGGCACATTTATCTTCATTCTTGATAGTCCATTGGTGTTGTAAGGGAGCTTTCAATTTCAGCGATGCAAACTAGTGAGGGAGAGAATTCCAATCCGAGACATATTTTCTTTATGAACTATTCTCTAACCCAAACACCAAAATCTCCCATCTATCGAGATACAAATAAACCCATCATAAATATGAAGAAAAAAGGAGTAATGGATCCAAGACTAAGGATATTGATGCCCAATCTCATAGAAATAGGTCTGGAGAAGCCATCAACAAACACTGATGAGCTTTTTTTTAAAACCTAGTCTGAAAAATAACATAAAAAGCCTTGTGACTTAACTAGTAAACAATGGGAGAATTCTTGGCAGAATCTTAAACTTTAGAATTTATTCTCATACTTGTCATTGTTAATTACCCTTGGATGGATCTATTCCACCTTATACACTGTTATTTTCCTTGTACCCCATCCAACGTTGGAGACTAAACATTTTGTCCTTTACAAAGATGTCACACAAGGAAACTTCTTCAAGATACTTTTTATTTATTCAATTGATATGTAGCACATTAGAAGATGTTCCTTCATTCACCCCTTTTGTATTTGAGAAAATGGCAGGTAATAGGGATGGAGGTTGAGAATGAGAGTTTGGTTCCCATAGCACTAAAGGGGTTCTCCCTTTTATGGGAAACTTTTTTTCAGGGTATCTATTATTGTTATAAGTTTCCCACCTTTGAGAATCTTTAGAATGATTTCATACAAGAGGAGACAATGCTAAAGGTGATTTCAACTATACAAGATATCTAGAACCTATCACTCACTGTAAATATGAAAAGAGGAGTTAAGAAAGTAGGACCCAAGAGGGTTAGAAGGGTAAGAAGAAGAATCATTTTCGTCAGACTAGGGGAGGAAATACTTGAGTCACATGAAGAGTTTCAAGTATCATAGAATAGTTGACTATGCGTTCCTGACAACAAGAAAGCTAAGTAGTAGCCAAAAAGGGTTTGCAGTTTGTGTGGAAGCTTTATTCAAAGTAGATGAGTTAGCATCAAAAATTGAGACAACTTTCTCCATGGTATCATGCCTTTCCACATGCATTGTTTCTCCATAATATGTGGATAGTAGAGCATCTAGACACATGAACTTCAACAAAAATGTTTTTTGAAAACTTCAAGGACGAGAAGATCGCATATAGGTGGAGTTGGGTAATAGTGCCACTTATCTGGTTACAAGAGTAGACTACCTCTCTCAGCATGCCTTCTGGTGGTGTTCCGGATTTGAATGATGTTTTGTATGTTCCTTCTTTTAATAAAGAATATTCTTTAAATTTCTTGAATGAAAAATTTATTATGTATTATTGAGTTTGATAAACAATGGGTGATCATTAGAAAATGTATAAGACTCTATTAGATCCAAACATGCATGATGCTTTAGTGCATGATAGTGAAATTGTGCATGCTTTGGTACAAATATTTTAGTTATATACACTCTAGAACACTTTCACTCTTGAAGGGAATGGTGTAGTGATTGTGAGAATTCAAGATCAAAAACACGATTTCTTGTTGTGCATTCAACAAGCATACCAATGCTACTTTCCCAAGTAGTGAGGCACAAATAGAGAGATTCTTAATCTGATTTGTTTAGATGTATGTGGATTGAATTCTTTAACTTCATTAGTAGGGAGTTTGTACTATCTCTTTATTGATAATTAATCTAGGAAGACTCTAATTTATTTTATAAATACCAAGGATGAAATATTAAGTAAGTTCACAAAATTCAAAACCTTGATCAGGACTTAGACGGGCTAGAATATTAACGTGTTAAGGTTGTACAATAGAGGAGGATAGATCTCCAAGGACTTTGATGACTTTTTCAAGGAAGTGGGGATTAGGAGGGAGCTAACAATGTCTTATGACCTATAACAAACTAGAGATGCGGAGAGGAACAATTGATCCATCATAGAGATGGCCAAAACGATGATAATTTTCCTTAGGTCATTAGGAAAAGGCATGCAATACAAGTATCTACATTCCAAATAGATGATTAATCTAGGAAGACTTGGATTTATTTTATAAATACCAAGGATGAAGTATTTAGTAAGTTCATAGAATTCAAAGCCTTGGTTAGGACTTAGATAGGCTATAAGATTAAGGTGTTAAAGCCCAACAATGGAGGAGGTTACATCTCCAAGGACTTTGATGCCTTTTGCAAGGAAGTGGATATTAGGAGGGAGCTAAAAATGCCTTACAACCTGTAACAAACTAGGGATGCAAAGAGCATAGAGATGGCCAAAGTGATGATACATAACATGGAGCAATAAAACTATCTGCATTCCAAACAAATGTTGTCATAGTATATTGAATGGAAAGACAAGAAAGGAAGCCTTATTGCTAAGAAAACCTAGGCATCACACTTTTGTGTATTTGTTTGTCTTGTTTATATTCATGTGCTCAACAAGAAGAGTACTAAGTTTGAATCCTAAAGCATTAAGGACATATTTTTTGGTTAGACCGAGACCTCCAAGGCTTATCAAATCTATATTCCAACCCAACAAAAGGTAGTGTTAAGTCAATATGTTAAATTTTATGAGGACGGATGGTCTTTGAAGTCTTAAGAGCCTTCGACAGACACAAAGGGGGGATGAAAACTTTAGATACCACTTATACACAAAAAATGTGTTGTAATCATATTATCATTATCTTTCATTTATCAAACTTACTGTATTTGCAATAAAAGATAACGAAAAATGATCCAAAATGGATCTTAAACCCTCTAAAATGTCTAAGTCTTCAAATATCGGAAATAGAGTATCACAGAGAAACATTGAAGGAATGGTAGAAAATAGAGCTAAGCGGAACGTAAAGTCTCATTGCACAGGGGCCATCAGATCGAACATATCAATGACCCAGACTGAGTTGGCAATATTGCATCGAGAGAAAGAAAGCATTGTGTTCAGACCTTAGTCGTAAGGGAATTGCGATTGCGGTTAGCGATATAACATGGACCGTGGATTGAATGCGTAGATCAACGGTGGGGATAAATGATCAATATCGCATTGCAATAAACTAAAGGGAGGACTTAGCACAGGTGAAGGGCTTTCAGTGGACCCGAAGGAGTTATGAAATAAAACAACGAAGGATTGAGTTCCATGGTAAGTGGTATTTTGGGCGGGCTTCAGGCAGTAAGCAGTATTGGAGAGGCTCCGCCCGATTCCATGCACCAGACAACATGTTGGACACTGCATGAGAGAGAAAACCAATTTTTTTGGGTGGGTAATATCCGTGCAAGTGGGCCGCCCGAAATGATCGTCAGCCGTGGATTATTAATCACTGATCAGACAGTGGACGATGAACGAGATGTTTTACAGACCCGAAAGGAATTATAGATGCGACACTATAAAATTTGAAATCCAATATGTAGCGTTTTGTTAGGTTTTTCAATGTATTCTATGTATTTCTTTGTATTTTAGATAAAACGAAATAAGGCCCAAATATGTATTATATCAGGGGATTTGTGTAGAGGAAGACTGAATGGTCTATTTCACTACGCTTGCTGATCCTTCCATTTATAAAAGAAATTGTTCTTGTGCCTTAAGCGTTTTTAACAAAACGTGTCCACATCGAAGAGGGAAAGCGAACAAACATGGTTGATAGGCTTAAAAATCCATCCCATAATAGAAGAAAAAAAGAAGTCAGAGTTCAGAGATAGAGGGGAGATAGAGAGTCAGAGAAACACACAACTACGAACAATTGATCAGAGGCACTAAGAGGGAGAGTCTGCGCACTCTTTAGACTCGAGGTTTTCGAGTGAAATGCCTGCGTAATATCACTATTGTTGTTTTATGGCTCTGATTGAGCTCACACCTGTAAACTCTATTCTTTAAGATATAATATAGAGGTCGACACTGAAAGCTAGACCAGGAGACGTAGCCAGGGAGTCTGGTGAACTCTTTGATTATTTGTTGTGTTGATGTGTGTGTTTATTATGTTTTATAACTGTTCATTGCCTATATTATTCACAATATTTTCGATCCGTTGCAATAAATAATATAGGTATTCCTGCACATGAGTTTTTAATACCTTCATATTGATTTAAGATCTCATTTTCAGATCAAGTGGTATAAGAGCATTTGGTTTTGTTAAGGTTAGACAAGCTTGTGTTGGATTTTGAATGCTAACAAGATTAAAGCTCTGACTAGGGGAAGGAGAATTTGTTGAGGCTAATCCAGAGATTGGAAGAGTCTATTCTCAGAGGAGAATGGAAGAAGAAACTCCATTGGGATCAGAATCTCAATTTATAGAAAGTTTTAAGACACTCCAAGCCATGGTGGAAGAGATGTATCTGGAATTTAAGAAGGGTCGAGGTGAAAGCACTTCAACACCCAAACTAGACAAAGGAGCAGAGGAACCTTTTCTAGTTGCCCCTCTAGAAGGCAAAGGAAAAGGAGAAATGCCTTCTCCACCATCTCCTCCATCATCACTTCATCACCCTCATCATCTTCTTCGCATAAAACTAGCCTCGATAAGAAAAAGAAGAAAACTTCTTTGATTAAATTAGATGTGAAGTTTGATTTGCCAATTTATGATGGAGAACTAAATGTAGAAAAGTTAGATAATTGGATAAGACAAATTGATGTATATTGCAGGGTAAAGAATGTTGATTCAGAAAGGAAGAAGATTCAGCTAGCTAACCTTCGACTTGGAGGAACTGCACTAGTATGGTGGGAAGGCAAGGCAAAAGATGATCTGAAAAAACATGGTAAAATCATTTATACCTGGAATGAATTTGTTTCTGCTATCAAAAATTAATTCTATCCTTTAGCTTACATGCAACAGGAAATGATGAGTTGGCAAACTCTTCATCAGTTGAAGGGTCAGAGTTACACTCAGGAATTCAGAAAGAGAGCTTTAACTCTAGGTATATCATTAGACTCACCTGAGACTTTATTGAAGTATATAGGTGATCTTCATAGCTATTTAAAGCATATTATTCTCATGTTTAATCCCACTGGCTTAGATGATGTATCAGTTCAAGCCACACATCTAGGAGCTAGAGGTAAGAATGTAAACCCAGAGGTTGAGGGATCATCTAAATATTTTGTAATAAAGAATAAGGAAAAAAAGAAACTGAAATGGAAGGAGAGGAAAACAAACACTATAAACAAGGATAAACCTTCATGCACTCTTTGCAAGAAAGAAGGACATGATGAGTCACACTGCTGGCTTTTGCACCCAGAACAGAGACCTAAGAAGTTTGGTGGAAAGAAGAAAAAGAATGATGTTGCTATTCAGCAGGACTTGGGATCAGATTCAGGCAATGAAACAACAGTTACAACCACAGGTATTAAAGGTAAAGATTCTGAAGCATCCACAAGTAATTATGCACAATCTATTGATAATGAAAGTAATGAGAGGGAAAGGAACGAGATTTTTCGTATTAGAGTAATTTCCAAGCACAATAAGATTGATACTTTGTTTGATAGTGAATCACAAGTAAATTTGATTTTTGAAACAATTGTAAAGAGGTTGGGATTACAAAAAAAACATCATGAGAAGCCATATCCATTAGGTTGGGTGTGTGATAAAACAAAGCTACAAGTAACGAGACAATGTAAAGTTAGGTTTGTTATTGGATCAACATTTGTAGATGAGGTTGAGTTAGATATAGTTCCATTGGATATATGTGGTATTGTTTTGGGAAGTCCATACTTGTATGATAGGAAAACTATTTTCTATAGAGCTGAGAATAAGTATCAACTCACTAAAGATGGAATAGAATACATTGTAAGATCTCATAAACTCAAAGATAACTACTCTCTCATAAACTCAGGGCAGATGAAAAGAATTGTGAATTCAAGTAAGCAATTTTTACTAATGGTTGTAAAGGCAAAGGATCCTGAAAAATCCAATGCATTTGAAGGTTGTGATTCTAAACAGAACGCTGATTTAGTTAAAGTTGTTTTAGAGTATGATGTTCTATTTCAAGAACCTAAAGGTCTGCCATGCAAGCAAGAAATAGCACATGATGTTTATTTGCAGCAAGATGCTCCATTACCTAACATTGGAATGTACAGGTTGTCAGCTTTAGAGAATGATAAAGATGCAGGTATAGGAGTTGCTTGATAAAGGGTTTATACAACCAAGCACATCACCATGTGGATCTCCAATTGTGTCGGTGAGAAAGAAAGATGGTTCGTGGAGAATGTGCATTGATCATAGAGCACTAAATAAAATAGCAATCAAGAATCGTTATCCTCTTCCTCGTATTGATGATTTATTAGATCAATTGAAAGAAGCAGATTACTTTTCTAAGTTAGACTTGTGAAGTGGTTATCATTAGGTCAGAGTTGCAGAATAAGATGCATGGAAGACTGCTTTCAAGACAAAGTAAGGACTTTATGAATGGTTGGTTATGCCTTTTGGCTTAACTAATGCTCCTGCTACATTTATGAGAGTCATGAATGATGTACTCAGACCATTTATTGATAATTTTGTAATTGTTTATTTAGATGACATTTTTGCTTTTAGTAAGACATGGGAAGACCATGTAAAGCATGTAAAGCAGACTTTAGATGTTTTAAAAAGAGAAATTCTCTATGTAAAACTGTCAAAATGTGAATTTGGCAGAACATCTTTAAATTATTTGGGTCATATTGTAGGAGGTGGTGAATTGAAGATAGATCCCTCTAAGGTCAAAGTCATTGTGAACTGGCCTAAACCCAAATCTGCTACAGAGGTTAGGAGTTTCCTAGGGGTAGCACAATATTGGAGAAAGTTTATTACTAACTTTTCTTTGATTGCAGCTCCATTACATGCCTTAACAGGATTGAAACATGTGTTTAAGTGGGGAGGCAAATAGAAAAAAGCCTTTGACACCTTAAAAGAGAAAATGAGTACAACGCCAGTACCAGCATTGCCAGATCTCCAACATCCATTTGAGATTGAAACAAATGCCAGTGTCTATGCCATGGGAGCAGTGTTGATGCAACATGGAAAACCCATATGCTATCATTCTGAGACATTTACTTCTGTAGTAGTTAATTATCCCACATATGACAAAGAATTGTATGCATTAGTACGAAGTGCGAAAAAGTGGAAACATTACCTAATGGGTAAAGAAACAATCATACATACAGATCATCAACCACTTCAATATTTGCACTCACAAACTAAATTGTAGCAATCAAGACATTATAGGTGGATGGGTTTTCTATAGAAATTTCATCTTGTCATCAGATATAAGAAGGACATACACAATAAGGTTGTAGACATGTTATCAAAACCAATCATAAATGCATCTACTATACTTAATCATAACTTAGTAATGCATGAAAGCTACATTGAACAATATGCTAAAGATGTAGATTTTAAAGATGTATATGCAACTTTAAGACATGAAAAGCATCGAGCTGAACATAGTTTTCAAGTTTGTCATCAAGTTTGGCTGCACATCAACAAAGATAGAACGCAGGGTGAAGGTAAGAATCTAAAACCAATAAGGTATGAACCTTTCAAGATACTTGATAAAATTGGGGAAAATTATTTTCGCCTTGATTTTCTAGCTTATATGCAGATCTATTCAGTCGTTAATGCAAAAAACTTGAGATTGTATGAACCTTCATTGATTGAAGATCTTGAAGAGAAAAGTTAGTTGCCTTCTATTGGGAATTTTTTACCTAAGTATCTTAATGAGTTACAGGAGGACACAGTTCTGGATAGGAAGGTAAGAACTATGCTTCAAGGAGATGATGAGTACCTGAGAGTAGGACTCAGGTTCAAATCCAAGCAGAGCTCAATGGATGGAAATTAGACAAGTGAGGGCGCAATATCCTCACTTGCTCAAATGCTAAAACCAACTTTTGGTGGTCCAAAATCTTTTCAGTGGGAAGGCGTGATCTAAAATGGATCTTAAACCCTCTAAAATGTCTAAGTCTTCAAATATTGGAAACAGAGTATTACAGAGAAACATTGAAGGAATGGCAGAAAACAGAGCTAAGAAGAACGTAAAGTCTCGCTGCACAAGGGCCATCGGATCGGACAGATCAACGACCCAGATTGAATCGGCGATATCGCATCGGGAGAGAGCAAGAATTGCGTTCAGACCTTAGCCGTAAGGGAATTGCGATTATGGTTAGTGATATAACATGGACCATGGATCAAGCATGCAGATCAATGGTGGGGATAAATGATCAATATCGCATCACAATAAACTAAAGGGAGGACTTAACATAGGCGAAGGGCTTTCAACGGACCCGAAGGAGTTATGAAATAAAACAATGAAGGATTGAGTTCCATGGTAAGTGGTATTTTGGGCGGGCTTTAGGCGGTAAGCAGTATTGGAGAGGCTCCGCCCGATTCCATACATCAACCGACACGTAGCACACCACAGGAGAGAGAAAACTACTTTTTCAAGAAGGTAATCTCTGTGTAAGTGGACCGCCCGAAATGATCGTCAGTCGTGGATTATCGATCATTAATCGGATGGTGGGCAATGAACGAGCTGTTTTACGGACCTGAAAGGAATTATAGATGCGACACTATAAAATTTGAAATCTGATATGCAGCGTTTTGTCGGGTTTTTCAATGTATTCTATGTATTTCTTTGTATTTATGATAAAATGAAATAAGCCCCAAACATGTATTATATCGGGGTATTTGTGTGGAGGAAGACCGAATGGTCGGTTTCACTGCGCCCACTGATCCCTCTGTTTCTAAAAGAAACTATTCTTGTGCCTTAAGCGTTTTTAACAAAACGTGTCCACACCGAAGAGGGAAGGAGAACATATAGGGCCAATAGGCTTAAAAATCCATCCCATAAATGAACATAAAGAGAAGTTAGAGTTCACAGATAGAGGGGAGACAGAGAGTCAAAGAAACACACAACTACGAACAGTTGATCAAAGGCACTAAGAGGGAGAGTCTGTGCACTCTTTAGACTCGAGGTTTTCGAGTGAAATCCCTGTGTAATATCACTGTTGTTGAGTTATGGCTTTGATTGAGCTCACACATGTAAACTCTGTTTATGAAGACATAATATAGCGGTCAACACTGAAAGATGGACCAGGAGACGTAGCCATGAAGTCTGGTGAACTCCTTGATTATTTGTTGTGTTGATGTGTGTGCTTATTATGTTTTATAATTGTTCATTTTCTATATTATTCGCAAACTTTTCAATCCGTTGCACTAAATAATGTAGGCATTCCTGCACATGAGTCTGTAATACCTTAATATTGATTTAAGATCTCATTTTCAGATTAAAAAAAAAACTATAAAACCAACATCATATCTCCATGAGCATGCTATTTGGTAAGTTTAGGAGGTTTGAAATATTCATTGATGAACTGATAAAAAACAACATCATTGTTCTCAGCCCCTGTGTTAAAATTGGAAACTAGGGCCAAACTCCATGTGGGTCATCTTATTAATGGAAGCTGATATTTTTCTTGGATCCCTCTCATCGAGAGGTGTAGGATTGATCTAAAGATCATCTGATTCCGATAAGTATTCATGGAGATATGAATTTATTTTGTGTTATGGGACAATTCGTGAAGGTTGGCCAGCAACCAAATAAACCCCACTTGTGCTCAACGTTTTAGTATAAATAGAGGTGGCCTTCAAGTCATTTCAACACACTTGGGATCTCTTCCTCTCTACTTGTCTTTGGGTTTTATTAGGAGAAGAGATCCTAAGGGATAATGTTGCCCTAATCCAGAGGGCAGAAACCGGAACTGTCGGGAAAAGCCTGAAAAGCCGGAACTGCCGGAACTGTCGGGAAAAGTCGAAACTGTCGAGAACTGCCGGGAAAAGCCAAAACTGCCAAACTGCATGAAATAGCCGGAATTGTTGAAATTGTCGGGAATAGCCAGAACTGCTGGGAAAGCTGATGCAGAGGGTAGAAGCTGGAACTACAGGGAACTACCAAAACTGCCGGGAAAAGCTGGAACTGTCGGAACTGTAGGAACTGCAGGGAATAACTAGAATCACCAGAACTTCTGGGAACAACCGAAATTGCTGAAACTGCCAGAATAGCCTAAGCATCTGTCTTTGAAGGAGAGCATAATGCAAGGGACAACTAACTAACAGTGGGACAATTGTATGGTACTTAGTAACAAATACACCAAGCATGCAATGTTAAAGCTAGCATGCAAGGGACAACTAGCATGCAACAACAAGCATGCAAAGGACAACAAGCATGCTAGGGACAATAAGCAAGCTAGGGACAACAAGCAAGCAAGATGCAACCAACACATAGATCAATATGGCAACATGGTGCAACAATGGCACATAATGCAGTATAGTGATGGGTAAAGTCATAATTAATGAAGCATGATGAGATGCAGCATAGTGATGATGGGTGCAGCATGGTGCAGCATGATGACAAAATGAAACACAACGATAGGTGAAGGAGTCACCTTGGAGAATCAGTTGAAGAAGCATGTCTTCAACTGATCTCATGTATCATCTTCTTAGAGATGATCTATGCTCTTATCTAGATAAGTCAAAGTGTTGACTTCCATTGTAAACGTGCTATCTCTCTCTCTCTCTCTGCTGAACTATTGAAGAACATATAAGAATAATTGATCAAGGGTTTCCCCACATTGGGGTTTGTCCCTGGCTAGCACCACATTTTGTGTCCGATTGTCTTGGCTTGTTTTCTGCGATTTATGTTTATGTTTTATTTGCAGTTTACTTTAATGTTTATGTGATTGCTAGTCTGGAAAAGATATTGAGCTAACTGTGAAAATTGATATAAATTTCTCTAAGCATAGAACATACCTAAAATTAACACCATGTGATAATTCTTCACACCCATCTTCTTGTATGTGCCTGCACATCCTCAATTTCTACAAGCTCCTCAAGGGCCGTTGATTTTCCCTTCTTCTGCAGGGTGGTGGGTTCATGAATTTTTATCCTCTTGGGTGGGGTCAAAGCTTGAACTTGTTCTTCATTCCTCCATTATGCCTTTGTGATATCCTCCATTGTTCCTTCAATCAAGTCCTCAACATACCACTTTGAATTTATTGTTGTTTGAAAAGTCTTTCTTCTAGCATGATTGTCATGAGGATCCACGTACAATTAGAATTCAACCCCTACAAAAAGAGAATTATTTTTCCTCTAAGTTGCATTTGATTTGATTGACTAAATATGTGCACATATAAATTATGGTTATGATTTTCATGATCCCAGTTGGTCTCTATAAGGATTCTAGTGAACACCAAATAATACCATATGAATAAAATTTAGAAACATGATTCTTGTGATAGAAACTCTTCCGTAAAGGGAAGCCATGATAGCCTTCAATTTAAAAATGTAAGGCAGGGTTTGCCAGAGTCTTCATGGTTAAATTACATAATATGGATAGTATGAAAATTACATACATGTTATATTATATGTATTAGTTTAGAGTTTACATTCTCATTGAGTACAAAGATAGAGATGAGATTTTGTGCATGTTATTGTTACAACCCAGGTTTAGTATATAATTTATTATTATTTGAGCTAAGATAGTTTTTTTCTTCCATACAAGTCTTTGTGTCGCTCATTGCAACCTCTCTAAATCTGAACAAGGAAATAGGAGTTTGGCCAGAATGAGCAATCATGACAGCATCCACAACTATGTAGTCCTCCATGAATGAATTTATTGTTGTTTCCTAGTAAATTGCATCACCTCTAGTGGATTGAATGTGAGTAATATGAGAATACTCACTGTAAATCAAAATCCCACTTCTCTAGCTGAAGCAACTAAAAATAGCATGCCTGATAATGTTTGCAAGACCATAACTCCTAGATGCCAACATTTATGGATCTTCTAAAATATTGAGAATGAAGTAGTCTTCTCCATTAATTTTCTTCTCACCAATGCATTTTTCATTGGAAAACATGGTTGTAGTTGATCTTGGATCCAAAACCTACAAAAAGACTAATCTACTGTGGGGATATTTTTCACATCTTTAGGTTTACCATGAGTAAGAAGGTGAGCAAATACTATCGTGTCTAGTTCAAACTTCAGCGACCACTTGATGCCTAGATATCCATTTGCATGCATGGTTTATTTTCTGTCAAAGAAAAGGAATGAAGTGCTTATAAGTGCATTCTCATTCAGTCTATTATTGATTATCACATTGGTTAGCATGGAATTCCCTTACTAGTAATGGAAACTAGTGTTTTTATTTAGAGCAGAAAATATAAATCTTTTTATTTGTTGGGGGTGTTTTATTTAACACTAATAGTAACTTGTGGTATCACATAAACCAATATGAATCATTAGCAAGGGTATGAATTCAAGATTGGATATGCCTTTCCTCCCTACATCTGTGAATGCTAATGATGGGAGACATCTCTCACATACGGTTGTAAGAGGAAACACTTTTGAAGCATGTTCTAACCATCATGTTAACCAAAGCCAACGAAGGAGAAAACTACCAAACTTGGAAGGTTCATTCAATGATGGATCTCCTATCATTTGATATAAATCAGATAAATCAACTCCTGCTGATGTCGTTGCCACATCTAAGGCACATCATCTCAATTCAGTTATCTGTGGTGGTAGTGATGGATTACAAGAACATACTATCTGTCAAAGCCTTAATCAGGGTAGGAGCAATTTTGAAGGGCTGGAAAACATTGAACCTCTTGCTAACTATGATTTCAGTTAATGTGAATCTACTATCAAGCAGCAGGATGCAGTAGATAGCAGAAAGATGTGGAAAAATAAATATTTTTATTAGGAGAAATTGCAGGAGCTTCAACCATAGCAACTGTTTCAACAACTATATATATATATATATATAGATAGATAGATAGATAGATAGATAGATATATATAGTTGACTGATCAGTGACAGTTCCAATAGCTCATGCCAAGTAGAAACCAATGTTTAAGAAATTAGTTTCCTCCTTAGTTGCATGGATGTTCATTGCATGAATTGTCAAACTTTGTGCATATAAGTATCATGGTACAACAGATGGAAGTGATGAGTTATAGCTCATCCCTTTTACCAGATAATGAGAAACATTTCAATTCCAACATTATGAATACCAAATACTGACTGCTCAGTGGTAGCTCCACTTGGATTCTTTGTGACCTAGTTCACATGTCATCCTATTGTTTTTCTCAATTGATTCATTTATGGAAGCTGAGCTCTGGAATCATTGATTGCAAAGAATCCAACTGAATTTTCTGCTGGAGCAGCATACTCATTAAAAATTTAAGTTTGAGATTGACACTACACTCCTGCTTGCTCAAGTTGTCAAGGAGAGACCAGAATTGGGAATTCAAAGCAGTGACCACCTTTTCATGCCTTTGTAGAGCGAGGCACATTTATCTTAATTCTTGATAGTCCATTAGTGCTATGAGGGAGCTTTCAATTTCAGGGATGCAAACCAGTGAGGGACAAAATTCCAACCTGAGAGCTAATTTTGATTATTCAAGGCCGAATTTGGTGGTGCTTGATTCTTTTCCCAAGCAAGACCCACCATCAAGTTTTAAAACGGGAAATCTAAGCTCAATTGAATATAGAGAGTTGGAAAGAACATAAAATTTGAGATGGAACTGATTACGAGCCTTGCCAAAGACACGACCATGGTCTACATTGTATGGGATGAACCGGAGCTAGAGTGCTAGATCTCACCAAAAGTAACTGTAGCATCCCTTCCCTGAAATTGAAAAGGAGCAACGAATTCCACATTAAGAGACGACACCATAATCCTACCTTAAAACCATATTCCTAAGGCCAAGAAGTTATTAGACGTAATGTGAGTTAGTTTAAGCATGTACAAGGATATGCAAGTCTTATTCTTCCTATCCTAGCTTCATGGGAATGCTTTGTCATGCTCAGCACCATGTCTTAATGCTGATGTTGTGACGTGTGATGAGGAATTTGTAATATGGGATAGTTTGATCATAGGCTCAATTGTTAACATATAATATACCCCTTTTTCCTTGATGTGATATTGACTTTTGATTCTTCCATGACGTTCTGCTCATGAAGGATGTGATACGAATTCACCTTTTCAAATTCAACTATAGTTTTGTTTGATTCTTTCCAAAATGGAAGACAAACAAGGGTCTGCAGGATTAGAGTTGAATAGAATATGCTAAATAATTAGGCCAGAGTCTCCTAATGCAGTGAGATTTTGGATTTGAGAACTCTTGGCCAGAATGAGCCCTTGCAAGAGAACATAGGCTTCAGCTCTGTTGTTTGACATGATGCCAAGACTCCATTCATAAGTGCATACCCTTTTCTCTCGGGGGCAGTAGATAACCCCTCCTACATTTTCCATGCTTTTAACATCATGTTAAGGGACCTTCTACTAAAATTTGAACCTTCGTTTTATATGCTTCAAAACTAATACGAATAGTTGGGGCTTGAGATATAGGCTATACAGGTGTATGGCTTCTATGATCTTTGCTCAGGGTTCAAACATTTTGTTCTTCCTTCATTTTTAAGCCATTTTCGGTGCACTTGCAAATTGTTAATCAACAACCCGCGAGCTTCCTGTGAATTGCACTTTTGAAATTTTCAGGCACAAGGAAAAAGGTTAAAAAAATATTTCCAAAGAGACTTGCAAATGGCTAAAACAAGGCAATAATTGGGCCTATCTCAAATCATTGGTCAAGGTTACAAAATTTATATATAACAAATTCTCCCTAATGTGTGGGGGAAGAAGAGGAGATGATATCTAAAACACATTATAAAGGTTAGACGAATTTGACAGGGAACCCAATAAACCAAGTATTATAAAGTTACTTGCAGGCTGCAAGCAAAACCAAAATATGAGATGACTCTCCTCTCTGAAGTAGGCATACTCATGCTTAGGTGGGAAACAAGCATGGATGCCAAATCAGGTACATTGCAGAGCCATGAAGTATGCATAATGAAAAATCATGGCCACAAAAGAATATAGAGTGGATACATGTCAAATCAAGATCATAGCCACGACTAGATACCTAGTGGATTTGTCTTAGTGTAAAGTAGGAGAACAATTGGAATTGTGAGAAGATCATCCAAAGTATTGATGCAGTATAAGATAGTGGTATTGTTAAATAAACTCAAGTAGTAGCACCAAAGAGCGATGCCACCACATTGCAAGGTCTACAATCGAAATCCATCACAATGTATGAATCATACCATGTGAATAAATGTATTGGAGTGGAACATGGGAGAAACCATCTAATCACTGGTCATTGATGTATATTGTTTCTAGACATGAGGAAACCAGCTAATAATGATAATGGGCACCAAAGTACATAGTACACTTTAGAAAGTGGAAGGAATATTCCTTTATTGTAGTCCCCTACAAACTAAAGAACATGAAAATGAGGACGGGGAAGAGGAAGAAGGATGAGAAGGCTTTCAACACACATGAGCAGTTGAGGAGGTTGAGTGATTTCGAGAGAGAGAGAGAGAGAGAGAGAGCAGGAAGCTATGAAATAGGCGTTTCTGAGCAGGACATAATTCTGTACATCCACACAGAATCCATACAGCAGGATCATATGCCCCCTTTCGTATAGTCTGTACAACAGAGAATTGTTATTTCTGGTTTTTTCAGCAGGTGTACCTCTCAAGTAACCTGTAGAAGCTCAAGTTTAGGGTGATTTTGGTAACTGTGTAGTCCTGATTTCTAGGCAGGGTGTGGAGGTTTCCTTGTAATTTTTTCAAGGATTGAAAATCTTATTTGAAGGAGTAATTACTTGTGTGCATGTGAAATATTTTTTTATGGTTGATCTATTTAATTTTTAACTGGTGTGTGATCAAAGTTATGGTTTGGAATTTAATTTCAACATTAGTTAAATTCAACAATCTACTTGTTTGTTTAATTGATATCATAAGGACATTAGTCACCTTTAAAGAAAGATGTGGTTATCAATTAGGAATTAGTACTTTTCGGAGTTTGTTTCCTTTTGAGGCTTTGATGGTTTATAGAAAATACATCAAGAAAAGTACTGAAGAAATCAACAAAAATAGATAGAAGCAAGGATAATTGTTAAAACACCTTGAATTTACCACTTGAAGCATAGAGGAAAGGGAAAATGTGTAGCTTTGGATTGACTGTTATTTTAGTTGAACCTTGCTTATTCCCAACCTTCATTAGTGCTTGGAAGTCACTAATGCACATAAAGCATGAAACATCCATTGTCTCAGGTTGGAAACTTGTGCCATCATAAATAATAATCCATTTTCCATCATCTCAAGGTGTCCAAATGTAGCGTACTAATACATCTAGCATAACTATTCAATCTAGTACAATGCCATTCATAATATTATGCCCTTGAAGCTGCTTATAGAGTAACAATGTGAATTGCTAACTAGAGCTCCCTTATAGCACTATAGTGGGGGAGAAAAAGATGGCATAGGTTTTGAGACATCAACGACCTGCCTTTTTTGGGCTGGTGGATATCTCATGTGCTTCCACTTTAATGAATTCATATCAATTAATTTCTAGAAGCATTTGTTTAGTTGTTTTAAGGAGTATATTTACGTTCTCCATTCACCAACTCAATAGCAAGGGACTATAAAAATTTTAAGGCATTGAAGTTGAAAATTTGCATGGCTCAAAAGATTGCTTTCCTATTGGAATGTATTCAGATATGTCTTATGTCCTTTCACAGGTTGCAATTTCAATGTCCTACATGTGGAAAATATACTGATAATAAGAATTCCATTCCATCTAACAATAGGAATATTAAGGCAAAACAATTTCTAAGAAACTCATATATGCATGATAAAAATACAAAGAGAAAATTAGATAACCATTCTAATGAATATGATGAGAATGTCATGTGCACTAAACATGACTTTACTATCATGTTTGATGATTGGAAGAAATATGATAAATCATCTTTAACATATGCTTACAGTGATGATGTGGAAAATGACATAGCTAGTTTTGTCAATGTTAATTTTATGGTAGAAAACAAAGGGGATCCTAATGCTTCATTCTATGACATAGATGATCCTTTGATAGAGTAATTGAGAAATTCTCTTGAACCCAACCTGAATGTACTCAAATGCATCATAGAAGGTATATTTTGAACTTGGAAACCCATATGGGAAAACCAACGGGCTGCAACATCAGTGTCCTAAGTGTGGAAAATATATTGAGAATAAGAATACCCTTCCATCTAAAAATAGGAAGATTAATGCAAAACTACTTCAACAAAGAATCCAATTCCTACATAGAGTTTGGAAACATAGCTCATTCATGCTTGCTGGAGAATAGCCCAAAGAGAATCATGAACTCAACATAACTTAGTATTGCACTAACAAATGTATTTTTTTATTTATTGTAGATTGCACTAAGAAAAAACTGAGCCATCCAATACAATGATATACGGTGGCTAAAGAGTTGTCACAATATCCAAAAATCCCACTTTTCATTTAGGAACAAATTGTTTGGATGGTTTTTGCTTGGTAACAACTTAGTAGTTAAAGATAAGCTTCAGCATTGTCTACTAGAGGATTGTTGTGTCATTTTTATGAGATAAACACAATAGATCAATGTATTTTGTTTGAATTCCATCACATTAAATTGATGGGTTAAGGAATTGAACGATTGACTTTTCCATGCTATGGGTGTATGATAGAGCACTTTAATTTTTTTTTGAGAAACACAGGTACTCAAATTTCTTGTATGTTAATGACGTTGCAACATGCTCTTTGAGCAAAGGAAGACCATTAAACCATTCTTAACCATCCCTCAAAAATTAACTAATGTCTGTCAGATCATGATTTTTTTCATATAGAAATGTTGCTTAATATCATCTTTCAATGAAATTTTATACACAAATATATCACGTCTCATGTCTTGTACATTATTATGTGCAAATGGTTCTTATTTGATTTTTTTTTTTTTTTTTTTTTCGATGCAACATAATGAGTTTGATTTCTTATATAGTGTAGGTGTTGGTTTTGTTATGAATTTAGAGTGTTAATATTGTTGTTACCTTTGGACAATGCATTGCTTAGAAATGAAGTCATAGAAAAAATCATAAAGGCTTGTTTTAAATTCCTTTAATAAGCGAAGAATGAAAACGAAGGACTCCCACTAGTAAAAGAGGATATATCAAGTTGAGGGATGAAATGGACACTCTTAAACATGCTAATAACAAGCACATGGAAAAAATATACATCTCACCTTGGATGGAAAGCTTTTTTTGTTACAGAATTTCAAGAGCCAACCTGGAGGTGGAGACAGATCTGGCAATGAAAATCCCCCAAGAAGACTCATCTTTTTATGGTCAGCATTGATAAATAAGGAATTGGGATGGGAATTCATGTAGAGGAGGTGTAGATAGGGACCACCGATTTGATTTTGTGTAGAAAGGAGGAATATATTAAATGTTGACAAAATGTCTTTAAGCTCACAAATATGGAAAGAGTTAGAGAAGATCTTGGGTATTTCAAATGTGTGGAAAGAGGAGACAATGGAGTAAAGTTTGAAGCAGTGATATATCAAAAAATAATTGAAAGAATTTATAGCCTTGACATTCCTAATCATTTGGGAATCTGGATGGCTAGGAACAATCAAATCTTTGAAGATAAACACATTCCTCACCTTTCAAGTTTTCTCACAAGTCAGATCTAATTATGACAAATCAGATCAATGGTTTCAAATGTTAGAATTCCTATCAAGCAAGATGCTCCTCATCAGTTGAAAGATCTGGGACTAGACAAGATTCAAGCTTTGGGGATAAACACAAACACATTCCTCACTTTTCAAGTTTTCTCACAAGTCAGATCTAATTCTGACAAATCAGATCAATGGTTTCAAATGTTAGAAGCAAGATGCTCCTCATCAGTTGAAAGAGCTGGGACTAGAAAAAATTCAAGCTTGGGATCTTTTTGATGGAGCTAGGCAGGGTCCACCATAGCTTAGCAATGCTGAAGGAGTTTTGTCTGTATCTGATTCTCATCATGTCACATTTAAAGCAGGCCTTGAGGCAGGATCCAATAACTATGCAAAGCTTATGACTTTGAGGTTATTTATTTAGTGTGCACTATAAAGGAGAGTCAAACATATTCAGAATGTTGACTATGCCTCATTTTTCATAAACTGGATGAAGGGAAGTGATGAATTACATAATATCTTTCTCAGACTTAAAGGAGATCAATTACTTGAGATAGCAGCCACCTTTGACAGAATTTTCTTTACTCATATCTTCAAGGAAATAAATGAGGAAGTGGACACATATCGAAAGAGGGTTAACATTTAGGAGTGGGGTCCATGGTTGTGGAGAAAATAAGAATGGAGTCTTTGTTGCTACCTTGATTTTTGAACTATTTATAATGCGTATGTTTCATTTATTTTTCTGAAGATGAAGGGTTTTGTAAGTCTTGCATTTGATGTTTAGCTAGAACGAGTCTCTGAAGGCATCGTTGGAATGGATATATTTCGTTATTTTGTGATTTTTTATGATGTAAAAAATTGAAACTGTAAAAGGACTGTTGACAAATATGTTTGATGGTATATAACAAATTTATGCTAGGAGGAAAATTTTGGGTTGAAGGGACCTAGTTTTTACCAGGAACCGTTCTTGTTTTCATAGGCACCTAGACAATGAGGATGACAATGTATTGCTTAGAAATATTCTAGATAATGACAAAGCTAAAGAGTTTAGTGATGTCAGTGATGAAGATGGGCATAAAATTACATAAATATATTGAGACCATGAGCCTATACTTTTAATTTATGATTTCAAATGCCTCTAATTGATATCATGTTGCTTCATTTGTTCTTTCGTGTTAAAAACTTGTGTGTTGATTTTTTTTTTTTTAAACTAAGAATTCTCCTAAGATTAGTGAGGGAATCAAGATGATGATATCATATATGTCACATTGATATGTGGTATGTTATATTTAAACTTGATTTTCAATGAAGAAAGACTGTTATTTTAAAATTTTGGATGGTTTATGTATATTTTTTAATTTTCTAAAATTTTTGGGAATGCGTGTTTTCATATCTATAAAGATGTCTGCTTCGACATTTTAACCACCTTGGATTTTTTGTTGTTGCATATTATCTCCAATGTTCTACGGGGACATGCCCCCCATGTATCTCATGCTATGCATGGGACCAAGGGAAACATTTCCCAATGTGGGGAACGCATTTCTCCAAAAGGGGTGTATCTAGGCACCCCCTCCCCGTCTCCCCACCAACTCTAGGAGGGGATGCCTGGGTGCCACGACCCCCAATTTTTTTTGTTTAACAACCCTTTAAGACAAAACAAAAGTATGGGATAGAAATTTAAGGAGTTTGTGACCTTGGAAATTAAGGGCAATATCAAATTCCTAAAATAAAAGTGACATTCTCCAGACATTCTCTAAAAAGTCATAAATGAGACATTCTCATTTATTTCTACCTTTTCTATCCAAACTATCTCATTTATGACTGTTTGGAGAATGCCCAAAGAATGTCACCTTTTTAACATTACCACTAATTGTTTCTGGGTGTTTGAGAGTTTTTCCAAACTCATTGGACTTATATGGAGAAAGTGGAATTTCATATCCCATCCAGGATAATTGATTATGAGATTGACTAGGTATCAAGGCTTTCGGAAGAACACCAACAATAATTCCTTGTAAGATTTGCATAACAATGTGCACCAAAATTTTAAATTTTATGTCCATTGTAGACATAATGATCAAGATTGACAAAGATGGAAGCTTTTTCAAGTTCAAATATTATATATTGATAGTTTAAAAAATGCATCAATGATTGTTGCGAGAAAGGACATTAATGAAAGGTCAGTTTAAATTTTCATAAGTTTCAAGAAAACTTTTGAAATGGACATTAGAGCCATGAGATTGGAGAACCTCAAAGAGAGCCTATTCCAGAGATAAGTATGTGGAAAGAAATGACTGAGCTCATGTAATAGCGAAATTTTGAAAGGAATCTCTAATAGTGTAGGCTAGCATGAAGAAACTTGTCCAATAGGCTTTGATATTTTGAGTGATAGAAATATATAGGAAAAATAGGGTGCCAACAAGAGGTATGATTTTTCCTATGATAAGGCATTTAAATTCCACCAGAAGGGAAATCTTCTATCCAAATTCAAAGAATAACCCATTCTACCCAGAAAAATGTCATTAAGATTGTACAAAGTCTGACAAAATCACAAGTATTAGTGAGAGAAGTAAGATTTTGCTAACCTTTTTGTTTCACAATAAATCTGCACACTAATGGAGTTTTCAAACTTTCCAACAACTTCTGCATTTAACTAGCTATTGAAATATTATTGTCAGAAGGATGACCTCATACCAAGTGCCTCAAGTGTAGGACATGGAATATGCATGGTGAAGAAAAAAGTTCTCGACTTTTATATGAAGATGCAAATAAAACAAGAATACTCATCTCTATAATCAAGATATATGTGTCACAAATACAAAATAATAGATCAACGGTGGCCACCTACAAGGTGTTAAGTATGCCAATGAATAATTGTCTGTAATCAATGAAACAATATGAGAAAAAACAATTACACATCAATAGACTTTAACAATTAGTTCTAGATCTGTATGATTTAGTCACTAAAGTGGCACTCTTGATGGTAACTAGTCAAGCTTGTCTAATTCACCAACAATGTTTTCAAGTTCTTTTACAGTTCCTTCTTGAATACCCTCTTGGTGCGAAGACACTGCAACAACCCTTGTATTTCTTAGCGATTCACCATTTTGTACTAGTGATTCACCATTTTGTACTAGTGTTTTTCTGTGATTTTACAAGATAATATAATTTGGTGAGAGATTCACCAAAAAAATATATTTACATATTATATTATTAATAAAATCGCCTTCTATTTTTCCTATGTATCATGGGGATTCACCCATTTATTATACATATAAATTTAGGGTTTTCCCTAGACCCCACTAGATTGAGAATATGTGTCGATTTCCACGGGATTAACAAATTGACAATGATTGATCCTTTTCCCACTCCTTTTTTTAGCGAAAAAAAAACCACCAGATTTTCCATTCTCGACTCCTTTTGCTGACAAAACAGTAAACGAGGTAGATAGACTTGACTCAAATATAATAATTAATAAGGATAGAGAAATCACACCTATTATGTCATGGGAAATAATAATAGACAACATGGAAGCAAATTAATTAAGTGGACATGTCCAATCAACACATGCCACACAATCCTGGGGTCACATCGGAGTCAAAACATCATCATCCATCAATTCAAATTATAACAAAATCAACCTTTGAGTTTTTAGAACCAAGGAAGCCACTTGGTTCGCACAAACCAAAAGGTATGGAAAAATTAAATCAGCATGTGACAAGATGTTTGAGGAAGGTGGCAGTGGATAGGAATTATGACACAATTAATTTGATCCCTGTCAACTCAAGAAAATAGGCAGAATTTCCAATTACTCTTACAAAATTTTCCCTGAATACGTATTTTTATCTTCTAGAAATTCCAGACTTACCAACTCCTTTTATTTAGAGATCTGTCTTTCAGGTCTATCATATAAATCATTTAAATTTTCAACGCATTTCAAACCAGCTAATGTTCTGTTGTTTTAGACTAGTTTGAATTGTTTGACTATCTAAGAACTAAAAAACTTCATAAATATTTTAGAATGACTAAGAAATGGGTTAGATTCAAGGATAAACAAGTTACAATGGAGCCAAGAAATAAGGAAATATTCGACTTAAAATTTGCAACAAAATTGGAGGACTCCATAACATAAAAAAGAAGAAGAAGATAAGTGAGCCTTCTTGGGAGAAGCATAACGAAGATTTTCAAATTTTGGGTAAAATTGGTGATAAATGGATTCCAGAACTACAATACTCAAAAAAATTCGTATCTAACATATACTTAAAGCTCATTTGATTGTAGACATGCAAGATTTTAAAGAGGAAGCTATGAAATTTCTCATTAGTTGTTTTCATAATGGCTTTCTCTGGTTGGAAAATCTAGTTCCAATTTTTTAATTTGTTTTATATAATATCATGACTCTCCCTCATAAAGGAGAGAAACTATAAAAAACCATTAGTGATGTCAATTCCCGGCTTGAGGAATTTATCAGAGGAAAGACTACTAAGAAATATAAAGGATTAATAATTAATCAATTTCATAATCCATAGACCAAATGTGCATGCATTGTTGTTGCATTGTGTCTCACTCCTGTTGGGAGGGCCTCCAAGGTGAAGCTGTGTAAGTTGGAAGCAATCATACAAATGGTCAGGTAAGCTAAATTTTATAATTGCGTAGAGCACATCACAAACGTGGTCCAACAAAACTGTTATGAATTCCAAAATTCTAGTAAGGCCAGTCAATTTCCCTCGTTGATTTGGTTAGCAATGGAAGAAATCTTACTAGTTGGGGAAACAAAATTTACCAAGAGGTTAGTTCCTTTAATGTACAATTTTTAAAAATTTCTCATAGTTGGTTGAGAAAACCTGAGTCACTAAGCCCCCCATAATTTTTTTGAAAGTGGTTGTTAAATGTAAAAACAATGTCGAATAGGTGAAGGGTACTACAAAAAATCCAAAGAATGTTACCTCCTTCATCACACATGTCATCCTCTTTCTCATGTTACAATTATAAAGTCCCAAGTATACCACCTTATTTGTTTTCATCTTGGTATATGTTTTATGCTATGTATGTTCTAGAGTTTCTAAATCCTAGATCCTGTTTTCTAGAGCCTAGATCATATTTTCTTTCATCTTTGTTTATCTCTTTTATGAGGTTTCAAGGTGAGACTAATGGGTGGTTTATTCATTGCATTATTAATATTTGTATCATTAAACATTGATTAATACAATTGGGCTTAAAGCCTTTTTTTCCAAGTTTCTTGTCTTTGTTATTATTATTTTGTTTTCATATATTTCTTCGTATCCAAGAATTCATAGTCCTTTGGGCTTGATGGTTCCAGGATAGATCCATGGTAGTTTACATGGAATATTTTAGTGTGAGAGATTAAGAGCATGTGAGATCTTTGATGTAAAGACTGCTTGGAGCGACAATTTGATGGCCAATTGTAGAGATAATATTCACAAATTTGGAGTCATATTTGATCGGGCAGTGTTGGTGGAAAGAAATCTAGAGTTTGCAAAGAAAACAGACCATGCCACGCATAATTGTGAGTTCGATTGAATACCTTTTGTGCCTTGACAATACCAAGGTCTGATATATCAATTCTTCAGATGTAGACCCCAAGAGTTGTCGTATCAACCCACAACCAATGAGATATTCATATAATTGAGTTGACAGGGTAACACAATTTTAAAAATTCCACCTCAAGCTTGGGAAGCCCCACCGAACATATTTTTACCCCTCTTAGAGTATGGGATCGAAGAAGAAATTGAAGAAGAGCTATATACTAGGACATTTAAAGTTTATATCTTAGTACTGGTTATAGAGTCTTTTAGAAGGCTCCACTCAGAGAGCCATGAAGTCCTACTTTGACTCAGACATCAACTTCTTCTATGATCTAGAAAGACATTTTGGTGGGCATCCGAATGGATGAATGACATCAATAGAAAAATCTATATTCAATTTCCCAAGAAGTTCTTGAGAGCACATAAGCAAAGGGTAAGTCGAGTAAGAAGTATAGGAAGTCACAAGAATTCTTAGATTCATCCATAAGACCTTATATTTTGCACTCCTTGGGCCAAGACAAAGAAACATTTATTGAAACTGTTAAGTAAAGGACTATAGCGGAACAACATATAGAGGAGCATTCTTAGTTACCCCAAACCAAAATTAGTTTAAATGTAAATCCAAAACCAATGCAGGAGCAAGGTACTAAACCTAGCAAGCAAAAGGATCACACTCCAATGTTGACTTGATCATCAATTCAACCAAAATCAATTTAAATGGAAATTCAACACTAACATGGGAGCAAGGTTAGTTGGCTAAAACTAGCAAGTAAAAGGATCAGACTCTTGAAATTGTCTTGACCATCGATTCACCTCCTATGTCTTTGACAACATTTGTGGAAGAAAGGGAGAAGCAAGATAATAATCCAACTAACCATGATGATACATAGTAGGCCTCGTGTTATGAAACCGGCTCAAGAAAAGATAGAAAAGATAGATCAATGCCTTAGAATTCAGCCTCTTCGAGGGGGCAACCTCCTTTACATTACATAAATGAACAATTCTTCGATGATACAAATGAAAAGGGACCTCCTTTTCTA
>APFE031547574.1:76527-141558 GCA_000404065.3 Pinus taeda
ACGTATCCAATTTACCGGATCCTTGCCATCAAACTTCCTCATCTTGCTTTTTCTTGATTTTAGGAGCTCGATCTTGAAATGACTGTAACTATGTACTTTCAGATCTTTAAGTTCTGAGATTTCCACCTGTAGTAGCCCTCTGTGTCTTCTTTCCAATGCCACCAGTCTGATGCAAATTGGATTCTCCAAGGAAGAGTTATCCCAAATCTCCCACAGTGACCTGATTATAGACTATTTCAATAGAGCGAAGTTGTATGATGTGCCACGAGTCACTGTTTCAACCTTTGTCTCTGAAAAATATATATAAGAAACTATAGTCCGTCCTCTTTCTGTACCTTCTTACGAAATTTCAATCCAATGCTCAGAGAAAAAGTTATGACGATTTTCCCCAGGTCACCTGTTTGGAATTGTTAATTCAGGAGTCTGCAAAAAAGACCAACTCCTCAGGTTCATATCTCTGCAAATTTAGTGCAAAAATCTCTGAAATTGGACCCAAGATTCAGTGTGATGTCTTATCCAAATGGTTTTTTTTTTTTCAACTTTGACGTCGCAGAAAAAAAGTTTATAGCGAAAAAATGCCCGATGACCTGTTATAGAGCAGCGAAACCCCTAGATCCAAAGCTCTGATACCAACTTTATGAAACCAGCTCAAAAAGAAAAGGATAGAAAAGATAGATCAACGCCTTAGAATTCAGCCTCTTCGAGGGGGCAACCTCCTTTACATTACATAAATGAACAATTCTTCGATGATACAAATGAAAAGACCTCCTTTCTATATATAGGAGTCTAAGGGGTCATAACATAATTAGAGCCAACATAGCAATAATAATGTAAGGGCACAATAATAACAATAGTGGGCTTCTATGGGGCACAATAGTAACAATATGTGTACATCAATATAATGAGTGGGTTGTACTAATAACAATAAGGGGTTACACTAGTAGTATAGGGGCCTAACACCTCGTCAGAGCATATAAGGTTAGATGATGTAATGTAGTAAATGCTAGAGGAAACTAATATGGAAACTTAGGATATTTCAGCCTCACCGGTTACTAATCAACAATATCCATTAGTTAATCCATCTACATCAACCAATACTGATTATGAGGTAAAACAAGAACCAACCTCTCTAATAACCAAATTGAAGTAGGCTTTTGACATACAATTATTCGAAGCTCTAGAAAATTCAGTAATAACAGGCAAGAAGAGATTCAAAAGAAAGCAATTAGACAATAAAAATCTTTGACAGCGACATCAATAAGAATAGGAGATCTGGGAGGATGCAAGAGCCATGCAACAAAAAATATCAACATTGACAATCCCACTGGAATTGTCGATCCACTTGTTGCAGTTCAACAGCTTCTACATCAACTGATCGATTCTAATAAGAAATTGGATGCTCAGGTACATGAATTACAAAATAAAGTATCGACTCAAGAAAATCAGGAATTGTCTAGTGTGATTTAGAATGCTCATTAGGAGTTTGTTCAAGCAAAGAAAGAGCTATAAAAAGCTTTGGATCATGAAACTACACTCAACATAGTATTCGGTAATTGGCCAACATAACTAGCTTCTACATGCAATCACATAATGATTCAAGAATGGATAATTCGATAATTGTGCTCATGGCAAGTCACTGAACTTCAAGAAAAATCATTCCATGATAATCAAATATCACAAGAGAAGAAATTACATGCCCAATTATTGCAGGAAAAGAGACAATGGCTTAGAGAAAGAAAAAAATTACATATAGAAGTCTCTAATGCCACTAAATATTTGCTTGGAATCTTTGGTCAAGTGCAATAGTTGGAACAACAAACGTCAATTGATCAATAATTATCAGAGGAGACTTCCATAACTAACAAAGTATAATACATAGTAGAACTGAAAGCATTGGATTCTCAAGCAAATATAGTTTTAAGGGAATGTATCATATTTCATCAAAACCTTCAAATTCCATCACCTATCATTTATTAAACAACACTCCTTGAAACTCCAACACCAACACCTACAATAACACAATTTACTCAAGTATCTCCACCACTACCTACATTTAGTTATTTCAAGCTAAGTTTTTTTAGATATGGTCTCAGAACAACATTTGGATAGCTAGGAAATTGAAGTTGAAGGTTCCAATTGGTCACTTATATAAAGGGAAAGAAGAGGAATCCACATATTAGATACATCAAAATTGTTTACAGAAGCACTGGTTGATATCACAAGTGAACCAGATGTTCAGTCAACCTGTTAGGTCCCTATAATACTAGTGTAGGCCCCTTATTTTTATTATTAGCGTATCTCCCCTATTATTAGTTTTTTGCCCATGTAGCCCCCATATTGTTATTGTTATTCCCCATATAAGCCCACTATTTTTATTGTTGTGCCCTTACCTTATTATTGTTGTGTAGGCTTTGATTATATTGTGACCCCTTAGACTCCTATATATACCAAGGAGGTCTTATCATTTGTATCACCCAAGAATTGTTCATTTATGTTCTGTAAGGGAGTTTTTCCACTCGAAGAGGCTATTTTCAAGTCATCTATCTATATTTTCTTATGTTTTCTAATCTCGTTGCATAGCATTTGTTATTAGAGCTTTGGATTACAGGGTTTCGCTACTTCAAACAGGCCATCTTGGAATTTTCGCTATAAAGCTTTTTCTACAAAGCTTCAGAAGTTGAAATTTCAACCATGTGGGATAGAACTATTGATTAACTTCGTGTAGAAATTTTAGATCTTGATTTGCTACATTTTATGAGACATGGTCCGAAGAAGTTAGGGTTTTTTCATGCTCCAATTTTTTTCTCAAACAGGTGACCTAGGGAAAATCGTCATAACTTTATTTTCAAGTATGGGATTTGAATTCCATAAAAAGTGACTAAAATTTCACAGGCTATAGTATCTCTTGTATCAATTTTAGAGTCGAAGGTTGAAACGAGGACATGTGGCATACCTTATAATTTAGCTATACTGAACCAATCCATAATCAGGACATCATGGGAGTTTTTGCATGATCTTATATTCAATAATCCAATCTTGGTATGACTTGTGGCATTATAAAGAAGACTCAAAGTGATACCATAGGACTGAATTTCAGACCTTGGGAGGTTGAAATTGCAAAGATACAATAGTTTCAATATCAAGCTTCAAAAAGCAAGAAGCAAAAGGTATGTATTTTTTAAATTTGCATAATTTTTGTTTGAAAAATTAGTTTGAAGTAATTCAAAGGGCATAGTAAAGCATAGATATCGTTGTTTGGTTCTAATATGCCTCGAAACAAAACAATGGATACTCCGAGTAAACCACTTGTGACTTGGTCAATTTTTACGAAGGAAATGATAACACATTATGAAGATACATAGTGTTAGCACTAGGTTTGTACCTTCCCAAAGGATTCAGATGTTTTGAATATCAATGAACAACTTCATTTAGAAACAATGAAAGGTTAAATATTGGGATATGTTAAAAAATTTGTGTGAAAGGATGGCATAAGAGTTAGAAACATGTCAAAGAGGTTTATTATGTCATGCCTAATGTTTTACCTAAGTTTTGCAGCCAATCAAATGAAGTACAACGAAAACAAGTGGTGCTACGAAATATTTTCATAGTGCCTACATGAATTTTAAAATTAAAAGGTTTCTAACCTCCCTTTGAAGCATTTTAAGAGCCCAAACCGTTTTTGAAGTATTTTAACTCATGTTAAAGCTAGATGTGACATTTGGTGGACTTTCCAAGAATTAGAGAAGGTTTTAAAGTTAAAGCCTAAAAATTGCAGTTTCTTGTAAAAAGGCCATTTCCATCATTCCCAGGCAACCAATTTGCAGTGTACATGAGAGCTTTAAGCAGTGTTTACAACATGTGACTAGGCGATTGAAGATTGTTGCAGTTGAGAATAGTTGAAAAATAGGAAAATCAGGCCAGATAAATTTACATATGCAACAAGTTTACCAACCAAAGGAGAGAAATGATTTAAGAAGAAATGACAACACTCCTTTTTTTCCTGTTTTAGTCACCCCGTTCAAACAAATATTCCAAGCAAGTGGTGATGAAAAAGAAATTGCTGGAAACATGATGATTTCAAAAAACCTCTTCCATATTTAATCCAGACATGATGGTTTGGAAACTAAAGAGGAATGTTTGAGGCATATTTTTCCGGATTTTGTAATTATGTTTTTTCTTGTTTTAGTCATTGTTTTCAAACACAGTTTCTGAACAAGTGGGGATAAATTTCAAAAAACTAAAATAGGTTTTTGTTTTTATGTGTCATGGTTTGGAAGATCTGAATTCATCTTGGACTTGTTGATGGTTTTGGACCCGCCAACACTCAGGGGATCTCCCCAATATGAACTCCCAACTAGACCTCACACTGTTTGGAGTAGGAATCCCAACAACGGGTGGTAATGTTATGCCTTGACCGGGGAAACGCGCAGAGGAAAGTATGATAACTTTGGGTAAAAGAAAGTGTGTGACCCTACGCAGAGTCAAATGCAATGCATGAAGGTTCTAACACATGAAGGGAAAAGGAAGTGTGCCCCTTGGAAGCCTATAATAGGACATAGTTTGAAAGGAACACATGAGCGAAATGACATCAAAAGCTAAGATGCAAAATAGTCCACAAGTTAAAGTGATGAGTTAATCCTACAACACGCATTCAAAAAGATTCGTACAAATGCAAAAGAAATAGTTCATAAGCATATGCGTAATTTAAAAAACATACATTGCCAATACAACAAAAATAGTCCTACTATATTAACAACATATGCATGAAAGTGTGTCGGCTCTGATTTTATTATTATAAGTGAAAGTTCAATCCATACATACACCATTGACAACCACTAGCCCCAATAGTGGAACATTATAGTCAAGAAAACTTTCTCCTCCAAATAAGTATACTTGCTCTACACTATGGAGAAGCCAAGGCTCTTCACGATACTCCCAATCTCTTTCTAAGCCTAAGCCTAGCCAAAACCTTGGCTACCAAAAGCCTGTTCTATGAGTTATGAGGTTCTATTTATAACAAGAGTGGGTGACTCTTTAACTCCCCTTTGTGTCCTTTAGATTTCCCTCATGACTCTTCAACTTATTTACAAAATGACACATTACATTACATGGTGAATTTTCATATTCCAATATTGACACTTGGAATTTCACTTACAACATAATTACAAATAATATTAAATTTTCCACTCGTACCCATATAAGACAAAATAGGGTAGAGACAACCTAGCAAGACACAACATTATGATGTTGGAGTTTGGGAGAATTCCAACTTAGCAACATCCACTTACTGCTTCTTAGTCACATATTGGTGCCAATCTTGGTACTGTGTGATGGTGTTGCCAAACTAATTAATAGTGTCTTGCTGGAAGCAGATTCTAGCCTCCATGGAATCCGGGTACACTATGTTAGAACATGTGGCCAACTCATTTTGAAGCATCAGTAGTATTGCCTTGACTTTGATGGGACCACCAATGAACTTTTGCATGTGTGTGTGTGTAAAGCTCCAAGTCTTCCCTGGTGGCTTCTTGTCTTATCTGCTCCAAGAACTCCTCGACCTCCTACCGGACTTGCTTCCTGGGTTTAACTTTGGTGAGGGAGCTGATTGATGGGATCTGGTGAGTTCGCACCAAGACATCCAAACTATTGTACAACTGTATATATGAGGCATGTATGCTGCCAATGAATGAGGAAAGATGCTTGTTGTTCTGAATCAATATTCGAACCTTTTATTTCTCCAACTCTGTATGTGGCTTCATTTTCTTCACCAAGTCAAGTGAGGCTGCTTTGAACCGCATTGTCCACTCCTGTACATATGCGATGGTAGCGTGTATGCTTTTAAGAGTTTTAACAAACTCTTTGCTCTGCTGCTACAGGCCATGCAAACAAACAAATTCTTTATGCACGGTGACAAAGCCATCATAGAGCTTCCGCATGGTTTCTCCAAGTGTTGATACTTCAACAAGTATCAATGCTCTCATCTCCCCTAATGTGGAAACTACATTCTATGATGGTGCTTGGAGTTGTTCTGCCTCTTTCTTGGTAGGCTGCAAGTTATTTTCCAACTACTCTTTCTCGGCCATCAAATATTGAACATTTGATTTTGTTGCTCCTATATAAGCCAAGTTGGCTTCGAAAATGGCATTTGGATGCTTCCTGGTGTCTAATACTATCACCCTTTCTTTGATGAATTATCAAGCAACAATATGGGCATATGATGAGGGGGATTATGCAATTTTCACCTACAAGAGGGATTGATCGGCCATGGGAACTGTGCATTGTGCAATCTCAGCAGCCAAGGGTGCAGCCTAAGGCTTCAGACTGCGCAATGTGCAGTTCAGCCTAGGAAAAGCCTGGGATAGACTGCGCATTGCACATTTTCATGGCCAAGATTGACAGATCGAGCCTAGGAACTACGTAATGCACAGTTGGGGCTATCCTTTACTGCACACCACATATTTCTAGAGGCCAAGCTTGGAGCTTGAGCCTTAGGATTGCATAGTGCCCAGCTGAGCAAGGAAAAATCCAGCCAAGGGAAGGTCATATATCTCCAATGGATGCGTAAAAATTGAGAAAAACTTAGTGACAATTTGAGGTTGAGTGAAGATATGACTAAGTGAGGATAAATCAATGAAAACAAGGGAAAAAACTCAACAAACAGAGAGAAACTCAAGTATTTTTGGAGAGTCACAGAGACTGCGACCATTAGTGCAAAAACAAGAAAATCAATGTGACACTTGTGAAAGGCAAACGGAAAACTGAAAGAACACTTCTACAAGCTAAAGTAAGGTAAAACACCGGTAACCAAGAAGAAAAACAAGTGAAGCAACACTTACACAAGCCAAATGACAAAAAGTGATAGAAAAGTGGCAAAAAGCGATAAAAGAGAAACTCACCCAGAAAAGAGACAGTAATGCTTTGAAGATTCCTTGATCTCCTCGGGAATACTAGATCTTGATGATCGAATCTACAAATGATCTCTAGAGGCATCCATTACATAGAATTGAGAAAATTGGAATTTATGACGCCCATTTCTAAAGCCAAGGAAAAGGCAACACTTGGCGGAAGTTTCTAAAAATCGTGAAAGTGGCTTCTTCAGGATACTAAAAGTAGATCCCTATTTCCTAGGGATTTTTTTTTTCCTTTAGTGTTATTTCTTTTCCAGGGGGTGCGCTTTCCATGCACACTGCTAGGAAAAACTGCACAGTTCTAGGGAACTGGGAAACTTTCCCACTCAGTGTGCACTGCGTAGTTTCTGGGCTCAGTGTTGGGATACCTTCCATGAATCCATAGTTTCTAAGCTCAAGGTTGAATGCCATTTTGATCTATGCAATTCCAATCATCAAAGGTTGTCTGCCTTCCATGACTGCACAATTTCTAAGCTGAAGGCTGACTGCTAGTTTGAGATAAGTTGGGAGATAATCTTGTGACTTAGAATAATTGGCTATGTTAGTAAACAGAAGTGAAAATGAAAAGATAAGTCTCGGTTAAAACACGAATACCTAGATCAGTGTTATATGAGTTGTTGTGGTTAAGAAGGAAGGCTCCAAAATTGAAGCACAGGAAAACTTATGGATGGTGGTTGTAGATGCTACAACATTGGGGACACACTAGTAGAACTCCAACTCTATGTATGGACCTTGCCTCATGCAAAGCGAGTCTAACTCTTCCAAAAGTATTGTTTAGTTGTTTGATTATCATAGCTTCTTCACTTAGCTTGAGTTAAAGATGTAGTCCCTATCATTCTCTTCATCGGAAACACCATAGCAAGCCAAGTCAAACTGATTTGTTTCAATTGGGGTTGAGGAGTATATAGATGCATAATTAAAAGAGATTGCCAGAGTTTTTATTTTCATCTTTGGTGTTGCTTCGCTGCCAGCAAGCCTCCACAGTACCCCGACCGAGTCACTTCAAGAACACAAGCATTGCTCTGTTGCCAATGAGCCTGGATAGTACCCTGGTGGAGTTACTTGCTTCACATCTTTGCATAGGAAGCCTTTCTCTTCTTTTTCCCTTTATTTTATTATTTTATGTTTTTTATTTTTATTTGTTCAAAGAACTGTGCATAGGCACTTATTGATTTCATTTGGCGGCAGAGGGATCTTGACTTATTAAGAATAGAAGAGGTTTTTCCTTCAGAGAAGGATATTTATATATACCTCTGACATACTTGCTAATTACCCCCCCCCACCCTTTATCTAATTGAATTTGTTGACAAGGGTTAACCAAAAATAAAAAACTGATCAGAGTAGGGAGTACTAGTTAAAAGTGAAAGCATTGTTATTTCACCATGGCTCTCTTCGAAAGGAATGTATTTTCCATCAGGCTATCAACGAGTAAAAGAATTGCAAGATTCACATAAAGAGAGGGAGTAGGAAGATAATTGAGTGTTGATAGTAGTACAAGTTCCTCTTGAACTTCACCATGCATTTCTAAGAATCCAAACATAGTTTCATGCAAAAAATAACTTGCGAAAGTAAACAAACAAAGGAAAGAAGCAGGATAAAGAAAAACAAAGTAAATCCAATCAAGGAAACAAATAAGAAAATCAAACAAATACTCCTACTCCTAACCTAAGAAGGACATAGGCAAACTTACGTAAAATGATACTTCCAATACAACCATCAGTGCATTGGATGGCCCATGTAGGCAAGATCATGAATGTCAAGAAATATATACAAGCATACCAACAAGAAAGAAAGATAATTCAATACAAACCAAAATGTTCGAAGTTTGAATGCACCCGTAGAAAAGTAAAAATGGAAAGCGCATGAAATGCACTCTACAAATTTACTAGATGTCCAAACACATTGCAAGCTGAAGACAAGCAGTCACACACTTTCGAACTGTGAAGGTGAGCGAACATGAAGAATGAAGAAATTTTTCGTTTTGCAACAATGCTCGCCACATACGAATCCTCCAACGATTGAGCGATAAGATCATATAATATAGATGGTGGATCTGATAATTGTAAGACAGATTGATTTTCAGTATGTGCGACAGAATGATGAGGAGCCTCAAAAGATTCAAAAATATTATGATTGGAAGCAGAACTGACCTCAATACTACGAGAACCTGACATAAACATCAGCTCAGGCAGAAGTGCCTCAACAACTTATGGAAGTTACAACTCATTAGTAGGTAGATCGTCACAGATCGGTTGCTGGGAAAGATTAGCAACAAAAAAATTAGAATCGTGACTGAATGAATCAATGAAGAGGTTGTGACAACCAAGATTAGAATGTTCAAGATCACAAATGGAGGCATCCTCATGATCTGATGAATCACAAAGAGGGGAAGATGAAAAATGATAAATTTTACCCTCTAAGTTTTCAGAAAGATGAGATGAGGGATTAGGAAGATCAAGAGTAGAATATTCATCCCCTCCACATCTGGATGATGAACTGAGATCCCACGTTTTTTGTGAATGATTGGAATTAGTAGCATCATCAGGAACCAAATTTTCATAAGATTCAACAGAAATGAAAAAATTGTGGGAAATGTCAGAATGATGAAGAAGAGCTGTGGAAGGAAAATAATCTTCCTTTGTCACAAATTCTTTTTCAACTATGGGGTCCCCCGCATAATCATCATGAATGATATCACAAATTTGATGCTCAACACCAACTCCATGCAACAATTTATCCTCATGAACATCACAAGAGATATTTGAAACAAGTAAACACACCACATCACAATCCATAGGATCAGAAGGATTGAAGGATTGAGGATGAGGAGATAACACTTCATCACAATCATCAGATTGACAGTCCAAACCTACGCTAAAATTATGAGTATGTGAGGTGGGAAAAGATGGTGGTAGATAAACAGACAAATTTTCAACTTCTCCTACCTCAACTTGTGGAACTAGAGTTGTTTGATGAGAAGAGGACGAAGGGTCACTTAACATAAAATCTAACACGTATGTTGGGAGATGCTCAAAAGATTCTAACTCGTGTGGATTTTCTGAAATGTCAACAAGATATTGAAATCTTCCTGTCAAGAACTTCCAATCAAATTCATCTTCTGGATATCAAAACACAAATGCATAAAATGGATGTGAAAATGATGCAATGATTCATCAGGTGATTTTCGCAATTCTAAAATTTTCTTGCTCAGACGTTTATGATTGAACATGTCAAAAGCATGAGAGAGTTATGTGAAAAGATTCTCAAAAGAGTGTATGGAGGAATCAATCAATGTGTTATACCATTTCCTTACGTGCCCTTCGATCATGAGAATAAACAACCGAGAGCCAACATCCTCAAGGAGTATGTTGTACTATGTGCGAAATTGAAGAAAATGATCAGTATGCTCAAGAAAGTTTGTTCCGCCCTCACCATCAAATTTAAGATGTGACAAGTCATCAATGATATTCGTCGGCGCTTGTAATTTTATGTCTCTGGAAAAAAACATCAGGAGTATGATTCGGGAAGAAGTCATAAATGAATGCAGAAATTCAAAACAGACTTCAAGGGCTCAACTTTTCATTTGGCTCTCCTTCTAGCACTAGAAATGTTGACAGTGTTAGACCCGCCAACATTTAGGGGATCTCCTTGATATGAAGTCCCAACTAGACCTCACATCGTTTGGAGTAGGAGTCTCAGTAGTGGGTGGTAATGTTATGCCTTGACTGTGGAAACCGGTAGAGGAAAGTATGATAACTTTGGGTAAGAGAAAGTGTGTGACCCTACAAAGATTCAAGTGTGATGCATGAAGGTTCCAACACACGAAGAGAAAAGGAAGTGTGCTCCTTGGAATCCTTTAATAGTATGCATATTGAAAGGAACACATGAGTGAAATAACATCACAAGCTAAGATGCGGAATAGTCCACAAGTTAAAGTGATGAGTTAATCCAACAACACACATTCAACAAGATTCGTACAAATGCGAATGAAATAGTTAATAAGCATATGCGTAACTTAAATAGCATACATTGCTAATAAAACAAGAATAGTCCTGTTATATTAACAACAGATGTCTGAAAGCGTGTTGGCTCTGATTTTGTTATTATAACATAAAGTTCCATCCATACATACACCATTGACAACCACTAGCCCCAATAGTGGAACATTACAATTAAGAACCCTTGCTCCTCCAAAGAAGTATATTGACTCTACGCTATGGAGAAGCCAAGGCTCTTCAAAATACTCCAAAGCTCTTTCTAACCCTAAGCCTAGCCAAAAACTTGGCTCCCAAAATCCTATTCTATGAGTTATGAGGTTCTATTTATAAAAAGAGGGGGTGACTCTTTAACTCCCCTTTGTGAACTATGTACTACCCTCATGACTCTTCAACTTCTTTACAAAACAACACATTACATTACATGGTGACTTTTCATATTCCAATATTGGCACTTGGAATTTCACTTACACCATAATTACAAATAATATTACATTTTCCACTCGTACCCATATAAGACAAAATAGGGTAGAGACAACCTAACAAGACACAACACTATGATGTTGGAGTTTGGGAGAAGTCTAACTAAGAAACCTCCACATGTTTCTTCTCAGTCACATATTGGTGACAAGTTTGGTACTATGTGATGATGTCCCAAACTTCTTAACGATGTCTTGCTGGAAGCAGACTATAGTCTCCATGCCATCCAGGTACACTATCTTGGAACCTGTGTCCAACTAGTTCTGAGGCATGAGCAACATTGTCTTGAATTTTACGGGACCATTGGTGAACGTCTGAATATTGTCTGCATTCATCTCCAAGTCTTCCCTAGTGACTTCTTGTCTTAGCTGCTCGAAGTACTCTTCGACCACCTGTTGGACTTGGTTTTTGGGTTTAACTTTGGTGAGGGACCTGATTGATGGGATCTGGTGTGTTCTTACATAACATCCAGACTACTGTACAACTACATATAAGGCCTTTATGCTACCAATGAATGAGGAAATTTGCTTATTGTTCTGAATCAACATTCGAACCTTTTCTTTCTCCAGCTCTGCCCGTGGCTTCATTTTCTTCACTAATTCAAGAGGGGTGCCTTTGAACTGCATTGTCCACTCTTGTACATAGGCGATGGTAGCATGTATGTTTTTTTATACTTTTAACAAACTCTGTTGTCACATCACATGAAAACAAACTACTACTTTATTCACAGTGACAAACCTATCATAAAGCTTCTGCATGGTTTCTTCAAGTCTTGATACTTCAACAAGTATCATTGCTCTCATCTCCCCCAATGTGGAAATTGCATTCTATGTTGCTACTCGGAGTTGTTTTGCCTCTTGTCTAGAAGCCTACAAGTTCTTTACTAGGTGCTCATTCTCAGCAGTTAAATACTGAACATTTGATCTTGTTGCTCCTGCATAGGGAAAGATGGCTTCAACAATGGAAGTTGGATGCTTCTTGGTATCCACCACTATCACCCTTTCATTGATGAATGAAGGTGATGCGTGATCATCTGGAAAGTGTTTCCTTCGAGATTGTATAGTCCTTTTTTGGAAATCATCAAATGATAGATTATACACATCCATGACCAGATCATCATCAAGTATAACAACATATCCTTGCTCGTTAGGAGTTGGATCTACTGTTAGAGGTGGTGGAGACTGAGGATTTACCTATCGTGTTCTCAGCATCAGATCAACATCTTCATGTTGTGGCTCCTGTTCCAACTCCATGTTTGTCACTTCAATCAATTTCTCAATATGCTGAGAAATCTCTCGATCCTGCATCTGTTCACCTTCCTCCTTGACAGCTAATTGTTCCTGCTCTTCAACTTGTATCAATGTTGTTTCCTTTGTCATCGCACCTTACCTTTCTTCTTCTTCCTGATTTTTCTTATCTTCCTATTATTTCCTCCTCATCTCGCATTATTCCTTTAGTTCTTGTTCTACTTGCTACAATCTCAGTTCTTCTACCTGCAAGCTCTGCTTTTCTCTCTTCCTCCACTCTGCTCTTTGTATCCTCTACTTCCTTTTGCTTCTACTACCAAAGCTGCTTGCATGAAGATTGAATCCATTTTCAATTTGCATATTTTTTTCTCCCTCTATCCTATTAGTAGCTTTCTCTTTCCTTGAGCTTCTACTGGATTGTTGCCTTCTTCTATTACTGCTGGACTTGTTGCCATGTTAGTGTTGACTCCTTTTCTATGAACAATTGAGTGTCCGCATATATTGGCAAGTTAACTGGCTTTTTCTCAACTGCTTCTCCAATATTTATTTCAGTGGTCTCTCTTGAAGCAACTCTCTTTGGTGCCATGGTAACAATGATTGTTTGAGAGAAGTGCTTCACGAGTGTGGTACTTGAGGGACAGAAAGGACACTTATGGCAAGCGAACATTAGCTCATGCAAATCTAACTTCACAGCATGATCAAGCAGTAATCCAGGCATTTGATGAGAGGGATTTCATAATTTTCACTTATAAGAGGGAATAACAGACCGTGGGAACTGTGCATTACGCAGCCCCAACAGCCAAGGGTGCATGTTAAGGTGTGAGACTGTGCAATGCATAGTTTAGCTTGGGCATAGCCTGGGAGAGACTACACATTGAATAGTCCTAGTGGCCAAGGTTGACATGCTGAGCCCTAGAACTGCATGGTTGGGGCTAGCCTATATTGTGCACTACGTAGTTCCACAGGCCAAGTTTGGAGCTTGAGCCTTAGGATTGTGCAGTGCTTTCCTGGGCAAGGAAAAATATTGCCAAGGGAAATTCTTTTATCTATGTTGAAGGCATGAAAAATGAGCAGAACTAAGTGATAATACGAGCTTGAGTGTGGATCTAAATAAGTGAGGATAAGTTTATGAAAACAAGTGCAAAAACTCAATAAATAGAAAGAAACTCAAGTATGTGAGGAGAGTTGCTAAGACAACAATCATTGGTGCAAAAAAAGGAAAATTAATGGGACACTTGTGAAAGGAAAATTATAGACTGAAACAACATTTATACAAGCTAAAGCAAGTTAAAATTCCAGTAACCAAGAAGAGAAACAAGTGAAACACACTCACACAAGCCAAACGACAAAAGGTGACAAAAAAGTAGCAAAAAGTGATAAAAGAAAAACTCACTGAGAAAAGCAACGACAATGATCTGAAGATTCCTTGATCTCCTCGAGAATGTTATAGCTTGATGATCGAATGTATAGATGAGCTCTAGAGGCATGCATTACATATAATTGAGCAAATTAGAATTTATGACGTGCATGCCTAAAGTAAAGGAAAAGGTGACACTTGGCAGAAGTTTCTTAAAATAGCGAACGTGCCTCCTTCAGGATACTAAAAATAGATCCCTATTTCCTAGGGATGCTTTTTTCCCTTTAGTTTTCTTTCTTTTCCGGGGGGGAAACTTGCCATGCACACTTTCGGGAAAGACTACGTAGTTGTAGGGAACTGGGCAACTTTCCGGCCCAGTGTGCATTGCGCATTTTCTAGGCTGAGTGTTTAGATGCCTTCCATGACTACGCAGTTTCTAAGCTCAAGGCTGAGTTGTAGTTGGATATGAAAAATTCCAATCATCAAGGCTGACTGCCTTCCATGACTGCTTAGTTTATGAGTTCAAGACTAACTACCAGTATGCATTGCACAATTGTAATCATCAAGGTTGATTGCCTTCATGGATTGTGCAATTTCTGGAGGCAAACCTGGAACTGTTGTGTGACAAAGTTGAGAGTTCAACTTGTGACTTAGAAGAATTGGATAAGTTAGAAAATACAAGAAAAAATGAAAAGATAAGTCTCAGTCGAAGCACAAATACCGAGATCAGTGTTAAATGAGTTTTTGTGGTTAAGAGGGAAGGCTACAAAATTGAAGCACAAGCAAAATTTTGGAGGGCGGTTGTAGCCACTACAACAAGATCCTATTTTTCAGCAATTCACCATATTTGTTTTTCTAAAAATAAACTCATAGACAACTAGTGATGAGCCACCTCATCAATTCGACTTGGGGACTAGATATAACCATCTCCTTGATTATTTCAAAAAATTTACTAAAGGTAGGTCGAGAGGTTTTCAGATCCATTTCTTTTGGATCTTGAGGATTATTTTAATTAATACATTCCACAAATTGTGGATCTGAAAGCTATGTTGTATTTCTATAAATTAAATGTAAAAGGAGGACTAAAGGTTGGTTTTTGATGAAAAGATAGCTATTGTCTATGGGTTGAAGGCTTTATTAATCTACATTTTTCCAATATCAGTGGATTTTGATCAGTGACACAAAGACTCATGTGATGGTGTCTCCATGGGGGCTTCACTTAATGAACCTTTGACATATCACATGCATTTGTGGCATACTAAACAATACCCTTAATTTGACTACATATTGGAAATATCTCTAAAAATCACATTATTTAACCCCCTACCAATACGAACCCAATACACCTTCCCAATTTAAAAATCCCCTACTTTCACTAGGTATTGTAGGTATCCATTTTTTCATTAATATTTTTTATACCCCTTTATATTTTTTCATTAACATTGAGCTTCGTTTTTTATATTGTCCAATATAAAAACCTTTTAACCCCTATTATATGCTCAATATATTATGTCATTTTTTCGCTGATATATATCTCCCAATATGAATGCACGTGGTATGGTATTTATCCCCTAGTGAAGCCCCCGTGGGTATCTCTTAGTCTGTACTTTCTATTAGAAATAATACTGAGAGGGGGGGTGAATCAGTATTATCAAACTCTTATCAATTTATACAAATATTTTCAGATCTGACAATTGAAACTTGCATATACCTTCCAAACTTATAATTTAATTTATTCTTCAGATGTTTGTCATTAATTTGTATGTGAGAACCATAGAATAATGAGCAAGAACACAAAATAGACAGTCACACCAAGGAACACAAGATGTAAGGTGGAAACCCAATGTGGGTGAAAATCACCTGCTGCAATATGTCTCTATCTTCTTTCAATTAGAAACTTCTTCTTACAATGGTTTTGTATTGGTGCAGTCTTTTACCAGTACGTAGGCTGCAACCTGTAGAGAGCTACAACCCTCTCTCATTTTCCAGCTTCTTCTGGAAGGGAGCTACAACCCCCTTAGCTCTTGTACGTAGCTGAAATACTAGTACGTAGGTGCTGACGTACAGAAGGCTACAACCTTCTCTTTCCTTCCAGTGACCACGTTTCATAAATTTTCAAACTGGATCCAAAACATCAAGTACATGTGCATCACCCAATCTCCTTTAAACAAATAACTTCTCAGAATGCAGTAACCAGAAAATAAAACCAATAACCAGACACCAATTTAAACCCAGATCTCTGCAGAAATAGATAAAAGACAGCTAAAATATATTTCAGGAAAGGTCCGCAACTTCACCGAAGGAAACCTGCAGATATTCGCACTTCTGCCGTGACAAGCCTGCGCAACTCTACACCTGCACTGCCTACTGTTCAGCGCACCTCCGCACCTGCTCCGCCGATTCAACTGCGCACCTCTGCACCTGCTTCTTCTCTGGTTCTACGCACCTTCGCACCTGCTTCTTCTCTGGTTGTGCGCACCTTCGCACCTGCTTCTTCTCTGGTGTTGCGCACCTCCGCACTACGCCGTTGCCGCTCCTATGCACCTCTAGATTTAGACAGCTTATCAGTTCTCAAACATACCCCAGACTGTCGAAATCACAGATCCGTTCATGCATCAACATGATCTCAATTTTTTAGTAGATTTGACTTATAATGCTCCGGTTTCTCCTTGATTCAGATTCAACTATGTCTCACCAACCGATTATCAGAAATTCAGATCTTGCTCTTCTTAAGATTTTCAACACTTGTATTTTGCCAAATGATCTCCTTTCCCTTTTATAGTCAAGACCTTACTCAAACCATGGATCAAAACCATTGAGAAATAATACTAGGGATCCAAAACCTGGGTTTAATATTTTAGATGCCAAAACCATGGACCAAAACCATAGGATCAAAAACGTTGGACTAAATACCATGGACCAAACATAAGATGCGCGTTTTTGTCTACATGAAAGTCCGTGCATTTTAGGTTTGCACCTTTTGTGCAGCAGACCTGCGAACATATCTGCACCTTTTCAACGGTTCTCTTGCACAACTTGCCGATGACCGCATCTTTTGACCTGTGCACCTGCGGAACCAGAAAATAACTTTGCTGCACTATAATTTATCATCTAAGATGAGTGGGTTTCCATCAAGTACAACATATGTATCATAATGCCAACAATCTCCCCCTTTGGACTTGATGGTAACAACAACCAATCACTCTCCCCCTTTTACATCAAGGGCAAAGGGGCGGACTACCATACTCCCCCTGAGTACCTGCTAAAAACTCTGAACGAGCTCCCCCTTTGTATATGCTCTGTGCTGAAATGTTCTATGCAAAAAGATGTTCTACAACAAATAACATGACTCCATACATCATAAGTAACCTTCCTATCATCAAGACTCATACATACATCCATCTCCCATGCAAGTGGGAATACACAAGATAAACAAAAATCATTCATCCTCGGCATAGTGGGGAAACCAAAATAGGCCGTTACATGACCTTGATATGAAAAGAAGTACATGAAATAGAGACAAGAACAACTATCATCAACATAATCAACCTTCAGACCGACACACATTGATCTACTCCACCAGAAAACTCTTGAGAAATCAAAACAAGGACTTCTAAGATAATGCCAACAATGCTCATTAGAAGATACTATGTTCCCCCTGAACCCATGCCAGATGATCTCTGATAGACCCATTCGACCACATAGACCGAACTGTACATGTATCACCTGCGTACAACAGACAGACACAGTAGTGATGCATCAAAACCCCCAGCTCTGTCTGAGGTATTCAAATGTCTCCCTGGGCAATGGTTTGGTAATATTCAGCAACTTTCCCTTGAGGGAACATACTCCAATTTGACCTTCTATTCCAGCACTTGTTCTCCGAGAAAATGATACTTGATTGGTATGTGCTTGTCTTTGATGCATGACTGGGTTCTTTGAATGTTATTGCACTTGTATTATCACATAAGATGGAGATAGGTGGAGTACAAGTGATTTGAAAATCCTGCAAAGTTTGCATCATCCAAAGGAGTTGTGTGCAACAAGATGCAGCAACCACATATTCTGCTTCAGTTGTAGATAAAGCAATCGAACTACGTTTCTTGCTGAACCAAGATACCAATATAGGACCCATGAAGAATGCACCTCGACTAGTGCTTTTCCTGTCATCCACGCTACCTGCCCAATCTGCATCTGTATATGCATGAATCGTGAGATTTGTATCTCTAGGATACCATAATCCATAGTTTTGAGTCTCTTGAAGATACTTGAAAATTCTCTTGACTGCCTGAAGATGAGTTTCCTTTGGGTTAGCCTGAAACCTTCCAACTATCCCTACTGCATGCGTAATGTCTGGTCAGGTACTTGTTAGATAGAGTAGACTACCAACCATGGATCTATAGGTTGGTTGATGAACAACTGTTGATTCATCATTTGCGCTGAGGCTGCATCCTGTTACCATAGGAGTACATACTGGTTTTGAATCCTCCATCCCATACTTCTTCAGGATTTGCTTGAGATACTTGGTTTGTGAAAGAAAGATACCGTCTTTGTTTTGTTGCACTTGTAAACCAAGGAAATATGTGAGCTCACCGAGCAGGGACATTTCAAATTCTTTCTGCATCACCAAGGCAAATTTTTTACTCTTGTCTTCTTCATTGCTGCCAAAAATGATATCATCAACATATACAACAAGTATTAGCATTTTATTATTGTCAACTTTTATATATAGATTGTTGTCTGTTGATCCTTTTGAAAAACCTTGTTGATGAAGGTACTCATCCAACCGAAAATACCAAGCCCTTGGAGCCTGTTTAAGGCCATAGAGAGTCTTTTTTAGTCTGCATACAAGATTTGGATCATTTCCAAGTATAAACCCATCTGGTTGCTCAATGTACACTTCTTCATTCAAGTCTCCATTCAGAAATGCAGATTTTACGTCCATCTGAAATACCTTGAACTTTTGAAAGCTAGAGAGAGTGAGGAACATTCTTATAGCCTCAAGTCTGGCAACTGGAGCAAAGGTTTCTTCAAAGTCTATGCCTTCTTGTTGCGCATATCCTTTACAAACAAGTCTTGCCTTGTTTCTAATAACTTCCCCATTTTCGTTCAACTTGTTTTTGAATATCCATTTTGTCCCTATCACATTCCTATCTTTTGGTCTAGGGACCAACTCCTAAGTGTTATTCTTTTCAATCTGCTCAAGTTCTTCATCCATTTCTTTGACCCAGTATTCATCTTTGCATGCTTCCTTTACGTTTTGTGGTTCAGTGGAGGAGAACAATGCCAAATAGCTTGAAGCTTCTGCAATTGTTCTTCTTGTTTGTATACCTGCCACTTTCTACCCCAAAATTTGAGATTCTGGATGATTCTTCTGAACATACCTGGATGGAGTCTTATCTTCTATCCTTATCTGTTCTTCTGGTGCCTCATAGGTCTCTTCTTCTTCATCATGAATCTGATTTGATGTTGATGGATAGTCCTCTTTATCGTCGAAATCTTCATATCTTACCTGCCTAGGAGTGTTTTCATCTTCATCAACCACAACATCAATACTTTCAACAATTTTTCCAAGATTTTTATTGTAACACTTGTATGCTTTTCTATGGGGAGAGTAACCGAGAAGAATGCCTTCATTTGCTCTAGGTTCAAACTTGCCAATATTTTCATCAATATTTTTGATGTAGCATTTACTCCCAAAAATTTTGAAATATTTAACCGAAGGAGTCTCACCATACCATAGTTCGTGAGGAGTCTGAGTGTTGTTCACCCGGACATTTGTCTTGTTGAGAATAACAACTGCAGCAAATGTAGCTTCGCCCCAGAAAGTTGCGGGAGTTCTAGACTCATCCAACATAGCATGAGCCATTTGTTGAACTCTTCTATTCATTCTTTCCGCTACGCCATTTTTCTGAGGAGTCCTTGCAGTAGAGAATTCTCTTCTTATTCCATGTTCTTCACAAAAGTCGAAAAATTCATTTGAGGTAAACTCCCCACCTCTATCAGACCTGAGGCATTTAATTTTGTGATCCGATTCATTTTCAACCAAGGCTTTGAAAGATTTGAATTTTTCGAAGGCTTCGTCTTTGTGCTTCTTAAGTCCTATTAAGTCGTCAATGAATAATGTAAAGTATTCTTCTCCCCGAGGTGACCTTTTCCTAGATGGACCACATACATCAGTATGGACAAGTTCAAGTGGCTTGCTAGTTGATCCTTCCTTCTCAGGGAAGTTAGTTCTGGTTTGCTTACCAAACTGACATGATTTGCATATTATATTGTCTGGAATTCGGATGTCTAGAAGACCACGAACTGCCTGGTATTTGCATGCTTTCCTTATTTGAGAGAAGCTTAGGTGCCCCAATCTCCGGTGCCATAGCTAGTGTTCATCATTCTTCCTTAGATAGCATTGATGTTGTCCTTCTTTGAATATGTATAAATTATTTGGAGTTCTTATGCCTTTGATCACTGTTTCTCCTGTATCAAGATCACGAGCACTACATCCATTTGATCGAAATATTACCTCAGTTCCTTGATCGCACATCTGACTGACACTTAATAGATTATGTTTTAAGCCATCAACATACATAGAATTTCCAGCTTTGACCTTTTCTTTCAACAGAACAGAACCTTTACCTTTTATGAGCGCAGGGGTGTCATTTTCAAATGAGACCTTCTTCTCCTTTTCTAAGGCACTATATGACTGAAGTTTTTCCTTATCACCCGTCATATGTTTTGAACACCCACTGTCGATGTACCATTGATTTTCCTGCCCTTCCGCATATAAGGCTATACCACATCTTTTTGGTTGCAGTTCTTTCATTCTCTATGTTTTGGCACTTGAGGCTTGTTCCTTCTGAGATGTTTGCCAAAACCTGCTCCTACATTCAGAATCTTCATGACCAAAGTTGTTACAAATAGAACATTCAATTTCGTTTTCAAGGGAAGAAAAGTTATTGTAGGTCCTTTTTGTGATTCCAGTCATGCTTCTTCGTTTTTGAGCTTCTCTATTCATGATTGTCCTATAGCCAACACATTGAGCTGCTTTGTGACCAAAGTTATGACAAGAGAAACATTGGCCATTGAAGAAAATCCTGTGATTATCATATCTACCAGCCAGATGATTGTAGTCTCTATTGACATCCATTCTTGAGGCAAATTGAGAAGGTTTTACCTGTGGCTGGTTGTAGCTTCTGTTCATCCTTAAAGTAGATTTCCCTCGATTTACCTGGTAGTCTTTGTTCATTCTTGAGGTAAATTGTCCCTGATTTACCTGGTGGGCAGCATTGTGCCTTTGCAGTTGATTGTCAACCTTTTCACTTCTCCTTGTTGCATCAAGATAACTTTTGGTGGTGGAAGGCTTCTGCACTTGAGATGATTCTTCATTATATCCCAGACCTGTCTTGATTAGTGGTGAGCGCTGCACTTTGATAATCTCATCTAAAGTTTCAAGTCCTTTAGTAAATCTAAGATTAAGAGCTTTTGTTTTCTCAATATCTTTTCTGAGTCACACAATTTCACATTCTCACTTTTCATGATGTTTTTCCTTTTCAGCAAGTTGGAATTGCAGAGTATCTATGATCATATTCTTTCCTTCTAAGCAAATTTTGAGATTAGAAATCTCTTCATAGAGACCTTCTTCATCTATAGCATCCAAGAAATCATCATCTTCAAAAGCCATTAAAAGTCTATACTTATTACCTTGTTCATCGTCATCACTATTTGAAAGTCCATCACTGTCTTCATGAGTGTAATAGCTTTTCTTATTTACATTCTATTTCTTGTTCCATCTAACAGGTTCCTTACCTTTGTCAAGCTTATCCTTATGTGGACATTTGGCAGCATAGTGACCGACTCTTCCACAAGCAAAGCATTTGAAGGGTAACTTACCTCTGAATCTTCCAGCAGTCCGTTGAAGGTTCTTGACAAAATTTGATTCTTCCTCTTCTTCTAACATATGCCCTAACTCATAGTAATCTCCTTTGCCTGAAGCCTTGAACGTGGCTTCTCTTCTGTCTGATGGTCCTCCTTTACTCATTTCGTAAGCAGTTAGAATTCCGTGTAGCTGCGACATGGTAATTTTTTGTAGATTCTCCTTTTCTTCTATAGCAGAAACTTTTGACTCAAACATAGGAGACAAAGATCTTAGAACCTTTTCAACCACAACAGCCTCTTTTATTTCTTCACCCAAGTTTTTCATACAATTACAATCTCATCTATACATAGGAAATATTTAGCCACACTTTCATCGTTGTACTCTGAGATTCTCATACTAAATTCTAAGGGTTTGAACTTTTGCTCATTTTACCTTTTCATCTCCTTCATAGCTCAGAACGATCTTGTCCCATATTTTCTTAGCGGATTTATACTACATAACCTTGACGAATTCCGATTGAGATAGACATCCTAATAGAGTATCGACTGCTTTTGCATTGGTTTCATATTTCTTCTTCTCAGTCAGATCTATTGGAGTTGCTGATGGAAATGTGTACCCTGTATCTATGATATCCCAGACTTCTGTACCAAAAGATTGAAGATAGGTTGTGACTCTTACCTTCCAATAGACGAAGTTGGTCCCATCAAAAATTGGTTTCCTGATCGATGCTTCTCTCTTGTAGTTGCTCATGATGATAGATCTTCCTTCAAGCGATCAAGCTTCTTCTGAAGGACCTGCTTTGATACCAATTGTTGGAAATAATACTAAGAGGGGGGGGTGAATAAGTATTATCAAAGTCTTATCAATTTATACAAATATTTTCAGATCTGACAATTGAAACTTGCATATACCTTCAAAACTTATAATTTAATTTATTCTTCAGATGTTTGTCATTAATCTGTATGTGAGAACCATATAATAATGAGTAGGAACACAAATAGACAGTCACACCAAGGAACACAAGATGTAAGGTGGAAACCCAATGTGGGTGAAAACCACCTGCTGCAATATGTCTCTATCTTCTTTCAATTAGAAACTTATTACAATGATTTTGTACTGGTGCAATCTTTTACCAGTACGCAGGCTGCAACATGCAGAGAGCTACAACCCTCTCTCATTTTCCAGCTTCTTCTAGAAGGGAGCTACAACTCCCTTAGCTCTTGTACTAGCTGAAATACTAGTATGTAGGTGCTGACCTATAGAAGGCTACAACCTTCTCTTTTCTTCCAGGGACCACATTTCATAAATTTTCAAACTGGATCCAAAACATCAAGTACATGTGCATCTGCTTTAAACCAATAACTTCTCAGAATGCAGTAACCAAAAAGTAACACCAGTAACCGGACACCAATTTAAACCCAGATCTCTACAGAAACAAATAAAAGACAACTAAAATATATTTCAAGAAAGGTCCACAACTTCACCGAAGGAAACTTGCGGATATCTGCACTTCTGCTATGACGAGTCTGCGCAACTCAGCACCTGCACTGTCTACTGTTCACCGCACCTCCGTACCTGCTCCGCCTATTCAACTGCGCACCTCCGCACCTGCTTCTTCTCTGGTTCTGCGCACCTTCGCACCTGCTTCTTCTCTGGTTCTATGCACCTTCGCACCTGCTTCTTCTCTAGTCCTACGCACCTCTTCACTACGCCGTTGACGCTCATGTGCACCTCCAAATTTAGACAGTTTATCAGTTCTCAAACATACCCCAGATTGTCGAAATCACAGATCCGTTCATGCATCAAAGGGATCCCAACTCTTCAGTAGATCTGAATTATAATGCTCCAGTTTCTCTTTGATTCAGATTCAACTATGTCTCACCAACCGATTATCAGAAATTTAGATCTTGCTCTTCTTAAGATTTTCAACACTTGTATTTTTCCAACTTATCTCCTTTCCCTTTTATAGTTAAGACCTTACTCAAACCATGGATTAAAACCATTGAGAAACAATACTAGGGATCCAAAACCCGGGTTCAATATTTTAGATGCCAAAAGCACAGACCAAAACCATAGGATCAAAAATGTCAGACTAAATACCATGGACCAAACATAAGCTATGCGTTTTTCTCTACATGAAAGTCCGTGCATTTTAGGTTCGCACCTTTTGTGCGGGATACCTGCGAACATATCCGCACCTTTTCAATGGTTCTCCTGCGCAACCTACCGATGACTGCATCTTTTGATCTATGCATCTGCGGAACGAGAAAATAACTTTGCTGCACTGTAATTTATCATCTAAGAGGAGTGGGTTGCCATCAAGTACAACATATGTATCATAATTCCAACACAAAAGATCCTGACACCTTCTTGTTTGAGTTTGTTGTTATTTGTCGAACCTATGACTATGCATAAGATGAGCAGAAGTTGAAACTATTTCCTTCTACCCTCAAGGATGCAGCATTGCACTGGTTCATGGGGTTACCTGGCCACAACATCACAACTTGGGCTCAGATGTAGCAAGCCTTTAACAACAAATATCGAGACTACTGTAGATCAAAAGATACCAAGGAAGAAATCTTCGAATGACCATGGGAAGTGATGAATCCTTGGAAGATTATGAAGAAAGGTTCCAGCTTAGTTATAAAAGGGTCAGGTGCACACTTGACCCTGAATCTCTAAAGTTGGTCCTGCTCAGAGGAATTCTGGAAGACCTTCTAGACACCCTCCATTTACTGGCTAGGGTAGACATCTACCAACTACCTTATGAAGACATAATGACTATTTTTAGAAACCATTCTAGGGCAGCCAGAAAGAGAGGTAGGGGGAGTCAACCCACATCCAGTTCATCCCTTAAAGGTGAACTTGGAAACATGCTGGAAGAGTTCAAGAGTGAGATGTTGTAGACTCTTGCCATGCAAATGGATACCTTGCATATCAAAAGGAAACAAGAGGAAGCAGAGAGGGCTTTGGCCATTTTCTATCCTAGGTGCACTAGAAGGCATCCTAGGAACGAATGTCCATTGAAATTTATAGAGGTTTGTTCAGTTTGTGCAGAAGATCATTCTATAGATAAGTGCCCTTCCTTGCCCAGACTCAAAGTTGTATACCAAGGGGCTGAAGGAGCCACTGAACTACTCTATTTCATGAACCAAAGGAGACCGCATGGACCTAGACCATACTAGCAGGGAATGCAAGGGACATCTCAGGCATACTACAACCCTAATCAAGCCACTTCCATACCTTCTTGGGGTCCCCCTGCTCATCCTTCCTAGTCCACACCTCCTCCTTGGTCATACCCATCTCAATATCATGCCCAACCAGCCGCTCATTCATTCCATTCCTATACTCAGCCACAATCTCAGTGGAATGCATCTCATCAAGGGTGGAGGCCCCAGTACAACTCCTCTCCCACTCTTTTTCCTCCACCACCTGCTCAACCGCAACCATTGCCTCCTGCTCCACCAAGGAAACCCCAAATGCCTGCTCAACCGAACCCGAACCCAAACAACAGACAGGCTCAACAAGTATACAGTGGGGAACCATCATGCCCAACCCATGCTGTGGAGATCCAGGAGATTAACCTATGATCTGGGAAGGTCCTCCCAAATATCCAGCCTCCCCCTGAGGAGGTTGAGGAAGATAAAGAGGGAAGTGAACCAAAAGCAAATCCACCCTTTCCTGAGAGACTATCTGGGACAACACAGCCCACGCTAGAAGAAACTGAACTTCTGGGAGAATTGAAATAGTTATGTGTAAACATACCACTTCTCCAATCCATAAAGGATGTGCCCATATACAATAAGATGATCAAAGAGAAGTACTTCAGGAATCCAAGCAGGTGCAAGAGAGATGCCCCAACCATCAATGTCATAGGACAGCTATCTGATCTGATGTTGGGGCAGGTAATATATCCGAAATATTTAGACCCTGGAAGCCCAGTAGTTGATGTCCACATCAATGGAACCATGATCCCACATACCTTAATTGATCTGGGAGCTGCCATTAATGTGATGACCAAGGACACCATGCTCAAACTCAAACTCCAGGGCTCCCTGAGAAAGACCACAATAGTACTATAGTTAGTAGACCGCTCCACCGTGACGCCTGAAGGGATTCTCAAGGATGTGATGGTCTCCATTTATTCTTGGGAGTACCCTGCTGATTTTTTGGTTCTCCAGCCGAAAGCAAAGCTCACTGGGTATCCTCTCATCCTGGGAAGACCCTGGTTGGCCATTGCCGATGTTTACATCAGTTGTCGAGCTGGGAACATGACTATCAAGAATGGGCATATGCCCAAGCAACTAATCCTATACCCTCCTGCACAACCCCTGCTAGAACATGATCTACCTCTCTGGTTGGAGGAGGAAGATGAGGATGAAGTCTATTCTGCACCACTGTGTGCAATAGAAACTGTCATGGGGGGAAACCGCAAAATGAGGATGATATCATTGAAAACTTAATTCAGAATCCACCCCCCAGTATTTTGCCATTAGAAGATCTAGTGAAAGAAACCTAAGACAACCCCTTAACTGATCTTTATGGGGCCGACCCAACCTCTCTCCATGTTCAGAATATAGAGTTCGACCCAGAAAGAACCTTGAAAATCAACTCCTCCCTATCCACCTCCCAGGAGAAGGAACTATGCAACTTATTGAGAAACCATTTAGATGCCTTCACCTGGAGTTATACGGAGATGAAGGGAGTGAACCCTTTATTTTGTACTCATCAAATTTACATTAAGGAAGATTGTAAACCGGTCAAGCAGCCTCAAAGGAGGATGAATCCAGCCCTTAAAGACACTGTCAAGGAAGAATTGCAAAAGTTATTGGATGTAGGATTCATCTACCCCATGTCTGACAGTGAATGGGTCTCTCCTTTGGTGCTAGTGCCAAAGAAAAATGGTATGTGGAGAATTTGTGTCAATTATCAGGAATTGAACAAGGCCACTAAAAAGGACCATTTTCCTTTGCCTTTCATAGATCAAGTGTTAGATGGTCTGGTAGGGAAAAAGTTTTTTTCCTCCCTAGATGGGTTTAGTGGGTACAATCAGATCCAAATCAGCCTGGAAGACCAAGATAAGACCACTTTCACTTGTCCTTGGGGTACCTTCGCATATCGGGTCCTTTCTTTTGGTTTGTGCAATGCTCCCACCAATTTCCAGAGAGCAGTATTGAGTATATTTTACGAACTAGTTCATGATGCAGTGGAAATATATATGGATGATTTTAATCCTTATGGTTCTAACTTCCAGGAAGATTTATCTAAACTGGGAAAAGTTTTGGACAAGTGTATTGAAATGAACCTATCCCTTAGTTTAGAAAAATGTGAATTTGTGATGACTAAAGGGACCGTTCTAGGTCATGCAATATCTCAACAAGGATTGCAGGTGGACCCTAACAAAATTTCCATCATCCAAAGGTTCCCACCTCCTCAAAAGGTGAGAGATGTCCGAAGTTTCCTAGGCTTAGCACGATATTACAGAAGATTCATTAAAGATTTCAGTAAATTAGCCTCTCTGTTGTTTTGTCTTTTGGGAAAAGATGTCGAGTTCATATGGATTGACAACTGTCAAGAAGCCCTAGAGACCTTGAAAAGCAAACTTGTGAGTACCCCAATTTTGAGAGGCCCAAACTAGGCCCTACTTTTCCACATTCACACAGATGCCTTGAAAAAAGCAATAGGAGTAGCCTTGGGGTAGATTGATGAAAAGTTACCTTATGCCATATACTTTATAAGTAAAAATTTGTCAAAGGCAGAGTTAAACTACACGGTAACAGAGAAGGAACTCTTAGCTGTAGTACATTCCTTAAATAAATTCAGACATTACATCACAGGCTATCAAACCTTTGTACACACTGATCATGCTGCAATTAGGTATTTAATGAACAAACCAGATGTAAATGCTCGCATTATTAGATGGTTTCTTTTCTTGCAACAGTTTGATCTAACCATTATTGATAAGCTTGGTAAGGAAAATGTTGTTACTGACTTTTTGTCTAGAGTAAATCTACCTGTAGGTGAGGAAGGAATGGTGGGTGATCAAATGCTAGATGAACACCTATTTTCTATCTCAGTACTCTCTCCATGGTTTGCTAATATAGCAAATTACTTGGTTTCAGCACAGTTCCCACCACACTTGTCCTCAAAAGAGAAGACCAAGATCGTGAGGAAAAGTGCCCCTTTCACCTGGATTGGGGGCAATCTCTTCAAACTTGGCCCATAATAGATCTTGAGAAGATGTGTCAAAGAGGAGGAAGTTTTTGACATTCTCTTGACGTGTCATGACGGACCTTGTGGAGGCCATTTTGCAGCAAAGAGGCCTGCCTTCAAAATTCTGCAAGTAGGATACTATTGGCCCACTCTTCATCAAGATGTGAAGAGATATATCAGCGAATGTGATCGGTGCCAAAGGATGGGGAAACCTACTCCAAAGGACAAGATGCCCATGCAACCTCAAGTGACTTTTGAGCCATTTGAAAGTGGGGCATGGAATTTTTAGGTGCTATCAACCCTCCTTCAAAACAGAAACAATACATCATTTTGTGCACCAATTATCTAACAAAATGGGCAGAGACAAAGGAAATCAAGGCAGCAACAGAAGAAAAAGTAGTTGAGTTTTTAAGAGATAGCATATTCTATAAGTTCGGGTATCCAAGAGAACTGGTTACAGATCAAGGCAGTCAGTTCACTTCCAATTTGATTGAAGACCTGCTCACACATCATAAAATCAAGCACGGGACTTCCACCCCTTACCATCCACAAGCCAATGGGTAGGTGGAAGTCGCTAATAGAGCTTTGGAAGGAATTCTGACCAAGGTAGTGAGCAGCAACAGAAGAGATTCGTTAGATAGATTGGTTGAGGCCACCTGGGCCTACAACACCACATGAAAGACCACCACAGTGTTCACACCCTATGAACTGGTCTATGGGAAGAAGGCTTTGCTATCAATAGAATTTGAATACAATACTCTAAGGATGGTAGCTCAGGTGGACCTAGATCTCAACCATGCACAAAGGGAAAGGTTACTCTAGCTCAATGGATTGGATGAAAAAATATTGCAGGCCCTTCTTCACACAAAGGTGATCCAGCTTCAGAGGAAGATATGGCATGACAAAAATATAAAGGAGAAGCAATTCCAAGAAGGCGGTTGGGCACTGCTCTATGACTCAAGGTATAAAGATTTCAAGGGCAAGCTGAGGACAAGATGGCTAGGACCCTACACTGTAGAAAAATGCAACGAAAATGGTTCAGTTCTGATCAGAACCATTGATGGGGAAGCCATCCCCATGCTTGTCAATGGGCATAGGTTGAAAATTTACAAGAAGCCCCTCTCCAAGTGAGAGTTCATTGAAGATCTGAATAAGACAATGTTGATAGTGGAGCAAGTCTCAGCCTCCACTCCACCCACTCACTGAAAAAAAAGAGAAAAATAATAAGGACTCAAGTGAAAACCTCTATGATGTGCTTGAGTCCCATCATTGGGTTGAAAACCTCTTTTGAGGCGGCCCAGTGATGACAAAAACAAAAAAAGAGAGAGAATAAGATCCCTGCGTGAAAACCTCCCTTGGAGGCACCCAAGGTAGGCAAGTAGGGTGAAAACCTCCTGGAGGTGCCCTAATTGTCTTTTCAAAAAAAAAATAGAGAAAGAAAGGAAGAGGAAATTGACTTTTAAAATGCATTGCAGGTTACAGATGGACCATAGGAAGCAAGGGGACATGCCGCAAATCCTATTACACATCCTCTATACTCTTCTCCACCATTTCTGATTTTTTTTCTCCACCTCTCTGCATTTTTCTGAAGACTGTGCATCCTACAGGGGGCCCTGTGTGTTCTATAGGAGGCTCCTATAGAACTCATAGAGAGCTCAAAATGAAGTTTAAAAAATAGTTGAGGAGCTAGGAATTTTCATAGAGAGCATGTAGTCCATCCTATAGCTATCCACCATCCTAACCATCCATCCCACACCTGCACCACCTCATTTCCATTGATTTCATCCCTTCCTGTAGAAAGAAAAACACAAAAACCAGTTTAAAAAAAAATAAGGAAATAAAAAGAACATCACCTCCACAACTCACTTGCAGCTTACCAAATCCCTCTCCATTGCCATTAGAATCTTTAGTAGCATCCTCATATCTCCCAGCACAAGCATCAGCTAAAAATTTTAGAAGGAGAAGCAGCTACAAGAGCTCCTGTAGGATTTCCTGTAGCAACTGATCCCCTTAAAATTAAGCTCCAACAACAAAATAGGTGCAGGCATAGGAATGCAAGGGATGTCAAAAGAAATATTCAGTTAAATGGCACCTGTACAAAGTAATGGAGCACATATAAAGAAGCAAAAGGCATATAGAAAAAGGGATACAGGCATGCAGCGCTGAAATCCGAGCATGTAGTAGCAACAGAACCTAGCAGCACTGTAGCACAAGCATTCGACCTGCAGGTAAGTGTCTAACCCTTTCCTCTATTGCATCTGTATAATTCAAAAACTACATGAATGAATGAAATGGCTGGCATTAAACCAGAAAGGTGGCCACTTAACTGGTCACCCTCATCCAGTTCGATTGTGCTCATCCGGAGATCCCACGCATGTGTGCCTAGTTAACTCACAGCAAAATCCAAAAAGACAAGTAGTGGCAGATGTTTAAACTCCAATGCAAATGATGGGAAATGATTGTGGGCAGAAGGCATGAAGACTCATGATGACACAACAATGGGGACCAATGGTCCGAATAATGACAATGTACCCTTTTTGCCACCTCACATCATCGCCAGAAATATCTCCAGTAAACATAAGTACTCTTCCTCGAACTCATTCACCGCCTTTGTTTCCATTTTATCATCGTCCCCGTAGCTGCAAAAAGCTCCATACCACCTCCATAGCCTCAAAAACATTGTTCTCTATTGTTTTCAGTCCTCCTCCTCTTATCGGTTTTTGTAGAAGCATTATCGGTTTCTACAGGAGAACCTCCAGCCATTTCTACAGGAGAACCTCCAACCATTTCTACAAGAGGGCCCGTAAGCCGTTTTACAGGAGAAAACAAAGGATTTTCGCTCAAATTCGGGTCTGAAGAGGTAGGATCTGTACAAACCCACCTTGGATATTCATATATACAAGGAGTGATGCAATTTTAAGGAAGAATTAAGCCTGAAAAAGAAGAGGAATTGCATTAAAAAATTATGCCTGTTTCTTAAAAAAAAACACACACACACACACAATTTTTTATCTGTTTCCTGTTTCTGCAAAAATTGTTGTCTCCTTCTCCACCTGAGATATTCCAAAAGATTATAAACATAATGATAGGGGGATTCATGAGGAAGGAACCCCTAAATTCAGTCAGGCTCCATGAACATCCCGAGGTAGTAGCCATTTTTACTAGAGCCAATTAGATGCCATTTTTCAAAAAAAACTTCGAGGGTATGATGAAGAAGTGACTTAGGAGCTTTCCCTTTCCTTGGTACCCCACTTAAAGACCCATTCCACTATTACTTTTAGAGGTCTCACCATGGAAATCACCCCAGAGTTTATCAGTACGGTTACCAATCTTCCACTTGGACTACCCTGGAGCAAAGAAGAGAAACCACTGGGTCAAGTTGCCAAGAAAATCTTCTTCCAACCAAATGAGCATCCTGTAGAGGAAAAAAATGGCATCAGAAGAACAAGCATACAATACCCTTGGGATGAGGTTAGTTACCAAATTATCAAGTACATTTCCTGTGAAGGGAGGTATATTATAGTTTATGGTTACCATTTCAAACTTCTGCATGAGCTGAGATATGGCATGGATACTCCCACACCCCAAAAACTTAGTTATCCTTATTTGCTCCTACAGTCCTGTCGAGCCGTAAAAAAGGTATTTTTCATGTCTAATTACCTCACATTAACTTGTCAATCCAGGAACAATTTTTTATCTCAAAGAGTGCACTCAGTTTGAGGCTATCATTTATTAGAGTAATGCTAGTAGTATAGTGCTCAGAATACAAGGGTGAACGAATGCTCAAAACAAGATCTACTTACAACAACACACTTTAAGGCTTAAATCATGTGTTTAGAAAACTAAGAAATTTATCAGTCAAGGGTACAGTAATGGTAACTTATCCCTTTATAAACTAATGTAACTAAAGATAATCAAGGAACAAATCATCAACCTGGGGGCTAGACAACAAATGCCCACGATAGTTTCAGATCATTCTGCACACCAAAGTAATGATAACGCAAATAACAGGAAATGGAACAGCAACTAAGAGATGGAACAACAACTAGAAAATGTAACATCAACTAATTCTTATAAACAGCAACACCTTAATCTACAGAAATAAGTGCAGCAAGCGTATCCTACAGAAATCATATGGCAATCTTTACTCTAAGAATAAATCAGACAGCACGTGGAAATAGAATGGTGATTTATTAGCAATGAAATATAGAACAACACTTAGAGCCAAATGTAAATGCACAATAAACTAAGAAAAATAACACACACGACATGCCTTAGTATTGAGAAAAACAGTAATTTGATTTCGATACCACAAATATCAATCTTAGTTATAAAGAATAACGATTGTAATTTGTAATGGAGCAACAATGTTAGTTGAACAGAAATCACAATTAAGTGTAAACCATAAGTGTAAACCATAGATGAATACAATAATACCAATTTATGAATGTTACAACACGGGTACTATGTAATTGAACAGCAATAGCATTTTGTAAGGACTAGCAGCGTTATATCAATGATTAAAGGAATAGCAATGCACTACAAAGTCAGAATGAACAATACGACATTCCTATCACAAAGAACGATATTACTCAGTTGAATCATAAATCAAATATAATAGAACCATGATGTAAAATAATAAAACACATCAAATTACCAAACAACACTGATAATGAAAACCACGCACGAACTAAAGATAATAATACAGGAGCAAGTGTTCCACCAGGGCTGGGACCTTAGCCTCCAGGGACACATCACTTGAGATTATTCCACGATCAAAGATGGAACGAAAACCAGGTTTATATTAAAGCATTAAAACATAGTTACAATGGATCACTTCTCAACAAGAGTCGATGATCAAAGTTTCAAATACAGAGAAAAGTTACATAGAAAATAACAGCAGCTCCACCGGGCTAGTAGTGCTGCCTCTTTTTATAACAGCTAAAGCGGAGATATCAATGATGCAAAAATAGTTAAGGCAGCGATCCCTTATTAATTCCCAGTTATCCATTTGTTCTTTTGCGCTGAGTCGATATCTCCTTTTCCTTTCCTTGGCTGATACGCTTTAATTTGGATCGCCTTGTTTGCATGTGGTTCCCCACCAAAGGGACAATAGTTAACTTGGACCTGTCTTTTTCTTTGGAACGGAAATCTTTCATTTTTCCCTTTTCCTGCATAAGATATGGAAATTATTAGTAGTTTTGTGTTGCATATAAATCCCATAGATTTTGTCATGATTTCTTATTATCTACCTAGTTCATAATGCAAAGAGGTTATGAGTTTTAACGAAAAGATGACAAAAGAATCACTAAAAACATACCTTCTTCAGTACTCCACACACCCCCCTACTTACCCTTTTTCATGCCCTCATGAAAACATTGTAGTTTACATGTAATACAGTGAGAGAGTAGGCTAGAGATGGGATCTCATGTGGTGGTCTACAACCATGATGCCTAAATAGGTGTTCAAAAAGATGGTCTGTCTGACCCTCAGGCATCTCATACAGGGCTTGGTATCCAGGTACAGGGTGCCAAATAATAGGACTCCAAAACCTATATCCTAACCAAGATGGCCCTGCCCTCAAGATAAGTTTTCCATAGAGGTTCAAGCGATTGGCGGCTAACTTAAAGTTCTCATAATTAAATGGTTCCTTGAGTTGGCTATTCAGATTAGAAATCTGATATCGAAATTTAGCAGCATCAATGGCGAGCTCTTTAATAGTAAAGAAGTACTCTATCCCTTGTCGATTGATTGTTGTATGAATGGGCCCTAATGCTTTAATCATGCCTAGAGTCCTCATGAGGTTCTTATGTTTCCTCCATAACTGCACTGGATTTCTAGGCTCAGCTCTTACCCACAAATCTAATCCATTTTCTTGTCTTTGGAAGGCATTATAGGCTTTAAGCCATTTGATTTGATTAACCCCAAATGAAATAAATGCTTGCAGTTGGATATCCCCAAAAAAAGGGTCGGGGTTCTGCTCTATCTCTTGATCTAACACAAGATTATGTAGATAGAATTCACACGATAACCTTTGAACCTTTACTCCATAGTGCTTACAAAAATTTATAAAATCAACAATAGTATTAATTTGTATAGGGGCTCCTTCTTTGACAGCCTTAATTTTCAATTGCAAATATCGTTCCATTAAAAACAAGGCATAATTCTTAGCAGGGGCTCTACATGCTAAGACGTCGATGTACAAAGAGCATAAGGTATCCATCTTCTTGATAACTACATCTAACCTATGAGTTACCTTTTCGACTTTTTCTTCTTCCTTTCACCATCCTTCAAAAGCCTGGCTTTCAGATAAATTGACATTCCTTAGTTGTTGTTGTGACTCTTCATACTTTTCTCGAGAAACCGTTTGTTATGTGAGTTTTTCTACTGCTTGTTGGGCTTGTACCAAACCCTCTCGTAGGGTTACTGTCATCGGATCATTATCCCACATGGCAGTGGTAAGTGGAAGGTTCAATTGAATCTTCTTATTACATCGTCTCATGTTCATGGTTCGTATTTCTTCAGAGGGCTATGCCTCTGTCTGAACTTCTTTGTCACAAACCGATATATCATTTGTTTGCACTTCAACATGGGTAACAACTGAATGTTGTTCCTTTTGGTTTTGAACGACAGGCTGGACTTGAGTCCTCCTTACCTTTTTCTTGAGGGGTCTTGCCGGAGTGGTTGCATGTTTTACCCCCGAAGTCCTTTCTGTCCTCTTTCTCATTTTCAATACCCTGATTTGTTGTCAAAGTCGAGCTATCACATTTAGTAATCTTTTTTGTTATTTCCGTAATCTTCTAATTTCTTCTATTTTCTTAGAAGGAACAATTGTTTGTTTACTTAAGCCTGGACTATTATCTTGGCCAATTCCCTGGTTTTCTTCTTCCGGTATTCCTTCGTTGTTCTTTTCGGGTTTCTTATGAATAAAAACCCTAGCTGGTTTTGTTATTTCCTAGGTGACTTCTTTTTCCACCCCTTCTTCTCCATGAAATTCTTTCGATGCAATCTGGCTAGGAAGAGATTGTTCCTCTTTTGTATCTTCCTCACTTTTCTCTCCTGTCATACTTACATCATGAACATAATGATTCTCTTCTTTTTCTTCCTCGTCGCGCAATTCTTCGAGTGCATTTCTGTCCTGAGCAGACTTCTCTTCCGGTTCTTCCTCAGTATGGAGGCCTAGCGGGCTGCGAGGTTGGGCATATTCGCCCATATTGGCCAGAATTTGGGCCAATTCGTCCTCTTGCAATGGATTTTGCAATGGGCTTTCTTCACATTGCTTTGTCTCTTCCTCCGCCTACCCAGGCTGCTCGGTCTCTTCTTCCATTTCTCCTTCCTTATTTCTTTCCAATTATTTCTCATTCTCTTCTCCTTCCAATTGCGGGGGTTGCTCGTCCCCTGAATCATCTATCTCCATAGGTTGGCTGGTATTACCTTGGGGGTTTTCCAACCTCCCTCTAATCCGTGCCAATCTAACTAATTTTCTTCGTTTCAATGGTCTATTCAGTGTACTGGTAGCATGTTTATGTTTCGAGGCTGGCAGAGTTAGTCCCCCATCTATCGTGGCAATTAGCTCTTCCTAGTTGCTCTATTGCTGAGCAAGACTGTGGCTAACTATCAACCATATCAGCCCATGGTGACTTACTACCGATTCTATAGGTTGTGATTTTTTCATGCTTCGGCCAACATCATGAAGTAATGAATTTTAAAATGCAGGTAAGTTCATAGAGCATTTTTGTTTTAATACGGCTAAAAGTTTAAGGTGTCGTGGTCTTACCACGTCTTTCCTGCCTTCACAGGTAATGTAGCTCTAGATTATCTTCACCAATTCTGCCCACGGCTCTCCTAATGCTACTGGTAGAACTCCCTTTCCTCTGACTATCAGGTTCTGGACTTCATCTTGGAAGATTTTTATGATCTTTTGCAGTCTCTCCTTCTTTAGCGTCCACACAGGTCTAGTGGCTGGCAGTCCCGAGACCTCTGTAATTATGCCATCGGTAAGTGTTATGTGTCTCCCCCTTACTGTGGAGTGATATTCTTGCACATTCTGCAAGAATTCTATTGCTATGGTCTCGTTGGATTCTTGTAAACAATTGAGATAAACTAACCATCCTGCCCTTGCCAAGATTTCCCGTGCAGCATTAGAAACTGTCAATACTTGTGGTTCTCTCTAAATTGATATTCCTCCTATGCTTAAGCTTACTTTAAAAACGCAGAGATGACAATGGGACAACAAGCTGTTCAAATTGTTAGAAACACAGAGAAAATAACGAAACAACAAGGCTCGTTCAAATCTTACTAATTGCTGCAGAGTATAATACTGAAATAGCTTAGGAACAGCAAGGCATGCAAATTGAAAAATGAGATACCATTAAGCCTTGCTATTCCCAAGTAAAAATTTTCTGAATCATAGTCTGACACGTATACCAACAAATTATGAGGTTAGCCTCCCCCCTGCAATGTGATAGGCCATCCCTGGTCGTCAAATGAGGGAGCAACATGCTGAACTTCCATGGTACAGAGTCATAAAGGAACAACATATGCCATGTTTACAAAAGGAGGAGGTTACCGAAATCGAGGTATAAAATAGGATCGCTTAACAAATAAGAGAATGTTGTGATATGATGCGAGGCTGGGAGGATAGGACAATTGACGTGCACAAAAGGTCTAATGCAATCAGTATCGATTTTTTCATTATGATTGGTTATAATAGATTTTCATGTGTTTAATGATTCGGGGAAGTAATATACATAATATTATTTGACGTATTACAAAGGTATAAGGCAGAGAAGGGTGTTAGTGATTTCTATTGGTGTATAAGGAATGTGACTTCAATACCATTAACAGAGCTTTGCTGCCGACAGGTGTCCATAACCTTGACAGAGTTGTTTGTTTCACCCATGGAACCATGATCCTTTGTGTATGCTTAGGAAGTGTTGTGCAATGTCAAAATGGAGGTCATTATGCTAGCTTGGTAACCAGTTAAACCATAATGCCATTCACCAGGAAGGAGTGAAAGGTGGGCAGGCTGGCTCGTGATGAGACCTCCTGTTCCAAAGACTTTTTATTTTTTCTGATGTGCCTCTTGGACCATATCCCAGGTGTGGTGGCCATAGTGGGAATTCCACTTCACTTTCTTCCTTATGAACATAGTAGGTTGGCTCTTGATGAGACCCCCATCCTACATTTGACAATTCATATAAACAAGTCATATAAACATTTTTCTCTGTTTTTTCTTTTATAAAGTACTTTCCTATTTATACACAAAGGGTGGTTCAGAACTCCTTAAGAGTAGGAATGGTGGAAGAAGTCTTAACATCTCAATAGAAAAATATAGACCCTTTGTTCTTATTCCTTAATAATGATCAAAGAAGATTATGGGAATTTAAAAAGAACCACCATGATAAAGATAACCAATCATATCAGTATTAGTAGGATAATGACAGCAAAAGTGATGAATAATTGTGTCCTTTCCTCTTTCCTCCTATCAATTCACAGCAATTTCTTGTAAAAGTAGTGATTTTATATAATTTACTGATTTCAGTATGTTCTGGGTTTGTATCCATCGCATAAGTGTATAGTTGTGCACCAAAAGACTTGAAACAACAGGAACAACAGGTATCTTTAAATTGGAATAGCGAGGAGAACAAGCATAAGTAAAAGGAATATGAGAATGTTGTCATTTCAAAAAGGAAGAGCAAAAAAATACAAGTATTGTTCCTTTGAAAAAGGAACAGTAGAAAATGCAATTGTCATTCCTTTGGAAAAGGAACAGCAAAAACCGAAAGTGTTGTTCCTTTGGAAAAGGAACAACAGAAAACGCAAATGTTGTTCCTTTGGAAAAGGAACAACAAAACCCAAAAGTGCCATTCCTTTGGAAAAGGAACAGAAAAAACTAAAAGTGTCGTTCCTTTGGAAAAGGAACATCAAAAACCAAAAGTGTCGTTCCTTTGGAAAAGGAACAACGAAAATGAAAGAGCTAACAAAACGCAAATGTCGTTCCTTTGGAAAAGGAACAGCAAAAACCGAAAGTGTTGTTCCTTTGGAAAAGGAACAGCAAAAACCGAAAGTGTTGTTCCTTTGGAAAAGGAACAGCAAAAACGAAAGTGAAAAAAAAGGACGACTGAAACAAAAATTGTTGTTCCTTTGAAAAAGGAACAGCAAAATGAAAATGTTGTCACTTGGGAAAAGGAACAGCAGAAAAAGAAAAGTGCACACAAATTTTGTTCCTTCATAAAAGGAATAGTAAAAATGACAGTGCTGTTCCTTCTGAAAAAGGAATAGCAGAAAAATGGAAGTGTTGTTCTTTTGGAAAAAAGGAATAGCAAAATGGTGAAGGTGTTGTTCCTTCTAAAAGGAACAACAAAAACAATAGAACTGCTGATTCTTCAAGTAGTAAAGTGAAAATACAAAAAAATATGTGCAGAGAGTAATTTATGCTAACAAAACAAAGGAATTATGTACAAAATGTAAAAAGAATTGAATCACTTAATGAATCACAGGTGAGGAAGATTTCTCTTACTCCTCCAAAATTTGCATGTCGAAGTCTTCGCGTAGTTGCTGGTAGAAGGACTCCTGAGTAAGTGGTTTATGGTAAAGTCGAACTCGGTGGCCATTTGCTTTGAAGGTATCTCTAGATTCGTCAATGGTGATTAAATTGAGGGTACCATTATCATGTACCTTCTGGATTTCATATGGCCCCAGCCAACAAGTCTGAAGCTTCTTGGGAAAATCTTGAAACCTGGAATCGTATAAGAGCGATCTTCTTCACTGAAGACTTTATTTTTAATGAGAACGTCATGCCATTTAGCTTGCTTCTGTTGGATTAATGTAGTGTTTTGAAGGGAAGAGAGCCTGATTTCATCTAGCTCATTGATCTGTTGTAATCTATTAATCTATGCCTCGTTTAGATCTAGACCGACTTCTTGTGTTGTTTGTAGTGTTTGGATTTCGAATTATATGGGAAAAATGGGTTCCTTTCCAAACACCAATTGGTATGGTGAATAGCCAGTAGTGCTTCTCCATGTTGTTCTGTAAGCCCACAAGGCTTCTGGTAATCTTGCAGCCAAATTGCGTCTATGTGACGCAATGGTTTTTGTTAAGATTTCTTCTATTATTTTATTGCTACTTTCTACTTGACCATTTGCCTATGGGTGGTATGGAGTGGTGATTTTGTGTTGGATATGGTAGTTTTTGAGTGTTGCAACAATCTTGTTACTAGCAAACTGTGGTCCACTGTCTGTAATTATATCTCTTGGAAGCCCATATCACATGAATATATGGAACAGGAACTGTATGACAAAATCCTCTGTAGCTCTCAGCAATGCCTCTGCTTCAACCCATTTGGTGACATATTCTGTTGCTACCAAAATATATGTTTTCTGGTTCGAGGATGGGTTAATTGGACCAACGAAATCAAGGGCCCATCGCTTGAATGGTTCAATAACTAGTTGTGGATTCAGGGACATTTTGTCAGACTAACCAGCGCATCCTGCTCTTTGGCAACTGTCACAAGCTTGAACGAACTTCTTTGCATCTTTGAATATCATGGGCCAATAATACCATGTTTGCAACACCTTATGTCCAGTGCAGCGATCGGCAAAATGTCAGCCACATGGTCCATCATGACAAGATTTCAAAATGTCAAAAATTTCCTCCTCGCGGACGCATCTCCGAATGTGCATATCTGCCCCTGTATGGAATAGATAGCCTCCAATCAAAGAAAATCGAGCACATCGCTAGACAATCTGTTTTCATTCATTGGGGGTCAGATGTTTCGGTAATTTACCTATTGCTAAGTAATTCGCAACATTAGCATACCAGGGTGTTTTAACAGTAACAACAAACAAATGCTCATCTGGAAATTGATCTTCAATTGTTGTTGCGTCCCCTGGTTTTGGCATTCGCGAGAGAAAGTCAGCTACAGGATTTTCTTTTCCAGGTCGGTCCTTGATTCTAATATCAAATTCCTAAAATAAAATCAGCCATCTAGTTATTCTACCATTTTTGATTGGTTTATTCGCTAAATATTTTATGGCAGAGTTATCTGTATACAAGATAATAGGATATCCAGTAATGTAATGCCTGAACTTATTGATAGCATGTATTACAGCTGGAAATTCCTTTTCAGTAACAGTATAATTTAATTTAGTAGGAGATAAATTCTTACTATTATAATTAAATTGCATATGGTTTTTTATCTTCTTCCTGCCCAAGACTGCTCCAATAGTTGTATCTGAGGCATCTGATGAAATTTGAAATGGCAGGTCCCAATTTGGTCCTCGAAGGGCTGGGGTTGTGGACACAAGCTTCTTCAGATCTTGGAAAGCACAATCACATTTTTCTATCCAAATAAAGTCAACATTACGTGTCAGTGCATATGGAGGTACAACAATATGCGAAACATGTTCTATAAACCTTATATAATAACAAGAAAATCCAAGAAAACTATGTACCTCTGTTTGAGAGGTAGGAGTGGGAATTAGCAAAATTATTTGAATTTTGGCTGGGTCTACCTGTATGCCAGTTGCTGAGATATAATGGCCTAGAATAAGTCCTTCATTCATCATCGTATAACATTTTTCATGGCTCAAACAAAGCCTGGTGGCAATGCAGCGCTACAGGACTTTTTCCAGTGTGTCCAATTCTGGGTCAAAATTGTCTCCGTATGGTGTAAAGTCAGCCATGTATACTTCGAGCCCTTCATTTATTAAGTCTGAAAAGATGTTGAGGATAGCCCTTTGAAATGTGGCAGGAGCATTGCATAAGCCAAAAGGTAGAACTCTGTAGGCAAATGCTCCCCAAGGACAAGTAAAAGTGGTTTTGTCTTAGTCTTCAGGGGCAATCTGAATCTGATTGTATCCACTAAAGTCATATAAGAAAGAAAAGAATTTCTTTCTTGCCAAAGTGTCTAATAGTTGGTCAATGAATGGAAGGGGAAATTGGTATTTTTGTGTTGCTTTATTTAGTTCTCTATAATCCACACAAATCCTCCACTTTCCATTCTTCTTTGGTACCACAACAAGTGGAGAGACCCATTTACTATCGGAGATAGGGTAGATGAAGTTCACATCTAAAAGTTTTTGAAGTTGAACTTTTGCAACATCTTTTATATGAGGATTAAGTCTCCTTTGTGGTTGGCAAACAGGTCTCGCATCCTTTTCTATGTAAATGTGGTGTGTACATAACTAGGGATCAATTCCTTTCACATCAGGGTAGTCCCATGCAAATGCTTCTTTATATTTCCTCAGTAGTTGGATGAGCTTCTCTTCTTGTTCAAAAGTCAGGTTGGCATTAATGTTTAAAGTATTTCCTGGCTCAATCTCTACAATTTTGCTATTTGAGACAAAGGTAGTAGGTATTGTTTGATCGTGTGTATCTTTAAGAGGATCTTCTTCTAATTCATTATCAAATGTTGCTTCTATCATGTGACATTGTATGTAGGATCTGGGTTCAACTTGGCTAATAATATTGTTAATGGAATCATCTTCTATTTGTTCTTTGAAATCAAGGGCCTCTTTTATGGTTAATGGAGATCTAATATTTTCGGTGAGGTATGATACAAGATGCTTGTTAGTTTTTATTATTGTGACACTTGGCTGCACTGGAGGATATAAGGCTAGGTTCTTAATATTTGTCCCCTAGTTATGGTCATACTGCCTTGTCGGAAACCAATATAAGCATTGACAGTTGCGAGCCAAGGTCTGCCTAAAATCAATGGATGTCCATCAAGTTGGTTTTTGGGGTTTATTATCAGAAAATCGGCCGGATACTCCCAAGCGTCAACGGATACTGATGTGATGCCCAATTTTTGGCAAGTGGTGGTTGTTAATATATTAATTGCAGCTCCTAGATCAACTAAGGCATTTGAGAAGGTTTGACCACAGATTTGTATGGTTACTATTGGATTTACTGGGTCTTCATATTTGACGGGTGCTTCTTTTCCTGATAATAAATCGGATAGAGTACCAACTACTGGGACTTTTGGGTTAGTTGTTATTTTCCTCCTTGGTTTCTTTATACATATCTCTTTGATAGTCTTTGCATATATCGAGATGTCTTGAATGGCTTAGAGGAGTGGGATTTTTATATACAAATTTTTTAGTTCTCCTAGAATGTCAAAATCAGGATATTGTATAGGTCAAGGTATAATTAACCATTTTGTGAATGGGGGAGAGGATGTGGTTGCTTGATCATGAATTTTTGGTTTGGTCACGTCCTCTTCTTGTGACGGTTGCTCTATAGATAACTGATTTTCAACTTGAGCTGTTTTATCTCCCTCAGTTTTGATGATACGCCCAGATCTTAATTGAAGGTCATTACACTCCCTTAGATCGGTTGCTATTTCTGGTGTTTCAATTATTTGAATAGATTGGATTGGTTGTTTATTCATATTAGGGTTGGGTTGGGCTGGGAGCTGCGGTCTTAAGCTAGACTAGGGGTTTTGTTGTAAGGTTGGCAGTGTAGGTTGAGGGAGCGGGATGGTTCCTACTAACTGATTCATCGGTCTTTGCTACTTTATCTGCCAGGCTTGACTCTATTTAGTAAGAGGGGTCCATTGTGTTGGATATACATTGTTTTGCCAATATGGTGGGGTATAGGGAAAATTTGGCCAATTGGGTTGGCTTGCTTGATTCGGCCATGGAGATGATGAAGGAAATGACTACTGTGACCAATTCAGGAAGGGAGGTTGATTTTTCCACATTGTATTATATTGTTGAGCATGATATTGTGGAGGCTGAAAAGAAGAAGCTGGGTCTGAAAACATACCTGATTGTCACGGCTGCGATAGACGGCACTGATTGAGTAGATACACTGATTCTGGCTCTTCTTCTGCTTCCTTGTATACTGCTTTTAATCCAGGAAGTGAGGGACAGCTCTCTGTAGAGTGGTCTTTTGTACAAATGGTGAAAACTTGGACTACATCTAATGGACACTCCTTATGGCTCTGTTTCTTTCTGCATCTGGGACAGAAGATTGCCAAATTATGTTCTGCCTCTGCTTGCTTTTGTTTGGCCTGCATAATATCAAGTTGTGTTGTCAGTGTCCCCAATATGTCAGTTTTAAAATTTTCTAATAAATTTCCAATTTCTACATGAGTTACTCCTACTGAAATTCTGTTATCTCTTACAAACCGATCATGTTCTACTGGTTTTAGCCTTGTGCTGCCTCTCGAGCTCCTGATACATAGATTAATAATGTTAGCAAAACTTTTTTGATAAATATCTCCTTTTCCCATAATATTTAGTGTTTCAATCCATTTTTCTTTCATTCCCCTAATTAATGTTGTTTTTAATATACTATCAGGTAAGGGTAATGATGCATAAGGAGATCTTTAAAGATTATACTGGAAACGTTCAACATAATCCTCTAATATTTCATTTGGTCTAGCTACCATCTAAAATATTTCATCTTTTAACTCTCTAGACCTACAATAATCCTGATATTTTTTTAGAAAAGACTCTTTCATTTGATCCCAGTTATTTATAACACCACCAGCCAATCCCATAAACCATATTAAAGTAGCCCCTTTTAATGTAGAGGGAAATAACTTCAGTTTCTGGGGATCAGTGGTATAGTCATATCCTCTACACAGCACATCAAATTCAAATAGGAATGCATCTGGATCTTCTGATGTAAGGCCATGGAATGTAGGGATATGCTGAAGAGGAATTGCTTTCGTAGGTGCATTAGCTGTAGTATCCTCAATGGGGTATTGCAGTGTAGAGGTTTGGGTATTTGGTTGGTTCTGGGCCATTTGGTCAAATATATGCCAATAACCTTTTGGTATATCTAGGAGGGTATTCCTAGGTTGTCGAGGGGGAATGGCTCTAACGAGAATGGCCTTGACAACACTTCTTTTATCTGGGATGATGAGAGTGCCTAATGTCTGGGGGGGTTTAGGTTCTTGAGTTTCTTCAACTTTGTTATAAATGATTTTTGTAGCACTTCCCTTATCTGGGCTGTTTGATGGTTGAATTACCCCAAGAGGAGATCTTGGTTCTTCAGTCTCTCCTGTCTCTCCTCTTCCTTCATAAAGGTTGCTAAGATTCCCTTCTTGCAATGATTTTGGGTTAGAATTTTCAATTTCTTGAAAATCTTGCTCTTCGGTTTGACTATGCACCTTAGCAAAGGCTACAGATGGTGATCCTGTGGCCTAAAGGGAACTAGTAGGTTGTCTAGAAGTAACTTTTCTAGGTCCTACTGAAGGCTGAGACTCTGCTTTCTTAAAGATTTCGTCTATAAAGCTCGATCGGCCAAGGGTCACCGACCCCTTACCTTTATCAGGCTTGGGTGGAGGTTTGGGATTCTTTTTTGGCTTTTTCTGCTTAGTCATGCACACAAATCAACTGCTAAGTTCTACCCAAACAAAACAACAACAAATCTACAGGAAAGCGGGCAGGGGAGCAGGGATATTACATACTCCACACGCAGGTTCTTACCTTCTATTTTTAAAACCCAATTCTTTCCTAACAGGATTTTACACTACTCTGGAAAAGAGACAAATGGCTACACTCTTCCCTGGCAACGGCACCAAAATTTCGAGCCGTAAAAAGGGTCTTTTTCACCTCTAATTACCTTACATTAACTTGTCAATCCAGGAACGATTTGTTATCTCAAAGAGTGTACTTAGTTTGAGGTTTTCATTTGTTAAAGTAATGCTAGTAGTATAGTGCTTAGAATACAAGGGTAAACGAATGCTCAAAACAAGATCTACTTATAGCAACACACTTTAAGGCTTAAATCATGTGTTCAGAAAACTAAGCAATTTATCAGTCAAGGGTATAGTAATGGTAACTCATCCCTTTATAAACTAATGTAACTAACGATAATCAAGGAACAGATCATCAACCTGGGGGCTAGACAAGAAATGACCATGACAGTTTCAAATCGTTCTGCACACCAAAGCAATGATAACACAAATAACAGGAAATGGAACAACAACTAGGAAATGGAACAACAACTAAGAAATGGAACAACAACTGGAAAATGTAACAACAACTAATTATGATAAATGAAAACACCTTAATCTACAGAAATAAGTGCAGCAAGAGTATCCTACAGAAATCATATGGCAATCTTTACTCTAAGAATAAATTGGACAGCACATGGAAATAGAATGGAAACTGATTATCAATGAAATATAGAACAACACTTAGAGCCAAATGTAAATGCACAATAAACTAAGATAAATAACACACACAACATGCCTTAGTATTGAGAAAAACAGTAATCTGATTTCGATACCACAAATATCAACTTAGTTATAAAGAATAACAATTGTAATTCATAATGGAACAACAACATCAATTGAACAAAAATCACAATTAAGTGTAAACCATAGATGAATACAGTAATACCAATTTATGAATGTTACAACACAAGTACTCTGTAATTGAATAGCAATAGCATTTTGTAAGGACTAGCAGTGTTATATCAATGATTAAAGGAACAACAATGTGTTACAAAGTCAGAATGAACAATACGACATTCCTATCACAGAGAACGATATTACTCAATTGAATCATAAATCAAATATAATAGAACCGTGATGTGAAATAATAAAACACATCAGATTACCGAACAAAGTTGATAATGAAAACCACGCACGAACTAAAGATAATAATACAAGATCAAGTGTTCCACCAGGGTCAAGCCCTTAGCCTCCAGGGACACACCACTTGAGATTATTCTAGGATCAAAGATGGAACGACAAGAAAGTTTATATTAAAGCATTAAAAGAGAGTTACAGTGGATCACTTCTCAACGAGAGTCGATGATCAAAGTTTCAAATACAGAGAAAAGTTACATAGAAAATAACAACAGCTCCCCCGGGCTAGCAATGTTGCCCCTTTTTATAACAGCTAAAGCAGAGATATCAATGATGTAAAAATAGTTAAGGCAGCAATCGCTCAGGATCAAAGGATCTTGAGGGATTCACCAAACTGTTAATTCCTAGTTATCCATTTGTTCTTTTGCACCGAGTCGATATCTCCTTTTCCTTTCCTTGGCTGATACGCTTTAATTTGGATCGCCTTGTTTGCATGTGGTTCCCCGCCAAAGGGACAACAATTAACTTGGCCTTGTCTTTTTCTTTGGAATGGCAATATTTCATTTTTCCCTTTTCCTGCATAAGAAATGGCAATTATTAGTAGTTTTGTGTTGCGTATAAATCCCATAGATTTTTTCATGATTTCTTACTATCTACCTAGTTCATAATGTAAAGAGGTTATGATTTTTAAAGAAAATATGAAAAAATAATCAGTAAAAACATACCTTCTTCAGTACTCCACAATCCCCTTATAGATTCGAGCATTAAATTGAAGACACGAGGTCCAGATCAATTGGCTCAACATGGACTAATTAAACTACTGGTGGAAGAAGCCCTCCACACCTTCACAACCCCCATAGCCTAGGAGATCTTTAGAAATATGACAGGAGAAGATGATATAAAAGCCTTCACATATGACCTCAGTCCTTTTGAAAGTGAGGGGGAGGAAACCAAAACAGAGAAGAAAAAGACCAAAGCAGAGAAGAAGGAACCTAGGACAGAAGAGAAAAAGACTAAAATAGAAAAGAAAAAGACCAAACTAGAGAAGAAAAATACTAGAACAGAGAAGGTAGAAACTAAACAAGATGAGAAGGAAACCAAAACAGAGCTAGAGGAAACAAAGCTAGCAGAGGCAGAAAAGACAAAAAAAAGGATGAAGGGGAAAAAAAGACAAAAGTGTCTCCTGAGACACTAGAAAGGGAAGCAACAGTTGTTCTTGTTGCCCTTGGCACCCCAGTTAAACCCAAACAAAAGAGGAAAATGCAACCATCAATGTATTTCAGGGCTTGAAAAAGCACAAGAATAAAAATAGGGAAGCCACAACCATCCTCAAAAGATCCTATCATAATTGAAGATTCCCCTACTGCCAAAAGGGAAGAATCTCCATCCAAAACCCCCATTACTTATGAAAGAGGGAGTCCTAGATCTTCCACTTGGAAGGAAAGAATAAAACTACAGGACTCAAAAACAGTCCTACAGGAGGCACAGACTGCTCTACAGGAGACCTTAACAAAGCTACTGGAGACTGAGAAACTTGAGAAAAGGGCAGAAGAGAAGACCAAGGGGAAGGATAAGGAAATAGAGATACCAGAACCTAACCCCTAGCCTAGTTTAGGCTCTTATTACAACCTTCTTGAAGGAGGAAAAATTATTCCACAGAAATTTGTAGTCCCACTTTTCTTTGAACTGGAAAAAGAAAGGGTAAAGAGACATAGATGGATGTAGATCGCCAAGTCCAAAGGGGTGGAAGACATTGGCCACATGGAGAACAAGTTGAGAGAGATGCGTAAGGAATTGAGCATTTTAAGAGATATAGAAGTAATCAGAAGATCGCACTTGGAAGAAGAAAATGAAATGTTAAGGAAACAACTGCAAGAAAGGGAAACCCAATTAACATGCATGGCCAACTGGTCTATGGAGGCACTACAGTGCAGACAACCAGCCAAATCATATGGAGTATACCTCAAAGACCAGTGGCTATAGTTTCATATCAAGACATTGGCACGGAGAGGCACCATGCCTTTTAAGGATTATAGACAGTTCATGGACCTATGTGACCATAGTTCAGCAAAAGACAAGGCAAAGTTGGCAGTGTTTTATTTACATAACATGTCCCTCACTTATATGAACCTATGGGACCCTAATGTTGGATTAGGGGACTTGTAGCTGATGGCCATGGCATCATGGATGAGTCATGAGGAGAAAAGGGCAACAAAAATCAAGAAGTTGATGGAAAAAGAAAAAAATGATCCCCTAATGATTAGAGCAGAGCCATCAGACACTATGGCTTTCATTAGCATACACCAACTACTTGTAAATGATCCTCAAAGTGCCCCTAAGTACATCACTGATCTAGCCCATGCTATTGCACATTTTGAGGACATGGAAAGATTGCTTGGAGATGAATGCATTCATGCCTGTATGAGAAGGTGGAACACACTGCCACACAGCTTATAGATCAGGGAGTATCACTCCCCAAACAAGATGAAAGAAGCATTGAGGTGAGTGCCACTGTACAAGAACTCTATGCAAAGTTTGAAGGTAAATTGGTTTGACCTTAAATTGAGTCCCCCATTACTGCTAGGACTATGTTGATGCCTCAAAAATTGCCACATCAACATTGGGGAAAACCACCCGGTCCGAACCTTAAAAGCAGCTCCTTTTCCATTTAGTGTGGTGGCTCAGAATGGATATAATAGGACCAGTTTCCCAATGAATTATAAATGGGATGTATAAGTGATTTATTTTCTAATATCTAATTGGAATTATGGATGACTTATTCTAAAATGCAATAATATAAATAACTAATCTATCCCGGGAAGTCCTTCTCTTAGTGCAATTTTTGATGATTCTTATTGACAAGTAGGCATATAGATGACTCTACTTATAAACAAAAAATATTCATTCATATGATAATTACTTTTTTCAAGTAGTTGAACAAAGTAATAATTAAAATGTTATCACACTATTCTTTATATATCATTGACACACATATATATGAAAAATAACAACTCTTAAACATTCAATGGTGATAAGTAAAAGAATTGCTGTTAACGCACATACATACATCAATAATAGAAAAATGAATAAATGTTGGTTCACATAAAAGCATGAACCAAAAACATAGATAGTAGTACCATATGTATTTGAGTCTCTTCCGATATGAATCGCATTTAGATCCTGCCTTTCAACTTGGAAATACTTTTACAAGAAGCAATAGTGCATCTCACATAAAAGTATTCTTCATTAAAACTCAGAATTCAGGTCCCGTTTTTATAAAAATAAATATATCTGAAGCACAGTAATGAAACTTCCAATCCAAGTCTTAACACAAAAATTTGAGGACCCTTTCTAAAAACATGAAAGGGTCTATAAACACTATATAAACTAACAAACTATGAAATAAAAATGCTATGTGCTGATATAACCAAAATTACAAAAATTGTGACAATATTCTTAAAATAGTCATGCTGTAGTCGGTCATAATGGTTCGCTGTTTTGGCTGACTATCTTGTGACTTGAGTTGGCAAATGGCGAGCATCGGTTGCAGCTCTGGCGGATGACTCATGCACGAATGTAATTGGGCAGTGTACGTGGCATCAGTAATTTCGGGAATCATATAACCGATTCATTGGTGAGGCATTTCATCGTTGTTCACTGACTATGTGGTTTAACAAGGAAGAACCAAAAGGTTTCCCATGTTAAAGTTTGAATTCCTGCGATCAATCTTTCCCTCTTTTCCAACTCTTGTTTCCATGTCTATTCTAATGCTTTCATTGATGGAAGTTTCCCTGGAGTACACTCTGTAATTAAATTTGATAAATAAAGAGTATCATTAATCAATTCAACCAGATTACTTGTTGCCAATCTGCATCTTGATGTCGCCCTCTCTTCTTTCATTAGTTGAGATTGTCATTCAAGGAATAGGATTTCTTTGTGCGATTCCAGAATTTGGGGTAGAGTTGCAGCTTTTCCTTCTTTGGTTTCTTTCCAAGAGAGAAACTTTGTTAATCTTTCATCTACTTGCTCCAATTTTTGTCTCTCATCAACTGCCTTATCAATCATAGATGACGAAATTTCACATAAGGGAAGAACGAGAGAGATATTATGACATAATAAGCTCAACTGATTAGACAATGCTTTGGTAATATGGAAAGCCTCTGATCTGAATTCTCCCACTTGGGGATATTCTTTGAATCTTTCTATTTGCAGTGATAGTTGAGCGATCTGCTCTTCTTTTGATTTGCTCAACTGCTCATTTAATGATCGCAATTTTCTCAATGCTTGGGATAATTCCTGTTGCTTCTCAATTGCATGTTGATCAATTCTTTGTTTTTCTTTGAGAAATTGTTCCTTCAATTGATCATTTGACTGCTTCTGGGCTACTAGCTACTGTTCTAATTGCTCTATCCTCTACTGCTTCTCTTGTACCTGTGTTTCCAACAAAATGACTGCTTGGTCCTTTTCCTCGAGTAAGTTACTTACTTTCGATGCTTTGTCGATTGTAGCCGTTGTGTATGCTCTAACATACTAAGAGAGTTTAGTGAGATCTTCAAAAGGATTGACTTCTTCTCTCCATACCACATTTGTTATCTCCATTTGTGAAGGCAAAGAGAAGATCGATCAAGTTGTCTATTTTTTCTTTATCTCTTGATTACATCCCTATGCTTAGGGCTGTAGAAGACATCCAAGGGTGGTATTTCTTCTACATGTAGAACAATTTCATTGGATGGATTCTCAGGGATTATCTCTACATCCTTTTGAGTCATGGGTGGGCTTCTAGTTTTGTTGAGGAGGTAAATCCCCTCTGCGGATAGAGGCGATCCCTACTAGCCCAAACCGAGTCTAGCAACAATCATCAAATTCTATAGTGCAAGTTCCTAATTGCAAATTAACATACTAGTGATGAAGGCCTACCTGGATTCCAATGCTTTTGTTTGTAGAAGAGGTGGTGCTCCCATTCCTTTGCTCCAGTAGATCACAATCCTCATGATCTCCGTGAATGGACACTTGCACATACAAGAAACGACACAAACACAATCATAAAATCTAGCATATTCAACTATATGTCAGTCAGAAAGGATATAACTCATCATCATCACAAGTAACAATAAGAGTGGAACCATAACCAATAGTCGTTCATTAATAATTAATCAAAGAAGAATACAACCAAAGTTCTGACGCTAGATTCTCATTTGGTCGGGCAATCAGCAGCACATGTCTCGCAAAGCTTGTTGGGAGTAAGGAGAAGCCTCTCTCTTTGTTTCTTGGACAATAATCTCCTTGCTTGGATTTGGCCTTATGGGAATCAAGAAGGCGCTTGGAGCATGGAGCTCTTGGAAACTTGACAATTCTCAATCTCTGGAACTCTGGAACTCTGGAACTAGCTTGAAAGGAAAATGGGCAAGCTTTTATAGATGGAGCAAGGGGAGTTGGGATCATAGCCAATAATCATGGGATTGGCCATATCATCAAGGAAGAAACCATGAGAGGTGGCAAACCACTTCCTCTCTATGGAAATCCGTAGCCAAACCACCCAACTCAAGATAGATAGCAGTCTAGGAATTTGTTAGGACGAAACTTCCGTCGTTTATTTGTTAAAAAACACCTTTGATTATGTTTGGCGCGAGTGTGACTCTATGAAAGAGCGCCAACTAGCGCGCCCTCTTTGGAGGATTTGCCCCCTTGGCGCGAGGGCTGCACTATGGAACCACGCCAATAGAAAAAGAGCTATTTTTAGGGTTTTTAAGTAGGAGATGTCTTCAAGGCAAGTAAAGCTCATGTTCAGAGGAATTTAATGCAAGTGTTTGTAGGCCATGTCACTTATCATAGGTCCCGAAATGAGTCATCCAAGATGTGGGAGAGGGGTAGTAGGGACGGTGACAAATTGCTGTGTAACAGATGCCCCCTAAAGCATGAGGCCCGAGAGAGAGAGGGGTGAAATGCCCCCGGAAGTTGAACTCTACAAAATTGTTGAGGAGGTAAATCCCCTCTGCGGACAAAGGTGATCCCTAGCAGTCCCTAGGCCTGGCGTGACTGTCAAGCTGAAACTAGCGCCTTTTAAGGATTGGCACGGGTAGTACATTGACGATTGGCGCCAATTGGCACGACTGTCAGGCCAAAACTAGCGCCTTTTAGGGATTGGCGTGAGTAATACATTGACAAATAGCACCAATGGGCATTGTTGTTCCAAAATGAAAAATAAGCAATCCAAAACCAGGCCAACGATAACCAGGTAAACCAAGAAGCAAGGAACAGCAAAAGAACCCAGCCCAAAAGGTTGACCAAGAAATAAAAAAATCAAGAAACAACCAAAAAGGCAAGACAAGGTCCCCAATGGAGTCACCAAATTGTTGAGGAGGTAAATCCCCTCTGCAGACAGAGGTGATCCCTACTAGCCCAGACTGGGTCTAGCAACAATCATCAAATGCTATAGCGCAAGTTCCTAATTGCAAATTAACATACCAGTGATGAAGGCCTACCTAGATTCCAACGCTATTGTTTGTAGAAGAGGTGGTGCTCCCGTTCCTTTGCTCCGGCAGATCACAATCCTCATGATCTCCGTGAATGGACACCTGCACATACAAGAAACGACACAAACACAAGCATAAAATCCAGCATATGCAACTATATATTAGTCAGAAAGGATATAACTCATCATAATCACAAATAACAATAAGAGTGGAACCACAACCAATAGTCGTTCATTAATAATTAATGAAAGAAGAATAGAACCAAAGTTCTGACGCTAGATTCTCCTTTGGTCGGGTAGTCAGCAGCACATGTCTCTGGAACTATGGAACTCTGGAACTAGCTTGCAAAGGAATAAGGACAAGCCTCTCTCTTTGGTTCTTGGACAATGATCTCCTTGCTTGGATTTGGCCTTATGGGAATCAAGAAGGCTCTTGCAGCATGAAGCTCTTGGAAACTTGATAATTCTGAATCTTTGGAACTCTGGAACTCTGGAACTAGCTTGCAAAGGAAAATGGGAAAGATTTTATAGATGGAGGAAGGGGAGTTGGGATCATAGCCAATAATCATGGGATTGGCCATATCATCAAGGAAGCTTCCATGAGAGGTGGCAAACCACTTCCTCTCTATGTAAATTCGTAGCCAAACCACCCAACTCAAGATAGATAGCAGTCTAGGAATTTGTTAGGACGAAACTTCCGTCGTTTATTTGTTAAAAAACACTTCTGATTATGGTTGGCGTGGGTGCGATTCTATGATAGAGCACCAATTGGCGTGCCCTCTTTGGAGGATTTGCCCCCTTGGCACGAGGGTTTCACTATGGAACCGCGCCAAATGGAAAAAGAGTTATTTTTAGGGTTTTTAGCAGGAGATGTCTTCAGGGCAAACAAAGCTCATGTTCAGGGGAATGCAAAGCAAGTGTTTGTAGGCCATGTCACTTCTCATAGGTCCTAGAATGAGTCCTCCAAGATGCAGGAGAGGGGTAGCAGGGACGGTGACAAATTGTTGTGTAACAGGCCTGCTTCTGTTTGGTTCACATTTCTTGTGTTAAATTTTTTTGGCCCTCCCCCGACGATTTCTCACTATATCGCAAATCGGCCCTCGCAAAGTCTTTGAAGTCAAAACCCTATCGATCAATAGATATTGTGGGATTGTGGGATGCAGGGTCATCGGGATGCAGGAACCCTCCATGTGGAGGAGAGAGAAGGGGGGGTGGCCCGACTCTGTTTTGCCCGCCTTTCTTGTGTTGAGCTCTTTCATCCCTCCACCAACGGTGTAACACTTTGTCGCAAATCAGCCCCACATGGTCTTTGGTGTTTTTTGTGACTGCAGGCCTACAGTGAGAGCCGATTTGCGAGATTTTTCTCATACTTAGCCATTTGTCTTCATTTGTTGGTTTTTTCCATGGTAATTTTTAAATTGCTTTAATTTTTGCTCGAGGAGTCCATTTTTGGACCATTAATATACCATTGGAAAGTTTTTTCTGAGCACTAGGCATTGGAGCGGGACTAATCGAGCTTTGGGATATTCTGTGGCCTGGGACATTGGCTCCAAATTTCACTGCTCTTGGTCAACCTTGACCACTTGATATCCACAATGCAATGAGTGACAACACCGACAAAGCAATCAAGTTCATTCAAAGAATCCAAAAGATTCATGAAGCAATGTAGGATCAATTCGAGAAAAGTCAAGCGAAGTACAAAATGCACCATGACAATCATCGGGTGGATCATCACTTCCAGGTTGGTGATCAAGTATGGCTACACATCAGCAAAGAAAGGATGAAAGGTGAAACTAAAAAGTTGAAACCTATCCGGTATGGTCCATTTAAGATTGTTGAAAAGATTGGGCACAATTCATTCCAGTTAAGTTTGCCTCCATACATGCACATATATTCAATTGTAAATGTTGAAAATTTGAAGTTGCATGAACCCCCTATGATCATGGATCCAGAGGAAAATGCTCAAATTCCTACTGTAGATGATTTTGCACCTGAATGTATGAATGAGTTACATGAAGATACCATTTTAGACAGAAAGGTTCGCACTTCTAGGAGGATCCTCAAAATTATCAAAGTTCAAAAGTATCAGATTCTCATGAAACTAGTGCCAAGTTGAAGAGCTCATCGTGCTGATTCCAATAGTATATTCAGTTCAAAAAATAGCCTCTATATGAGTGCAAAAATGTGCTTTGAAATTTTCCTCCAACAGGAAAACAATCGGCCTTTGCAAGCCAAGTGGCAATCTCTCAGAATGACATGTGGCTGTCAACTTAGGTCAAATTCAATGTATTGAGTCAAATTCAACAAAGGTCGAATTGGCATGGGTCCAAATTGAACCCTTGGCCTTCATTGTGCTATTCCAAAACCTTACCAATACACCATGTGTTTGATTTATTAATCCAAGGGTGCAATTTTGTATTTGTGTTTTTGAAATATGGCAAGTGGGGGTAGGCTTAGCGGAGCTTGCCACATCCGGCAGCCCTATGAACCCAAAGCTATAATGGATATCGGTGCTAACAAAATTTCAAACGGTGGATCACATATGGTACAAAGCATAAATGTTATGTGGTAACGAAGTTGTTATTTATATGGCATGTCACCGCGACGGGTTTCAACATGAATCCACCACTGCTTATGGTTACAATTTATGCCATAGTTAAAATATGCCAAAAACTATAGCATATAACCATATGCCACATATATATTTTAAGTGTTGAACCTTAGCAGATGCTATATGTATATTAATTTGAATGTGCCATATAAAAACGTTGTTACAACATAATGTAACGAAACCATATGAAATGTGCCATGTAATTAAACCCATTGCTAAATATGCCATTCAAGTCCAGGAGGTCCATGGGTTTGACCCCAAGGCCTGCTCGTGGCCTTATAAAAGATATTACCAGTGCGCCCCTACTATGGGGAGTTGTAATGTTAGTTTTAGAACTATGTATTATTTGTGCCTGTAAATTCCTTTTTGGGCATAACTTGACCATCCTTAAGCCTTTTTTAGAATGAAACGTTGCATTGGAGAGAAGAGACTCAGGCCTTCTTTCTGATAGTAGCCATTGGTGCTTGTGTGCATAGTCTAGAATGGATAAATTTTATGTAAAGAGACTTTTTTAGCATTCCTAATACAATGGACACCCACTTGGAAGCGGACCCGAAGATGTAGTCAAGGAGGGACGAACTCTGTCATCAAATATCTTGAGTTTTCTTCTTATTTTCTCTGTTGTTTATGCTTATGTTCAGATTTCAAGTTTATGTTTAAAGGCACTTAAAAAAATCAATTTCTCTCATTCATTCACATAAAAAGCAACCTTATTTAATAGTTGGTGAAATTGAGCAAATAGTCAATCATGTGTTTTCGGATTTCACAACCAACATTGAAAAATCACAACGACCCTTTATTCTATGTGTCCCAAGTACGCAAAAACTACGACTCGATTGGGCTTAATAGCCATAACATTACAATATGAAACAATTACATAACATCGACATAGGTTACCATGAGAAAGAAAAATAGTAGAATAAACATTGTGATTAATTAAAAAACCAAAGAACCTTTAACCTTGTTATCATCCAACCTCGAGTTATTGACTAAGCCTATGCTCAACATACATATATTTCCATATCATACATAGCATAACAAGGTCCAACAACATAGTCACACAGTAATGCAGGAGAAAAAAAGGAAATAACTCATAACTTGCTCTTTAACAACCATAACCATTACAGGAACATGCTAAACATCTATAATGCCACGCCATATATATATTAATAGAAAAGCAGTAGAAATACCTGGAAATACATATATCAAGCTCTCGACCCTCTAGACTCCAACAAGACTATTCGAGACAAATACCAGGAAATTACTGCAACACTCATTACTATATGTACTTACATGCTTTTACAACGATGTTGTTGAACAGTGAACAGTCCAACCGCAATAACCAGACACTAGAGTATAGACCAACTATGAATCACTGGACACTAAAATACTAGCAACCCACTAGCCACCAATAATACATCATTCATATGACAGTTTTTAGCCCAACCCCTACTTTGTTTTAGAGAGACCATTTTATAATTCTTAGGAGTTTCTCTCGAAGTCTCTATTCTTCCCACCTTTTCAGCCTAGCCAACCCTTCGGCTGTTAATATGTTTTCTTGTCGCTCACTGAGTTATCCCATGCATTGGATAATTCCTTAAAATATCCTTCGTCTAGGTTCATCTCTACTTTTCCTAGTGTTTTCTGCTTCAAAATATCCATAAATGTCTAATGGCCATGACGTCCTTAGTCAAATTTCTTGTCTTGCAAAATATGATCGGTCATCATCCCCTATCCACGACCCTTTATTTCTTTTGTTGCTATATCCTGACTATGTGATTAATGAATTCATCATGCCCCAACCTTCAAGTTGGCCTCATGTTGCGCTTCTCCTTCCTCCCGCCAGCCCTCTGCTGCACATTCACATCCTGCACTAGCCCTCTACTTCTCGCTATTTTATCTACATCCACAATCCTCTCTGTTGCTGCACGGTCTTGCCTATACCAAAATCTGTCAAAACAGTTATGGGTCACAGGAGGCCCCCAACACAACAATGTGGCTCATCCTTGGGCCACTCATTCCTTCTCCTATCCTCATGGATTTTGGACTTCCAACATCACTAAGGTTTTCTCTCTTCCTTAAGTAAGACTGTTGCAGGGAATGACTTAGGACCTCAGTACCTTAGAGCTATTAAAACACTTGAAGAGGGATTGGCCACATCCCCCTTCCCTGCGGTGGTGCCATCAAACAAAAATACTTGGATACCACTACTGCTCTAGGGTTGGATTCTATGTTTTCTCTTGGCGTGTATCTCCTTCTTATAGCAGTACCCTGTTTCTCCTTCCACACAGGGGAGCATAGCCTAAAGGTGATTGTTTCCTTCATATCACAAGACTTGAGCCTGATCCCTTACTAAGATGTGGGCGTTGTCACAATTTTTCTTATTTTTTGCCACAATGCATCAAGATAAATCCCCTCCTCCCTACTACAATTCTTATGATGTGGACTGTAGCACTGCCAACTTATTGCAGGGGTTTGGAAGTCCCCTTGTCTTACGGCATGCAGCTAAACTTACTGATGCATCTCTACCCTCTTGTGTGAACCATACCTATGAGTGGAGAGAACTTTCTCTTGTCTAGTTCCTTCGTTTAACTTTTCCCATCCCCTTGGACCTATACCTCCCATTCCTAACTCTATCACCTAGGTCTCCTTGTCAGAGCCTCTTCTTCCACAGCCGCATCCTTTTGTCAAATTTTTGATTTAGAATAGTCTTCTCCATCATCCTTATATCAAATATCTTACCAGTGTGTCACTCCTATGGAATCTATCCATCTTTGATCTTAACTACCTCTTGACCTCACCATTCTCTTATTAAAGTTAATTCCACCTTTTAATACCTCACCTATTCCTCCCTTGGTCCCCGTGTTATCACAATTTAGTTTCAAGATAAAGACTTTAGGGTTAATGGCTTGGAGAAGTTGTTTAAATATTCCACCAAAAATTGAGGCCTTCTGACAAATAATTTCTTAGTGCTGGTTCAAAAAATTCAAAGCAATGGCGCTGACAAATAAAATGGAAACACTCTGTTTTACTTTGTTTCTAAACATATGGAAACACATTTTTGAAAACACAAGAGGTTTTTGGTGGGAACAAACTCATTAACAAAAAACTCTCTCATTTTTTGGCTTAGTGGGTCCTGACCTAGGTTCATAGTTTGCTACACCAACCAACAAATCCCTACACTACTAGCCCTTTCGGAAACAACCCACATAGCGAAGGATGTAGTCTCACCCAAAGCAGTATGGGGAGATGCAAGAACTAAGTTTCTACATCCAGAGACAAGTGTGATGTCTTTTAGCACCTCAGTTTTTCCTTCGCATAGATTGATAAGCCCTTAAGGCTTGGTACTGCAACTCTATTAAAATAGCCTTTAGACCTCCACGAAGGTCTACGATCAGCCTTTGTGGACCCTTAACAATTGATTTATCCACGTACGCACATCAGATAACAACCCTTAACAAGTGTTCACGTAGATCTATTTAAGTTATTTAGTAAACATAATAGAATTTATCATAGTCTTCACAAAAGTACTTAACATGCATTGCATACATCTATTAAGACTTATTCAAGAGAATCGCGCATCATTAGATCAATATTTCATAAACACATAATCCATGCATAGCATATATCATAAGGAGAAGTAAACAGAGATAAAAACATATTCATCTGATTTATTCGGTAACTTTCTTTATTTATCTTCAATTCAGATTTACAGACTCAAAACTACCCTGTGCACTTAGCTGCAAGGGTCCGCACACTTAGCTGCGGAATCTACCTAGGCCTCTGAACACTCAACTACAGAGGCTTTCTTCTCCTATCTGACCCACTTCTCTACGCTATCACTTCTAATACTCCAATCGTTATCCACATGGACATGCCTTAGACTCCTTAAGACACACCTATTTATACCCTTTTTCATACAATCCCATGGTCCGTGGACCATGGGTGAGTCTCAAAACTGACTCAAACTTTACATAATCAAGGGGGTAAAACCCATTTGACTCCTAGTCATGTACACGTTGCGCATCCACAAATTGCGAAGACTTTAAATTAGTTAAAAAAAATACATCAAAACTTGGGTTATTTTAACCCCAAAACTGACCCAAGGGACCCCATCCCAATATGCCCCCAACACAAAGATCGTGACTCACCCTCAAGTCACTCGGTTGGCACTATAATCTTACTGCGAAGATCCCCCAGCTCTACATGAATTACTGCAACCTCGGCATTGCTCTGCATGGCTACCTGCTTGACCTTCTCGACTAAATTTTCTGTAGTTGGTCCTTTTGCAGCGAACCTCATTGTATGTTGCGTCTGCTACAAGCCTTTAAGCTTTTCCTGGATGGTGGTTGTGACTTGATAAGCCTCTTCCAACCATAGAAGCAATATAGCCTTTAGCAAGGCCTCCTTCTTTTGTGCTTCCTCTACCTACATGAGGAGATTTTTTCCCTCTTGTAATTTGGCTAGGCACTACGCTGGTGCACTGGAGCACGTCATTGCCCTAACTTCGTCATATTGTCACTACAGCTCCCTAATCTCCGTATTTAGTGTCTGTAGGTTTGTATCTTCTTGTAGATTGGTCACCAACACCATTTCTTTCTCAAATAATGTCGAACAATCAGTGACTGTGGAATCCAGGGTGGCCATTCCTTCTTTTATAGTGACTCTGCACTGCTCCCGGACCTCAGGTGGAGTCGTGGACTGTAACTTTAACCGCAGCTCTGTGATCTTCATATTGAGTTCAAATTGAACTCAGGCAACCTCTGCTTTGGCATCATGCACACCAATGACTAACTTCCTGATCTTCACTTCTAGTTGTGCATCCTCAGGGATATGAAGCTTAGGCACTATCCTACATGCATCTGCCACTTTTGACTCTAGTTGTGAACTCAAGTGATATCGCAGCAAGGTTTAGGCCCATATTTGTGACCTTATCAAGGAGGGAGAGTTGTTCCTCGGTGTTGGTGCAGACTGAACCTTCAGGCAAGGGGAAGACTCACACATCCTATGGCCATGGAACCATCTCTGCGACTGTACTTTTACCCCGCGCAAAACTACCTTGTGTGTCGCTATCCTTCCCAACATCTTCTTGGATCTTGGTTGCTTGGAGCTGCAACTCTCGGAGATCCTTCTAAACTCTGCCCAATGTATGCATGTACTGTTGTTCCAACTACTACAGTATTTCTATTGTGGCATCCTTGACTTTATCACTGATCTCATCTAGATCGCTTTCTATGAGCACTATGGGATCAACCTGTGTTTTCTTAGCTTTCTGCTTCTTCCACGATCCACCTTGCTATTCCAGTTCATGCCTTTTCACAATGAAGGGGTTGTGCTACCCTTCCTCACCTTTGTTTCCTTGTCCTATAAGCTCTTATGTTTTTGTTTTTGGCAAAGGTGACTTGTCACCTTTCTGGGACTCATGCTACTCCTGTTTTGCCTTCTCCTTGGTGACACATTCCTTCTCAACACGGGCCTTCTAGGCAACATCCTTCTTTTTCTAAGCAGCTAGGTTTTGCGCAACCTGCTTAGTTGCCTCCTTCCTTTTCTTTGTGGAAACACTCTCTGCACCCATGCTCATCCCAACAACGAGGTCTGAAGGGGCATGCCATTATATAGGCCATCTTACTACCAACTCTGGTACATCTATCTCTATTACCAAATATGGCAAGTCATGCCACTTCTGTGCTAGATCCTTCCATGCTTGGATATACACCTTGTGGAAGTCAGCCTTGAATGTTGCGTAGGCTGACAATTGTGTGTACAAGCTTAGGGACAACCTCAGACACTTGTTAACAGCCATGCGAAGACTTGCTTCCATCCAGACCCAAAATATTTTTCGTCTTTGTGATCTGCGTGGGGTCGTTGGTAACCCATAAGGAGGGGAATTGTGTTGCCTTTGGGAATCCTTCCTAAAGCAGAGGAAATTTGCTGTCCTTCGGCAATTCCCACATGATAAGCACAATGGACAACAATAACCAAGCGTAGTGAAATGACTTGGTTTCATCCTAGACCTCTTGACAATTCGCGAGGAACTCCTGTTGACAAGGTTAATCTTCTCTGCAGACGAAGATGATCCCTCTAGTGCAATGAGTGGGTCTAGCAACTGAAGTGACAATCAACTAGACACCTTCCTAGATTATAATTGAAAAGTAGAAGGAGAGAGGTAACCTACCTCGCTCTGATGCTATTCCAATTTCCTTTGTTAAGAGCCTCGAATCGCTTGTGTCATGAACTTGTTCTTGCTTATCTTAGCACTTATGTACCTGCACAAGTGATCAAGAGACAACAAATCATATCAAAACCAATTGTAAATCCAATAATAACTTACTTAGTTGATCAAGGAATTTCAAGCTAACACATACATGAACATATATATTTTGGGAAGATGAACCAACAATTGTATATTATTTAAAGAATAAAGGGAAGCTTACAACCATAGACTTGATGTTGAAAGGCTCTCCTTGAGTGGTAATCCAAGTCCAAGCCAAGAAACTCTCCAAACACTCCTTCTCCAAGTCTAATGAATAGCCTCTGAGCACAAGCTCAACATAGGGGTGCAAATGGACATAGACCAACCATTTGGGAACGGGAGAGGAAGAATAGGCTGGGAGAGGGAGTTAGAACTTCTCCAAAGATAGGATTAGGCCCACATCTCAAGGAGGTAGCTCATAGGGATGAGACCAAGAGGTCAAATTAGGAAGATGCGACCTCATCTATGCAAAACCACCTCCAGCTCGCCGCTTAGGAACCTTTTAGATCATGAAGCTTCTCATCCTCTTTGGGAAAAATTCCTTTTCGAGACCATCATGGGTATGCAAGGGAAAAAAGAAATGCCATCGGTGGCCTAACATGGTTCAAGAGGTGATCATTGTGATTTTGAGCTACATAAGGGCAATGACCTTTATTTTAGGGTTTTAAGAGTTATTTCTTCAAGGAAAGCTCCAGATATTTTCCAAACAAGGTAAAGGAGGGATCCAAACTGTATACATGGATGAGTATACTGTATAATGATCTTGTTTTGAGCACTTCAGGGCATGTCACAGGGAAGTGCAGGAAGCGTGAAAAAATACTATGCAACAAATGCCCCTTAAAGCATGAAGGTAGAATAAGGAGTGATGGCTGAGATGCTTTATGAGCTTTTGGCAAGGACTAGGACACGCACGATCAGGAGACCTGCAACTCAAGGATGCATATACATATCCATATCTGAGATCAAGACATGAATCCATGACATGGACGCAGCCATATGGATGATGAAGACTATATGAAAAGATCCATGGTATGGGTGTAACCATCCAGATAACAAGGATCATCATAAATATAAAGTCTCATGGTATGGTCACAGCCATCAGTATAGTAAAAACATGTGTAAAATCATGAATAACATAGAACTCCATGCATCCTATGTCATAAAAGACAAGACTCAGGATCTTGCACTCCACCCTGACTTGATCAATGTACGAATCCTAACATGCGAATAAACGTGTTGAAGTCGAACATGCTAGAAAACCACCTGATTACCAGCCAATGATGTGGATTGTTAACAGGTAGAAGAGAAACGACCAATAATGGCAATGGATCTCAAGGTACAATAGTACAATCCGTGAATGTGATAATGAATCTAAGGTCGAACACTCATGGAATCACTCGATTGAAAGCCAATAATGAAGACCGGTCATCAGATGCGAAGAACTAGCCATTAGGGCATGCCAACTCTAAGGTACTGAAAGGGAGTTTCTAAGTCATGTTCCCAGATAATGAGTTGAAGTCGACAGGAAGTGACCCATCAAAGGAGGGCAATGATGAATCCCCCATCATCGACATGAAACAAAGAATAAAGTGGAATAATATTCATGACTATAGCAATGACTCAAACAATGTATAGATAAATAACTGTAGAGGGACTTCACTTGAACATTGGCGACATGACTCCGGAGTGTGGTAGAATTTGAATCGGCATAGGACTAAAGTTCATGATGATAGAATGTAATAGTCAAATGAGAGGCAAAATGGATCACCCAAACCCGGGAAGACAAGTGACTATGTGAGGATATCCCAAACCCGGCATGAGAGCAGAAGAGTGTCATGTTAAAGAACAACATGCTGCCTATACAAAGGATGTCTTGTCTTGATTTTCCCCCACTATTTCTAGCAAGTACCCAAATTATTTTTATCACAAGCTTGAAGGGGATTTCATATACTTGTAATGTAAGTTCATTCTTCGAATGAATCCATCCTAATGAGTTTTACGAGCCTTAGGAAGGAGAAGCTCAGTCTCATCATGGTGACGAGTATTTCATCGTAAATTTTTAATGAGTTCGACGTAAGAATAACTCAGTATCTTTTTCATGTTTAGAGAGTTTAAAAAAAAAAAAAAAAAAAAAAAACTCCATCATGTCCCTTTTTTGTAATTTGCCCCTTGAACTCGAAAATCTAGAAAACAATATTCGAGGGAACCTCTTGACCATATCGACCAAGGTGTACCTTTTTTTTTAGTACTCAATCTCGACCTGAAAAGGGGGTAAATGTATATTGAGGTGACATCGATTCATTTACTTTAATGAGTTCAAAATGACAAGTGCTCGACAATCTTTTTAATTTTCGAGAGTCAAAAAAGAGCTAAAAGATGACTCCAGGGGGGTTCCTTTTTCATTTATTTAATGAGTCCGAAAAAGAGATAAAATAAAAACTCGCAAGAATCGATAAATAATGATCATTGTTCATTATGAAGGTACCTATAACTACAAAAGAAACACACTGATCACCAATATCGAGAGAAAAATATTAAAATATTACGAAAATATTGACAAAATGACTTTTAAAACTTATAAATAGGCAAAAATAATTTCATTTTTTACCATTTTACCAAAGTGAGCTCTGAAAGTGCATTTTGTGCCCTAATTCTCTTGATTTCCTAGTGGCTCCTGCGGGAGATCTAGGGTGTTGTTTCACAAACTGTCTGTGACAGGTAAGAGCCTCATCCCTGCTCTTTCATTTTATCACCTTTTTTATGCATTTGAAATGGTAATTTTGGTGCTAGAAAGGAGGATCTCAAAAATTTAGGGCGTCAATGACCATCGCGGGTATGGCCATCGAACCCACGATGGTCGTGCTTAAGCCTAAAGGCTCATATGATGCCATTGCACTGTTTGTAAAAACAGGAGCAATGGTGCCAAGGGCAGTTTTTTGAGAATTAAAACTCTTTTAAGAAAAATTTGATGATTTTGACCCATGAAAAAGGAATTAACAAGTATTAAATGTTGTTTTGCAAGAGAATATGGTCTTGGAATGGAAAGAAAGAGGCCATGAGGCCGAATATCATCTAGTAGCTCAAGATATTGAATGCATAAACACTCTAAGGAATTGTGGGCTGCTAAAATTCTTCAGAACCATAGGGTTAAGGGCTTAGATAGAGTTGTTACCCTATCTGATTAGTCTCTAAGATGTAGATCGAGAGATCTTCATCATAAAAGTCCAGGAACTAGAATTGGAGGAGATGGACATCTACTTCATCACGGGATTGTCTCAACGAGGGAAAGAAGTTCAACTCTTTGGATCTTGCCAAGGAGGTGAGAGTACCAAGGGTTTAGTTCAAAGGTATTGTCCTAGTGCCGAAATAACCAAATGGAGGTAAGGTGAAGATAGCGACAATCACCAACAACCTTGTCCTGAGAACAATTTTGTTCACTATGGCGCTTGTATCCGGCATGCAAGCCTTGCCCGAGGCTTCAAAATCCTAGTCCCAATATGCTATCACATGTTTGACCCAACTGTCTTCAACTAGGGTGGAAGCCTTTTGGAAAACATGAAATGACAACTAACCAAGGGAAAGCATGGACACCTGAAGAAATTTGGGTTCGGTTCTATACTGGTGACCTTATTTTTGAAGTGAGTGCCCATCTTTTGGTATCAGTGAGCAAAGGTACTAGATCCTGACCCCCGAGATCTGAGACTCATGAGATGGAGCTAGCTCATGCCTCGAGGAGGCACGAGTCAACATATGAATTATCCACCATAGTTCTTCGCTTGGCTAGAATGCCAACTGCTTCTGGTAGATGACTACGCTTATGCTAGCATGGATTTTAGGTGGGATCCAGATTTTCCTCTACCACTAGGCGAATAGTGGACCAATGCAGGTAAAAACTTGCTTTTTGGATTTGTTTTTCAAGTTTTATGATTTTTTATAAAAGTGTAAACTTAGACTCAACTTATGATAAATGTGCATATGTGGGACCAGAGAGACCACCAGTCATGTTTCCAATAGAGCGATGAGCTACTCATCTGATAGTGGGTGTGGACTACGATGAAGGGGTTGACCCCTTAG
>APFE031547578.1:0-52212 GCA_000404065.3 Pinus taeda
AAATGGGGGTTAAGTGAGTGGATTGAAGCAGAAATTCGAATCAGAGGTACTGACTTATGGTCTGTTGTCTTGATAGGTAGGCTAGACATAATCAAGAAAAGGTTCTAGGAAAATAGAAAGATGGCTTCGAAGAAAGAGAAACAAGTTCGGACCCAAGAAGAAGGATTGAGCAGTAACCTGAAGTGGCAAGGAAGGCAACTAGAGTCAGAGAAAAGAATGTATATGATCAATGCTTATATTGCTAGGAATTCCCCTGAAATTTGAGAACAAATAAATGGGTGGGAACAGGAGCTGAGATCCACTAGCTCGAACAAGGAGATTCCTCGGGAGGAATGGGAGGACTTGGTTCTAGACCCAGGAAATACTAGGGGCCGCAACTCTTTGTTTAACAAGTCGATCCAGCATTACTGGATTATGAAGCATGTGGTAGCCCGTGCTATGGAAATGAGCTAGGCAGTCCAGGAGAAAGAAGAGGAGGAAAGAAAGCAGAGAGAGGAGCAGCTAAGGGGCTAGACATAGGAGGAACTAGAAAATTTAAAGTCCATACTCCTGAAAGAAATAGCGGCGGTCTAGATCCAGGCAGCAAGAAATAATCTGATGCTGGGAAAAATGGAACAAATGATGCAGGAAATGAAATGGGTTCTGGAGCAAAAGAATGTGCAACCAGGGTCTAGTGCCATGGTGCCGACACGTGTTACTTCTTTACACGATGAATGATGAAGCTAGGCTCTTGCATAGTTATGTTTAACTATTTTAGGAAATGAATTGTCTCTGGTTGTTCTATTATAGTCTCATAGATAGCATAGCTAGTAGTGCTCGAAAGAACATATATGACAATATCAAGGAGAAAAACATTTTCAAATTTTGGTCGGGGTGTAATGCTCATAGGTGGCGGATTGGTTTCCTGTGGGCAGTCTAGCCACCTAAACATAAGTTTGATGTTAAAAATTTTGGTATCGGAACATAGATAGAAGTAATGCATAAGTTCACAAAAAAAAAAATATTGCCTACTCTTTTAATTGTGATTCATCATTCAAAACATAATTTAAATAAGAAAAAAATATTTTTTTTATATGTTAATAAGAAAATTATTCTTTCCGTTTAATCATAATAATAGTGTTTTTTGGGTCAATGTATTTTGGGTTAATATTGCCTACTCTCTTAATTGTGATTCATCATTCAAAATATAATTTAAATAACAAAAAAATACGATTCTATTTAAAAAAGAATTAAAATATATATCATATTTTTGCTTACTTTTAACTGTGGTTCCTCAGTCAAAACATAATTTAAATAAGAAAAAAAATACTGTTGGTACCTCTGGCTGGCCTGGAACCGTTTGACCTTTGAGGGTAAACCGGTACACTGGCCCCATCTCACTGCAAAGATCATAGCTGTCTATAACGAAACACCTGAGCCTGCGTAGCCTAAGACCCGTCATCCACATGACCCTCCCCTCATCAATCAAAACAACCCATGGGCCTTCTTCGATGGTGCTGCCCAACATCAAGGTTGCGGGGGGGGCTTTCTTCTTTACAAATCTGAACAACATTTCTACAAAGCAAAGCTGGGATGCTCATCACCCTCCGCCATCTTCTACATTTTGCATTGAGTCACAATTGCATGCATCTGAGCATATATGGGGATTCAAAGATTGTCATAGATTGGTTCAATAACAATACTGCATGTCATACACACACACTCAGCAGCATATTGGATGAAATTAATTTATTCAAGGCACAGTTTAATGATATCTCTTGCAATCATATCTACAGGGAACACAACAACAGTGCCGACCAACTATCCAAAGAGGCTACGGCACTTCCCAGAGGCGAGTGGATGATACAGGAACAGAGAGGCACCAATGCATACTAGTACTACCACCGCCCGTATATAGATGCACAGTATCACAGGGCAGCCAGCCCATGAAAATATGTTATGAACTGATATTTATTTTTTGAACAATTTTGTATATAGCTGAAAAAGAAAACAATTGATAGCCCTGCGTGGCAACATATATATATGACGATACAGAACATCCTATGAGATGAATTTTGCTCATTTTGATAGAATGTAATAGAAGCTACAACTACCCACATGTGTGGTGGAAGAACATACAGCATATGCTAACCGCATCTACAACATGTAATTTTTTCCAAATCAATGAAAAGATTACGATTTTTCCAGCGGAAAAATATAAAGAAATTGATGTTTTTTTTTTTTTTTTAATAACTTAAAGTTTTAAATTTCTTTGATACTTTAAATGTTTTATTTCTTTTAGCCTTTGTATTTTGGTTAACGTCAAGTTACATCATTTTTATTTGATTTTTCCAAAAATTTACAATTTAGATAGCTTAAAATTGTTGAAAATTTCATAATTCTAATATTTTTAAAATTGGTTTAGTAAGAACAAAATTTTATAAATTTTTTTAATTTTTTAATAACCAATATTTATTGGAAACAAATTTTCTTTCATAACAACAATTTTAATTTTCAACAAACTTTATATTCTAATTTCTTTGTGTTTAAGAATTAATGGATAATTCACATTAAACATTTTTACTGTCAATATTTCAAGCCATAATCCTGAGTAAAGAGATATCAAATTTGATCATGCATTGACAGATAAATAAGTGAGAGTAGTAGGGTGGAAAATGAGAAGATACATTAAGATAGATGAAGGTTAAGAGGTCACAATACCTAATCAAAAGAAGAAAAGTAAAAAAACTAATAAAAGAACTATTAAATGTTAAGAAAATGATTTTTACATAATATGAGGATGAACCACACTTGCTAGCCCAATAATCTAATTAAGAGCTTGTTTTTTTACTGGGTGTGATTTTGGTCAAACTTCTAATTTGTCATTAATGAGAAGATCAACCCCTTATACTTTAAGGGCTTATATTTCTAAATACATTCCCTCAAAGAACGCAACATGTTGAAAATATGTTAGCATTGATGTCAAAAGAGTAGCACAACCGAGGTGGATCCAAGAAAATTGGAGCTATTTTAGCTAGATGAGATTATATCAAAAAGTCTTGGAAGCTACTCATATGGATAGAGTTCGAAAAGAGATATTCAACTAGATTTCCAATAGTATATTAGAGTTGAAAATAATCTGGCTAAATCAATAAATATGACTATTCAAAAGACAAAAGTCAATATTTTGGTGTATTTTGATCCATGAGGCCCACACCTGAGTGGACATAGAAGTAGAAAGTGATAGTCGCATGGGTGCATGTGGACCAATGAAAGCTCAAGAAAGATAGCAGAGGTCTCCCCCACTACATGTAATCCCCTTGAATTTTCATCTCTGAGTTTTCAAAGGATGGCTGATGGTAACACAACAATTTTTTACCCCAGCCAAAAAACGCATTTGTTTACTTTACTATCCAGATCAACTATCACATGGAATGTGATCTCAATTTCTTATGGAAAGATATACACTAATTGTTGTGTTTTTAGTTCCAAATATCTGAAAGTATTTCAACATTTTCACAAGAGTTCATAGAAATAGAGCATAATCAATCATTTCCAGGCCACCAAAAAACCAATGTTATAGATGACAATATATGAGTATTGATAAGCAGTAACTATATTGCATTTATGGTAACACATAAAACCTTATCAAGTCTTCATTTCATTAAGAAGATTGTCATAATACAAAGAATTATTGCAAATCTAGACCATCAACATTGAAGTCAATTTATTGAATCAAGACTAGGTAAAGGACCTGCGCGATGGGGAGCCAGAAAATTCCTTGGAAAGAGGTTGGTAGGCAGAAAATCCTCTAGAACGAGGTAGGCGAGGAGAAGGAGACTGAGAATTATGATCACCTGAAGTTGATAGAGGAGGAGAGAGAAAGTTGTATCGGCAGACTGGACAAGTAGGGTTCATGCTAAGCCATTTGTATATACAATGCTTGTGGAAGATATGATTGCATGGCATTTCACGTGCGTCCTCGCCAACTTCAAATGGATCCAAGCAAACTACGCAGCTACTGTTATTATTGACATGCTCTTCTGAAATAGTTGTGCTCGGAAATTGTTCAGCGGGGCCAGCAATGTCTGCCTCATCGACACGGGCAGGCGCATGAGCACTATCCCTGAGTTGAATGAGTTCACTGAGCCAGTTTTTAAGATCCCTTTCTCTACTTACTGATCTTCTCTTCCTGCTGCCATTATTCTCTGAGTTTTCTTCTCTTATTGATCGTAATGGTGGATATCCTCTGATCTTGTTCCCGCTGCTCTTACTCTCAACTTCATCTGCCAAATCCCGGGCGCTAATTAGATGGACATTGGCAGTCTCTAAGGGCCTAAAATTTGCATTTCCATCAAAGCAAGTATTAAAATTTTCGTTTTCTCTGCTCCTCTTCCTGCTGTTAATATTCTCCGAGTATTTTTTTCCTCGTAATCTTGATGTTGCAGATCTCTTGTTCTCAAAGGCGTCGCTGTTATTCTCAACCTCATCTGATGAATCAGCGGCGGGAAGTTGGTGGGCAGTGTCAAAAAGAATCTGTGGGTTCGTAGAACTTCGACGTTCTGTACCAATCAACTTAATGAAAGTTCTTTCAGTCGCCACTGTACCACTCAACTTAATGAAAGTTCTTTCAGTCGCCACGTGTTCATCTCCTCCAGCCTTTTTCCCTTCCATTTCTCCAGCTGCTGTCAGGATCACGTCTCACGTACCCTGAAGGTCCGTTTAATTTATTCCATTTTAAAAGGCACCGCCCCAAAGAGCGCGTCTAATCTGCATAACTTCGAGCTAAACTTTCTGGCTCAACAATGGCCAGCCCAAAAGACAGAAATAACATTCACAAATTTAATATGTCTAATCTGCATAACTTCAAGATGAACTTTCTGGCTCAACAATGGCCAGCCCAAAAGACAGAAATAACATTCACAAATTTAATATGTACCGCTTAAAAAGAAAGCAGTAAAACCTAGTTGAACAAACCAGGGGAGCAATCGCCATATGCTGAATGAGAAACAAGTAATCGTCCAGATTCCCCGTCAGAGTTTTTTGCGAAGAAAATCTACAGTGAATTCACAGATCATTGGGTTGATAATAACGCACATTTATAGCTGAAATGAGCATCGATCAAAACGGTCAATTATATTTCGGGAGGAGTACGAAGCTCACCTTTAATAGAACTTAAAATTTGAGATGGGCGCGTGCATGGTTCAGCATCCAAACCCAAGTCACCATGCAGTCCAATGAGCTTAGGTTGAGGGGTAGTTGGACACAAGAGATATTAATTAATTCCTTAATGTATGGGAAGGACAATCACTCACCACTCCTGGAAGATGAAGTTAGCAGTTAATTATGGAAAGGAGAGTCTCTGACCTAGGATCGTGGCAATCCCTTGAATCTTGGAAGGTAGGTGGATTTGAATCTTGGTAGTTGGGTTGATTTAAGGTTTTTCAAAATGTTAAATTGGGTAGATGGGTTGATTTAAGGATTTTCAGAAAGGTAAATTCCGTATATTTAAATTAATAAGGGAAAACTATATATATATATATATTCCTTTCTATGTTTTTAAGTTTATTTGATTCATAATGAATTAAATAGAGTCTTTCTCTAAAAATTTTATACAAGAAATTTTTAGGGGACGAACCAAAAGTATAGTTCATCATTATCCAAGATTTGAATATGTTTCGGTTTTTTTTTTTTTTTTTATTGAATTTTTTTTTTTAAATATACATTTTGATAACTTTAAATTGTTTGAAAAATTTACAATTAAATAATTTTAAAATTGGTTAAATTTCTTATAAACAGAATTTCATGTGTAAAGTTAAAAATTTTAAATTTCTTAGAAACAAAAATTTATTAGAAGAATTACCACTAAGGATTTCTCCATAAAATTTACCCTAAATTTAATGTCCAATTTACTTTAAAAAATTGAATGCTAAGAAATCTTTTTTTTGCTGAAGCAAGAGTCACAGCTTCTTTATCATTAGATCGGAAAATAAATTACATTAAATACAACAGCCCACAAGGAACTGTGGACCAAGGAAAAACTATTCTCTTAAAACCAAGGGCACCGAGCTAAGGGCAAAAACCTCGAACCCTGCAAACAAAACTGCAATACCCTCAAAAGGCAGACAATGCTGAGGTCATATGATCTTCCCATGTAAATATGATGGATGAGGTTCAAGTCAAACCCACGCTTTAAATTTAGAATCAGACCCGAAGAGGAAAAAGGTACCAATTTACAAGGATTTCAGGTCCAAATGGGGGAAAACCCCTTGAACATATAGAACACATGAAAATCATCGATTCTCGCCATGAAATAGAACAAGCACAGAAGATATTCCTCATACAGACTTGCATCCTTAATCTCAACCGTTAAATCTCCTCGGCCAATCCAATGGCGGAGGAATATGTCGCAGTACCTAGAAGCACAGTGATTAACTATCTGGACCCACCTACATGCTCGTGTATTCCTGACCATAGATCTGCCTTGTTTGATCCAATAGCTAAGGATTATATCGCACCAATCTAAAGCACCGATAATTACCATGCGATGAGGGTGGTATTCATTCCCTCCCCTTGGCCAAGTGTAGCTTGGTAAGTGGAATTGCTCCCATTTCAGAAAAACTGCTTCCAACTTGAAAGGTCTACGATAAACCATATACCACCCTGAGAGATAGAGACTAGAATCTTACACAGACCGGGACCGAAGTAAAAGTCTCACGCTTTGGAACATAATTCATTATCCATGGCCACATATAGAGGCCTGCTACTACATAGAATTAGGGCCCTCCTTCAAACACTTTGTCTTTAACTGTAATATTTGTAAAGACCACAGTGAAGAATCCCTTTGACCCAAGATGTAGGTCTATGCTTCTGTTTGGTTTCCAGTGGTATTTAATCCATGTCTATCAAGATTTTTTAGTGGGCCATAATCCCATGAATTTACATATGATTACATATATCCACATGTGGTCCATGTGCGCGTGCAGAGCAGGATCATTTAAAACTACTCTGGGTGTGACCTCAGCTTTCGATTTACATGGTCCCTTTTGAGCTTTGTCTTTTGTTCCTTGTTCCTTGTCTTCTTCCTCATTTTCTTGTGTGCTATTATTATCCCTTGATTTGGTACAATCTTGCTCCTCTTCAATGTTCCTTTTCCCTTCTTCTGAAGGACCTCTATCATTTTCTATTGGTTTCTTACCTCAGATGGCCACGATATGCTTGTAGGAGGGAGTAGAGCTCCCTCCTTTTCACCCTTCCATGGATTTCAACACCTACAGAAGCCTGGAAACCCTAGTTGTTCATCCTGCTTCTCTATGATCAAAATTCAACTTAGGATGAAAAGAATTCAATAGAAGCCCAATATTGTTATTCGAATGTTAAGAAATCAATAATACATGCTAACATCTAAAAAAAATTATAAATCAAGAGAATAAAAATAACACCTAGTACATTTAAAATGAATACCAAAGATAGATAAGTTGTTATGTGCCATTGTATTACAAAAATTTGAAAAAGTATATTAGCTATATAATTTAAAGGTTGAAGGTTGAGTCCAATTAATAGATGAAATGTGTTTTTTCTTAAAAGATGGTGTTTTTTCTTAAAAGATAGTGATAGAATTTCAGGTAAGATTTGATTTTTTTTTAGTTTATAGTTTTTAATATATAAATGGATTCAAAATCCTAGAAATCCCTAATACATTTCAAGTCTGCAAACTAAACAACTTAAAACTATAATTCTTAAAAATCTATTTTAGTTTCTTACAAAATTGCATTTCAACTTTGTAAATTAAACAACTTAAAATTATAATTCTTAAAAATCTCTTTTATATTTTTACAAAATTAACCTGAATAAAGTGTGTGAAAAAAATACCAATTTTGTTTATCAATTAGAATATTCTTAAATTAAATCGTTGTCAACATGGGTAAGTATCCAATCTAAAGACTTACCTTATGATACATCTCAGATATCTTCAAGTGCGACTTTTTGGAGTTTCCATTGATTTCTTGCCAGAATCTGACCAAAAAAGTTATGGTGAAATCTTGATTTGGGTTGTTTAAACTAGTTTTTTATGACTACATATATGGATTCAACATCTGACCAAAAAAGTTATGGTGAAATCTTGATTTGGGTTGTTTAAACTAGTTTTTTATGACTACATATATGGATTCAACATCTGACCAAAAAAGTTATGGTGAAATCTTGATTTGGGTTGTTTAAACTAGTTTTTTATGACTACATATATGGATTCAACATCTTGAAAAATGTTTGGGGAACTTCGATTAAGCAGAGAGTTGTTAACATGGATAAGTATCCCATTAAAAGACATACCTTACAAGACATGACATGGTGTAGTCTTTAAGTGTGACCTTTTGGATTTTCCATTGATTTCTTGCCACACGCAAAAAGTTACGCTGAAATCTTGATTTGTGTTGTTTAAACTAGTTTTTTGACTACATATATGGATTCAACATCTTGAAAAACCTTTAGGGAACTTGTTCAAAGTTTACCCATAGAAATTGTGATTTCAATTAATCTTTGTTGCATTCTAGACAAATTATGGTGAAATCTTGATTTTTTTTGTTTAAACTAGTTTTTTGACTACATATATGGATTCAACATCTTGAAAAACCTCTAGGGAACTTGTGCAGAGTTTACCCATGGAAATTTTGATTTCAATTAATCTTTGTGACATTCTAGACAAATTAAATCGAAAAATAAATAGGAAACTTTCCCGAAGAGAAATCACCATGGAAAATAAACTGGAAACTTCATTTTTCATATTTGATCGAACGTTGTGAAAAAGTATAAATACATCATTGTTCTCAAAGTTCCGATATTTTTTAAAGCTAAACAAAATTTAAAAATATTAATAGATTTATATTTTATAAGTAAAAATACTTTTCATATTTTTAGTTAATTGAGTTGAGAGGTTTTTTATCAGGTTATTATGATGTGTAACTATGTCAATACGTTATCAAAGTTGAAATTTTGCTCATGTTAACCAAAATAAATTTTTTAAAAAGTCTATAAAAAAAAATGTTAAATTACTATACAAAACATTTAAATAATGTCTACTCATAAAAAAAATGAAATTGGACACTCTCATCTCATGTTAGATACATATTTAAGATGGATCTATGCTAGTTATAACTTAAATGTAATATAGATTTTTAAAAACTTGAGTTTATCTTGTTTAATTCTCTAGAGATTTTTTAGGGTGCTGAATTCATTTATGTATTCAAAAATGCATTTTAAACAACAACAAAAACCACATTCTCACATAAAATTGTATCACCAAATTCTAGTAAAAAACCGTTTTATCTATAAATTAAACTACACTTATTATTAATAATAAAAATATCAAAATACTTCTGCAAATTTAGTTAACATAAAAAATAAATATTTCCATAAATTATAAAATTAGATGCTCAGTTGTTTAAGGTAAGTCTTTCTATTTACTAACTTCTTAAACATTCAGTTAACAATGTTATTGAAACTATTATCCAGGCCCACATACATAAAACTCTTATACTTAGCTATATAATAACATTATACAACTATATTTCAATAATAAAAAATTCTGATCTTACTCATTATCAACTATAATTCGATCCTTCGATATAAACATCAGAGTTAACTGTGATGACGTCGCATTTTGAACACCCATTCTTACTGGAATGTGAACAAAATAAAATTTAACATTTCAAATATTATTGTTATCAACAATTTTTGCGGCCAATAACTCAAGTGCAATCAATAATTAACTGTAACTCAAATTCCACAAATATCAAACTTAAGAATTTCCCCAAATAACAAACATGATAATTTAGATGGTTAGAAAGGTCAATTAAATTTATATATTAATAAAAATATTATATAAAATACATCACGATGTAATGTAAAATATCATATATATTTATGTCATTTCATGTTATCATTATCAATTATACGTTAGTTTTTATTATTTGTTAACGTAATTGATGTTTATCTACATAAAAGCTATGTGAATTGTGAGAATCCCTTTCAAGGGTATTTTAGGAATATAGATATATCTCCATTAGAATAGAAAGAAATAAAAAATAAATGTGAATTGTGAGAATCCCTTTCAAGGGTATTTTAGGAATATAGATATATCTCCACTAGAATAGAAAGAAATAAAAAATAAATAAAAGATATGTTTATTTATTTTATATTTTATATTATTAATATTATTATTAAATGAAATTATGAGTAATATAAAAGCAAATTGAAAATGTGTGGGAAGAGGTAAAAAGTGGTTTTATAACAAAAGGATTTTTTTTAGTCTTAGGGTTCATTCTCTCATAAATCAAAGGTCTTTCATTTATCTAATGATTGGAAGATGTCGCATTAAAGGTGAGTGTTTGAGATTTGGAAATTGCGAATGTTTCTTGTGCTAGTTTGTTTTCCTTATATACCATTTTTTAGTATTTCATTCCATATTTCTTCTATTGGTGGTTATCCATTGATCCAAGTCACAATGGAGGAAAAATAACTAGATTACATAAACAAAACTTGCTAAATACATCCATTCAGACCACGATCTAACTCTTATTTCAGCCCATTTTCACTCATGTCTTTGAATAGTCTAGAAGATATGTCCAAGCCACTCATGGTTATTTTAGAGGCTCTACTTATCCTTATCATTTTCCTCCTCAAGTAGCATTAGGTCTATTGGATCCATCATATCCCCAAAAACTTAAGTCTAACAAATTTTGTAATGGCATTAACATAGACTCTAACCTCACTTTCTTTATGCCAACCTCTCTTTCTCTATGTCTAGTCCTGTCATTCCCTCATCATCTTCCATTGAAATAAAGAGGAGTGTCAAGGAAATTTTCATGAAGCCACTATATCAACGATCCTATTCTATGTTGAAGAAAAGGTGCACTAGGGTAAGGTCAAAGAAAGCTTTAATGATGGTTTGGAAATATGTTAAGCTCAAAGACATATCTAAGGTTCTTGGTAAGGCATTGGTGGGAAAATTTTGTGGGAACTTTATCTACATGGATACTCTTAAATAATGGTTGTCGCTTAATTGGTTTCTATTTTTAAGGTATATACAATCCCTAGAAAAAGAGAACTCTTTCTTGGAAATGTCTAACAAAGGTATGCGCCTTCAAAATACTCATATTGTAATTGGAGGGGACCTAAATATAATTTTATCCTTCAGAGAAATGTGGGATCAAATCCTAAACATGACCCTCAAAGTATTTATTTCATCACAATTTTTTTAAATCCATAATCTCGTAGACACTGAATGATTAAAGTTAATGCCAGCTTGGAGGAATTGCTGAGTCAACAAGGATGCAATATCCAAAAGCAATGATTGCATCTTGGTTTTTGTAGCACTGGTAGATAGTTCATTCTTAATAAAGTTTTGTGTGTCAACTAGATTTTTGTCATATCATCTCCAAATTTTGTTCAAAATATATTTTAAAGAGGAGAAGCTTCCTTCCCCTTTAAAGTTTAATCATTCTTGATTATTTGAAGATGACTAAAGGAAGTTGGTAGGGGATTCCTAGGAACACCTATTTATCTTTCTTCCTCTTATTACATGTTCCAATTTGTAGAAAACATATCGAGGGCCCAACCTTTAATGAAAAATTGGATTGCTTATTTTAATGATAAATCCCAATCCTTTCTTAAGGAATCTAATCCTAATATTAAGAATTTGTATGTTAAGCCCATGTCCTTCATCTTGAATTCTCTTGAACATTCCTCCTTGCAAGATTGGATCAATTTATCATCCCCTGTAAGTATGAAGTCATCATCATACAAAACCCAGATAAACAACTTTCCATCTACCACAATGTGATAGAGATTGACATCAACTTCACTTTTGATGAAACCAAATCCTCTGAGATATGTATCAATCTGAATGTACCATGCTTAAGGTGCTTGTTTGAAACCATATAGGGCTCTCCTATTTCTACACACGTGTCTCACTATCCTAAGTCTCAAATCCATTTGGCTCTCTATGTAAATTTCTTCTTCAACAAAACCATTGAGAAAAGCAGTCTTCACATCCATCTGGTGGATCTTACACCCCATATAAACAACTAATGTTAGAATGGATGTGATTGAGAAATATCTTGCCACTGGGGCAAATTTTTCCTCATAGTCCATTCCCTCTACTTGAGAGTACCCTTTGGTTACAAATTTAGCCTTGTGCTTCTCAACGCCCCCATCAGCTACATGCTTCACTTTGTAAATCATCTGGAACCAACCACTGAATCTTTCTTTGGTCTCAGCACCACCTCCCATACACTATTCTTCATGAGGGTGTCACACTCCTCAACTATCACATCAACACACACTGGTTGATAAACTTCTTCCTCAAATGAAGAAGGCTCAGAGTCAATAAGTGTTGTCATGAGTGTCATGAAACCAATATACATGTATGGTGACCTCCTCTACCAGCACAAGGATGTAGGACCTCCCACATGCTCCCTAGCATATTAGGCCAACCTATCAGTCTCTTTAGTTCTCTTCCTCCCCTCTCTGAAAGATTTTGGTTAAGTGGGTGCCTCCACTTTGCCTCCTGTCTTCTCCTCCACATGTGGCTACTCCAAAACATCTTGAAGATTTGCACGAGGCCCCTCCTTTGGAACTAAAAGTTCCTCCTCTAGTGGGATGCTCAAATCTCGCTCGAGAGAGCATCTCATAGCCTTATCCTCATCAAATTTGATGTTTCTCCTTACCATTTTCATCTCGAGAGATGGAAAATATAGTCGATAATTATGTGGTGTATATGTGTATCCTACAAAGACTACCATCTTAGTTGTAGGCTACAATTTCTTCCTATTATCCTTGGAGACATGACAATACACAATAGCTCCAAAAATTCAAAAATCATATGCATCTGGCTTCCTCCCAGAGAAATCTTCATCGGCTGTGATCATGGTAAGTATTTTGTGAGGGCTCTTGTTCTCCAAATAAATAGTGATGTTCCATGCTTCTTCCCATAGATATAATGAAAACCCTTGATCATGCAACATGGATCCTTCTACTCCCACTATGCTTCTATTTTTCCTTTTAGCCACCCCATTGTTTGTGGGTCATGAGGTGCTATCAATTCTCTTTTAATACCCTCTTTGGCACATAATTCATTGAAGGTGTTAAAAACAAATTCTCCTCCATTATCACTTCTCAGGGATTTCATTTTCTTATCAGTCTCCTTTTAAACCAATGCTTTGAATTCAAGAAATTTGGAAAACACTTCATCATTTTTCCACATGAAGAAAATCCAACACTTTCTAGAAAAGTCATCAAAAATATTACATAATACCTATGTTTTATTATAGAGGTTGTAGAAATGGTCCACATACATTAGAGTGGACTCACTCCAATATTGCTTATGTTGTGCTATATTCACCTTGAAAGGTGGATTTTAAATATTTCCCAAAAGTGCAACCCTTGTAGACATCATGATATTCAAGGGTGCATTTCAGGAGATCAGTGGTAGTATGTTGCATGATTTTTAAGGCCCCATGGTGTAAGAGTCCCATGTCCCTGTGCCAAACTTTTGTAACATCTTGATTTCTACACTTTTTCTACCTTGCTAGTTAGTGCAACATAAGCATCCACCTCACTTTTGTATAGGTTATTCAATCGAACACGAATCTATATAACTTTCCTCGTAGCCACATGTCTTAGAAAGGCTTTCCCCTCACTGAAAACAACATCATAGCATCTAATATACTCCAATACAGCTATAGAGATCAAATTCTTCTTCAACCTAGGTACATACATGACATCTTTTAGATGAAGATTGGAGCCCGACTCTCTCTTAAAGGTTACAGTTCCAATTCCTTTAGTATTGTACCTCCCGTCATCCCTAGGTTCCATGTCAATATGGAGATCCTTCCCCTTAGGGCTACCGAAGAATTTTTTGTATCCTGTCATATGGAATGAGGCACCTGCATCTAGGTACCACACACTCCCCATTACAGTGCTAGAAATGCATGAAATTAGGTTGAATTATAATTCAAATTGTGAGGCAAGTGCTTCACCTCCCACTCCTCTTGAAGGCTTCTTGTTAGAATTATTGTGCAAACACTTTGTTGCATAGTGCCCATATTCATGGCAATGAAAATATTTTATCTTGTTGAGGTCCTTCTTCTTGTCATTTTTCTGGATGGAATCAGGCTTTTCTTGGGCCTTGTTCCCCCTTCCTATCAAGGAAAACATCTCTTCCTCCTGATATTTGGATGTTACTCCACCTTTGGTGTTCCTTCAAATCTCTTCCTGCATTAAATCAGACCAAACCCTCTCCAAATTTGGAAATTTGTCTTTCCATTTACAGAGTCCTCGTAGTTGTGTCAGGATTTTAGAAGGCTCACGAGAGTTAGGATCACATTATTAGTTGAGCGAAAAGTTTCTCCTAATCCTCCATTTTCATTTCAAACCCGAGTGAATCTAGAGAGGTAATCTGGACTAGTTTCATTCTTCTACAATCAAATTGTTTTGAGCTTGTCCCTCAATTATAATTTCTTGACATCACTACCATTTTTGAATATCTCAGTGAGGGTTTTCCACATAGAAAATGGAGTTTATTTTATATGTAATTTATATATTATGTGGTCTCTCATACCCTCTAGGATGATCCAACTGGATTTTGCGTATCCTTCTTCCATTGGGCTAACTGCTACACATTTGATGCTACTAGTTTTGGAATGTCAGTTTTGGTGTACTCTAGCACTCCATTTTTGTCAAGTACAACTTCCATCCCATCCTTCCAAGCTATCAAATTCTAGGTTCCCTCTATGGAAAACTCCAATCTCAATCCGTTGAAAGACATTTCCCCCCATACAACAAAGTTTCTTCACTAAATCTGCAAATCGAAATATTTGAGGGAGAAGATCTATGGACTAGATTCTAATTGATTTTAGCTTTGATACCATGTAGAAATCAATAGAATTTTTTTAGTATTGATGAATTTGAACTGAAAACAAGAGATTGCAAAGTTCCTCTACTATTTTTTGGAATGGAAATCACAATTTAGAAACACATGCAATGACATGCAACCATCAAAGCCAGAAGAACACAATGATTTAGAGGGGAAACCAACTCGGAAAAACCCCTCCACTTATTTTCATTAATTAAATGAGAATGAGAAAGTATTACAATATCTTACTTTGAATTTGAAGCACCACTTGCACTATAAACTTGTTCTCCTACTTATTGTCTTTCTCTATCCAACACATAGCCAATTCAAGGCTCCAACTTACTCTTATTTACTTACTCAATTGAGTGAAAGTTAAGCTCCTAAATAATAGGGAAATTCTCTATTTCCTTGCACAATTCCTAAGCACCTGATCACCTGCTTAATTTCCAAGTTTGTACAGTCAAATAATATACAATTTTTTATTATAATGTTCCTTTTTCCTCCACTCCAATTAGGAAAATCAATTTCCATGCATGTTTGGGCTATTTTTAACTGATTGACTAGTTTAACTAAGAGATCACTGAGTTAATACCAATTTTACTACTCAACTGGCCTTCAACTGACTCAATTGGTGACTTGAGCTCAATTAACTAAGTTCAACTGAAAATAACAGAGCTATATTACCAAATTTTAGCAATCAACACATGCACAACTCTACTCTAGGACTACAAACTCAAATTCGCTAATCCAACTAAGTGAAAAGGCCATGTCACTCAAGCTAAATGCAATCCAAATCTTCCTGGTGATGTGGAAAATCAAATTACTAAATTTGATGAAGGCACAAGTCAAATTTAGCCTTTCTTGCTACAATTTCTAACAGATTACACATATTACCTTTTTCAAATCCATCTATTTGAACCTTATTCTAGCTTTTAATATGTTCCATTTTCACTTGTGTTTCCGATGAGTCTATAATATCTATCCTAGCCACTTTGACTTATCCTAGAGGTTTCAGTTGATCCTTAGTATTCACTTGCTTGAGTGTTGGTAGATGGATTAGAGGGATGAAATACCTAAAAACCTATTCCAACAACCATTATAATAGTGTTAACATATACTCTAACCTCTCTTTCTCTATGCCTAATTGGTAGGTTCCACCAATGACTTCCATTAAAAGAGAGAAGAGGGTGGAGTTGATTTTCATTGAAATCTCATGTCAAGGATCCTATTTAGTTATGAAGACAAATGTATTATGGTAAGGGAGAAACAAGTTCCATTGGTGGTTGGGCAAGACATTAAGCTCAAAGACATCTCGTGGATTCTTGGTAAAGCACTAGTGGGAAGGTTTTGTGGGAAATTGGTTTATGTTGATAATTAAACAATGTTGGTGCTCAATTAGTTGCAAGTTTTATGGAACATAATATATTTTCATGTTCCGGTGTTTGGACAATTATTCTTAATATTATCATTCCATTAATATTATTTAAAAATCACGGGCCAAATGTGGAGCTAGGGACCTTCTGCTTTAGTCCTTCAAAAATGGGACATGGATTTTTACCTATTGGGGATTCAATTTCAATCAAGCATGTCTCATCTTTCCTTCCTGGTCTTCTATTGGGATTTCAAAATGAAGCCTTGTTGGTTACTATTGGAAGAGAAAATTGACACTTTATTCATTTAGAGTGAAATTGGACCTCGAAGGTGAACCATCATTAAGCTTGAGTCTAAGTAGAATCAAATCTATGGGATGCCTTGTTGCAGAAAATTAATCTAGATTTAGTGGGAAATTGATGGTAGTAAAAAAGGGATTTTTGGAGGTCACCCTTTCTCTATTTAACATGTTATGAATTCAACCACCTTCAAAGCTATCCCCTTGGTATTTAGAATAAAAGAAGGTATAGGTAAAATGGTTTAAATTTTTAAGGATGAATGCCAAGTAGTTTAAGGGTATATAATCTATGGCCAAAAATGGTTTTTATCATTTGGATATAGGCGAATATTATTTTGAGGAGGAATGTATTTGGTCTTTTTCAATAGTATTATATATTGGGAATAATTTACCCTATTTTGTATTTTGATGTGTTTCTAATTCTATGGAAGTGTCAGGGGAAACTATTATCTTCCAAAAAGTAGAATATGCAATGGTAGTAGCAGTTTTCTCTTAAAATCATATTTCTTTGAATCTATGTTAATTGGGTAACCATGATTATGAGGCTTCTTATTTGTATTATTTTCTTAGGTATCTTTTCCATGTAGTAAGTCTAGTTCTTAGTGAGTGAATATATGATGTTGACCTCACTCCAGAACCCTTCCTTGCATCCCTTCTTGCATAAAGGAATATTCTCTTAGACCTTGAGTGAATTTAAAGGAAGACTCCTCTTCAAAAAGGGGCTTATCCCACATTCCTCTTTGATATAATTGTGTTGGAAGGAAGCCCCTTTATTTAAGGCATGTGTTGAGTAGGAAGATTCTCTTTCCAGAAAAAGACAATCCCTCTAGCCCAGGGGAGAGGGTCTAGCCACAAACAAGATAATCTAACATAAGTTCCCTCAGATTGAGAAAGGATAAGATCCTACTTCTTGTATCGCTTATCCTTGTTTGATGATTTCCTTGTGTTTTTTGCTCTAGTGATCAGCTCCTTATTGTCAATCAAGCACCTGAAACAAATAGACAAGAAATGAGCACACACAGGATAGCATACAATAGATTCAACCTACTTAATAGGCTAAGGATTCTTAAGCTACCAACTACAATATTGCAATTGATATAGGAAACAAAATATCAATTGTATTATTATGACAAAAAGGAAATTAAAACTTTGCCTTAGCGTTGCAGGTTTCCTTCGATGGATCTGGGTCCCAAGCATCACTTTAACATCTCCTCAAAAATCTTAATCATGGGATTTTAAGGTCTCTTTCTCCTTATTCACACCAAAACATCTACAGGTTATTCTCGCTTTAACAATATCTTAACAAGCATAAACTAAGAGCTAAATTCAAGCCACATCCAAAGCTCAACCAAGACTCGCAGAGGTTGGAATAGTAGGGGATTATATAGGCATGAGAGGGGGAATATGGTTCCCCTTATGATGGGAAGAATCCTTATCTCTTGGGTTAGTTCCTTTTTGATAGGAGAAAGCAGCCTAAACATTCTCCCTCAACTCTATCTCAAGTAACCATTTACCAGACCTCCACCCATGAAGCTTCTAGATCTAGAAGCTTCGATTCAATTTTAAAAAACTTTCTAAAAGAGGATCAATGCTAGTAATCAGGGGATAACAATGTTGACCGACGCGAGGCTCGGTATTATTATCAACAAATCGATGTGTGGAAGAAACTGAGGGATACCGCTGACCTTTAAAACTAGGTTAAAAGAAAGTATATCTGGAAATGATGTAAAGGGAAAATGCTTTGCAGATGAAAGGTTACTCAGAGATATGTTCGTCATGATAGGGAATTACACGTGTTTTATTTTAGAGGTGCTCTAAGATCAAGGAAAAGGGAGTACAAGGGCAGTGAAAAATTGTTGTGTAAGAACATGATATAAGGAAATTTAGAATATCAAAACAATGAGACAAGCCACCAAACCAGGTCCTTTTGAGTAGGGAAATTTCTTAAAAATGCACCCCTTCATCATTATAGTACTATCTTTCAATACCAGAAGGGTAGTGGGTTGCCACAAGTAGCTATATATTAAAACTATTATTAAAATCCACAAGCTAAACATTATTTGATCGGGATACAATGGTAGATGGAAATAGAGCCATCATTTGTTTTGAGCCTTGGCTTGAAAATTTGTTCTTTCATAGCATGGATGTAGAGGGAATATTGAGTAGTTTTGATTTCTCAATGGAGTACTACTTTAAAGTATCATTCTTTGTCTTCATTTTAGTTAAAAAATATGAGTTAAATTAGAAGTTAAATAGTTGGGTCTTGATTTGAATGTGATAAGTTTTTATGTTTCGTGTGTAGAGAGAATTATGTTTTGGCAAATTCTAGCAAAGGTATCTTCCTTGGGAGACCCATCTATTCTAATAGGAGGGGACCTAAATCTAACCCTATCTTTAAGAGAATTGTGGGTTCAAGCCTTAGAAAATTACCTCAAAGTGGTTCTTTCATCAATTATTTTGGAAAAAACATCATCTCGTAGACATTAAGCAAATAAAATTAATGTTTAATTGGATGAAGTTTTGAGATAATGACAATGTGATCTTTAAAGGCTTGATCACTTCTTTGTTTTGAAGCATTAGTGGATAGTTCAATACTAATGAAGTATTGAGTTTCAAAGGATGGACAACACATTAAAGGCCATAATGGCTAACCTAATGGTGATATGAAAATAAAATGTACTGCTTGTAAATGCCATAATTATACCCTGTTGCACCTAAGTGCTCACATGAGGGAGGACTGTGTCATTACACCAAGTGATCACAGGTCAAACAAGGCTAATTAAATAGGTGTGTGGTTGGTGGGAGATGTTATATAGAAACATGGTGTAAGGATTAAATGGATTAGGCTTCACCAAAAGTGAAGCAGATGCCACTATCTATCACATTGTGGTAGATAGAAAGTTGCTTATCCTGGTATCATATGTTGATGACTTGATACTTACAAGGGATGAGAAATTGATCCCCTCTTGCAAGGAGGACCTTACAAGAGAATTCAAGATGAAGGACATGGGCTTGATGCATTAATTCCTTGGGTTGGAGGTATGACTGGGAGATGGAGAGTTGTTTGTGAGTCAAGAGAAGTACTCCTGTGAAATACTTCAAAGATTTCATATGCAAGACTACAAGCCTATGGACACACCTATACCTACAAACTCGAGGAAGGAGCATGGTTCTATGGGAGAGGCAATAGATTCTACCATATAAAAATAACTTATGGGGTCCTTGATGTATCTGGTGAATAGAAGGCCCGGCATATGCTTTGCAGTTAATAATTGTAAACAATTTATGGTGAATCCTACCAAGCTTCATTGGAAAGAAACAAAGCATGTGCTTAGATACCTAAAAGGCATAATAGATTATGGATTATGGTACATGAGGACAGACGGTGTGAAGCTCCAAGGTTTCATTAATGCAAATTAGGCAAGGATTCCATTAGATAGGAAGAGTACTTCAAGAGATATCTTCAACGTTGGGTTTGCAGCTATCTCCTCATATAGTAGGAAACAAAGGTCTATGGCACTCAGCTTAGTAAAGGCCAAGTATATGGCTGCAAGTCAAGCAACATGTGAGACCATTTGGATGAGGAAAATTCTTGTTGGTCTTTTCATTCATGAGATGGATCCAATAGTGATTTATTGTGATAATCACAGTTTTGTCAAACTCTTCGAGAATCTAGTATTTCATGATAGGTCCAAGTAGATTTATATTAGGTACCATTACTTGAGAGATTGTGTGCAGAGGAGATTGTGTTGGCATTATGATGCATGTGTTGTACTTGATGGCAACCCTCTCATAGAAGATCATCTCACTTGTGTACATTCAGATGAATCTACAAATATCAGATGTGACAGAGTGCATGGGTTACCGGACAGCAAAAAGGGATCAGATGACAGTTCACAAATAAGCTTTGCCATCAAGTCCAAAGGTGGAGATTGTTGGCATTATGAGACAAGTGTTTTCCTTGATGGAAAATCACTCAGATGATAAATTATAGTGCAGCAAAGTTATTTTCAAGTTCACGGAATTTTATGCAGAGAAAAGTTTCCTTCATGTAGAGAAAAGTTCACGGAATTTTATGCAAAGAAAAGTTTATTTCATGTAGAGAAAAGTTCACGATATTTTATGCAGAGAAAAGTTTATTTCATGTGGAGAAAATTTCACGCACTTTCATGGTTGGTTCATGGTATTGGTCCCACAGTTTTTGATCCTATGGTTTTGGCCTGTGCCATTGGTCCATGATTTGAGGAAGAGCTTGCCTATATAAAGCAAAGGAGATCATTTGGCTTGGGTATGCTTTTGGGTTGAATATCTTAAGATCTGAAATATTGGGTTATTGTTTCAAAAGCGCGATCTATATGAAAGTGAAGTGGAAAGTGAATCTGTGAAGGGTGATTTCTGGAGCGCTGTAGCTGCGGAAGTGCGGAGGCGCCACAGAAGGCGCAGTGCGAAGGCGCCACAATAGGCGCAGTACAAAGGCACAATGCGAAGGCGCCACAGAAGGTGCAGTGCGAAGGTGCCACAGAAGGCGCAGTGCCGAGACGCCACAGAGGCACCACAGAAGGCGTAGTGCGGAGGTGCCACAAAAGGTGCAGTGCGAAGGTGCCACAGAAGGCACAGTGCGGAGACGCCACAGAGTCGCCACAGAAGGCGCAGTGCGGGGACGCCACAGAAGCGCCACAGAAGGCGCAGTGCGGAGACGCCACAGAGGCGCCACAAAAGTCGCAATGCGGAGGCGCCACAGAAAGCGCAGTGCGAAGGCGCCACAGAAGGCGCATTGCGGAGATGCCACAGAGGCGCCACAGAAGGCGCAGTGCGGAGACGCCACAGAGGCGCCACAGAAGGCGCAGTGCGGAGACGCCATAGAGGGTGCAGTGCGGTGACGCCACAGAGGCGCCACAGAAGGTGCAGTGCGGAGGCGCTACAAAAGGCGCAGTGCTGAGATGCCACAGAGGCACCACAGAAGGCGTAGTGCGGAGACGCCACAGAGGCACCACAGAAGGCGCAGTGCGGAGAGGCCACTGAGGCGCCACAGAAGGCGCAGTATGGAGGCGCCACAGGCCAGAGAAAAAGAAATTGCATATCTGTCTTAAGATCTTTTGTTGACTGATTTTTTTGTTGATAAGGTGTTCTGGGTTTAGTTTACTGTTATTGTGGATCTGGTTATCTGGGTGACTTACTGGTACTTGATGATCATTTGATGTTTATGGGTCCAGTGAAAATTGGATGAAACATGGTCTTTCAGATTATGTGTTGTGCTTCAGTGGTATCCAGTATGAAAATTGATGAAACGTGGTACTTGGAGGAGAGAATATTGTAGGTCAGCACCTACGTACTAGTATCTAAGCTAGTACAAGAGCTAAAGGAATCTTTGAAGCATTGTAGCAGGTAGTAGCCTGCGTACTAGTAAATGGATCGGCTAGTACAAGAGCAAAGGGGGTTGTAGCTCCCGTACTGGTATAAGGCTGCACCAGTACAAAATATTGTAAAAGGATTTTTCTTATTAAGAAGAAGATTGAGATGACTTGCAGCAGGTGGTTTTCTCCCGCATTGGGTTTCCACCTTATATCATGGTGTTCATGTGTGTGCCTTATGTGTGATGATCTATTCTATGTTACTGCATCTGTTAACTGATAATATGGTTGATAATGTCCTAATGCACTCATTGAAGATCAATTAACTTAATCATAAGAAGTTGTGGAAGTAGCATATATGAATCAGAGTTTGGAAATGAAAAAGTTTTATTAATGTGATAATACTGATTCCCCCCCCCCCCCCTTTCAGTATTATTTCCAACAATTGGTATCAGAGCAGGTCCTTTGATAGAAGCTTGATCACTTCAAGGAGATCCGTGGAACAATGGGAAAGAAGCTTAAGAAGAAAGCTCATAAGAATAAGAAGACATCTCAGAGGAACTATGACAGTGGGAGAATCGAATGGGGATTAGGTATAAGAAGCGCTTCAGATTCAGAATCAGTTCAGAATGAAGATGACCATTCAGGTATGAATTTGCTATCCTCTGATGTTCCAACTATCCTTCCTTTTGTAAAAGATGAAAGTGATAGTGAGACTACTAAATTTGCTCTTATGGGTGAGCAAGAAAGATGTCAAATAGAGGCAGAATTTAACAGGCTGACAAACAAAATTAGTCAACAAGAAAAACTTTTGAACATAAAGGGTGGTGCCCTCAAAGAAGCTGTTATTAGGTTAAAAGCTCATCAAAAGGTATGCAAAGAAAAGTATCAAAATTTGCAGGTTGAAGCAACATCTCTAAGAAATGAAGTCATTGAAAAGAACACAACAATCAAGGAGCTCAGAGATCGATCCAGTTATTATGAAAGTCTTGAAGCCACGATCCTCTCACTAAAGGGAGATCTTGAAGAATCAAGGAAGCAGAATGAAGATCTACATCAAACAATTGAAAAACAAGACAATGAAATCATCAGCCTAAAATCCCAGCTGGAATGTGCCTCCAGAGTTCGTCAAATGCTGCAGAATGTAAATGAAGAATAAGAAAAGGAGATACTCAATCTAAGGCAACAAGTGGAAGAAGGAAGAAAGTCAGAAGAAATTTTGAAGAAGCAATGTCTTGAAAAGGAAGAGCAACATCAAGTTGAGTTAAATATCTTGAAAGGTAAATTAGAAGATAAGGATAAGATTTTACGATTTCAGGATAGTACTAAAGTCTTGGATGATATTCTTAGTAGTCAAAGGTCTCCTGCTATCAAGACTGGACTTGGTTTTCATGAATCAGTTGAAGGAGAATCTAGTGCAGAAGGTGAAGCAAGGAACTCTAAAGAGAAATCTAAAATGATCAACAAGGAGATAAGAGGTCAACCCCATCAACAACCAAGGAAAGAAATTCTTAAAAGAAAATCTTTTACTCCTTACTATGGAAGTAATAGTCAGCCATTTACTCAGATGAATAATATTGAATGTTATGTATGTCATAATCTTGGACATGTTGCAACTAGTTGTAGAAGAAGAAGAGTTCAAGACCATCATGCAGAAAGATCATCTCGTTCAAGGTACTTTAATGGATATTGTTTTGCTTGCAATATGTATGGTCACAAAGCTGCTGATTGCTACAGAAGGAATATGAAACATGTAAGATGCTATGCATGTAACAAATTTGGACATAGAGCAAAAGATTGCAGGAACAAAGTTCATGATAAGAAGAAATCATCAACATGCTTGAAGGTATGGAAGAAGAAGGAAGTTCAGTTAGAAAGATGTGGCACAACACAGGATTCTCAGCACAGCACAGTCATAACAGACTCAGGGGGAGCTGAAAGTGTACAAATTCAGTGTCCTGAATCTCATACGCAAGTTTCATAAAGAGAAGTCGCGTATATACGTGATCTATACACTGCAAAGTCGCGTATATGTCAATCTGAGGAAAAGCAGTGGGGATAGGCTCGAAAAAAGGGTCTGATATGTTTCAGTTCATTATTTGCTCTATCGGTAAATAGTTACAGTCTCCTAAAGATGTGTGGAAATGTCATGATACTTGTAAAATGTTTTAGAAGTATTTTGATCCTAACTTGATGATGAGGATGTCTTGATGCTTTCTGCTGATATATGCATGATCAGATCTAACAGTAAACAAATGGCACAGGTTGAGGGGGAGCATATGCTTTTAACAATGCATTGTTGGCATTATGGTTAATAGTCCTTGATGATGATGCTTGTATGGCTAAATAATGTATCTTGCTATGATGTGGTTATGAGCTGTCCATGATAAAATCACATATGTTTCTTAGGGGTTACATAGTTGATGTTCAGATCATATTTGAGGATTGATGGTGCATATATGATGCTTACATGGTGATCTTCATAAGGATAAGGAGAATTACAAAGCTCGAATACACAACTTCATTAACTTGATGTTGCTGTCTTCATATGAAGATCATATAATACAGTTATGATGCAGGTGACCTTTTGGATGAGGATTGTTGATGTTGATGACAGTGCTGAATACACAAAGCTGGTAGTTGAAGACATGATCTATATGTTGATGAATTAGTACTCCCATATGTTGATTGATGCAGATATTCCCAAGAAATGATACATGGATGATCTTGTTGATAAGATGGCTATACACATATGATATAGTGTGAATGATTTTATAATGTGGTTCATAAGGATGAATTGATGCAGATACACCTTGGTAGAGGACATTTGTAGGTTACTGATCTGGAAATAGTTGTACGTGAGTTTAAGTGTATTCGCGTACATATGCTGGTCTGTGGAGTCAAAGTCGCGTATATGGAGGCTTGATGGATATCAGAAGGAGCTAGCTCTAGTTGAATATATTCTGAAGTGGGTCTGATAGAAACCATCTGGCACAGGTTCAAGGGGAGCTAATAATCTTCTAATAGTTCATTGTTGGCATTATCTTAGAAACTTTTGGTTCTGGTTCATAGCTGTTATTGATTTCAAGTGGAATAAGAGGCAGAAAGAGAATAGAAGGAAATATTGGTCGCTGATCTGAATGATGATTAACAGATGCTGCTGCTATCAGTTGTTGGTGACTTTCATAAGTCTTGGTCTAGTATCTCTTTTGTAGTATCTCTTTTATGGTGTCAAGGTCATGTAACAGCCTATGTTGGTTTCCCCACTATGCCTGGGATGGGTGTTTTATCTCTTATATGGTGTCAAGGTCATGTAACGGCCTATGTTGGTTTCCCCACTATGCCTGGGATGGATGATGTAATGTTCTTGATTTATCATGTGTAAACTTTTGATACCCACCTGGTTGGGTAGATGATCCCCACTTGTTTGGGTGATGGATGTTTGTATTGAGTCTTTTGGTGATAGGAAGGTCCAGCATGATGTATAGAGTCATGTTCTTCTTGTAGAACATTTCTTTTGTAGATCTTGCTTATGCTCAAAGAGAGCATGAACATCACATTTCATCAGCACAAAGACTCTGCATGTACTGAGGAGGAGTATGGACATATTGGTACACATTGGCATATACAAAGGGGGAGCTCATTCAAAGATTTCAGCAGGTATTCAGGGGAAGTATGAACAACAAAATGCTTATCTTGAAAAGAGAATATTTTGGTCCGCCCTTTGCCCTTGATGTCAAAGGGGGAGAGTGATTTGGTGTTGTTGCCATCAAGTCCAAAGGGGGAGATTGTTGGCATTATGATGCATGTGTTGTACTTGATGGCAACCCTCTCATAGAAGATCATCTCACTTACATATACTTTGATGAATCTACAGAAGAGATATCAGATGTGACTGAATGCATGGGAGGCAGGACAACTCAAAGGAATCAGACGATAGTTCTAAAGTGTGACAAGCTAGCTTTGCCATCAAGTCCAAAGGGGGAGATTGTTGGAATTATGAGATAAGTGTTGTCCTTGATGGCAAACCACACAAGATGACAAATTATAGTGCAACAGATCAGTAGCAAAGAATTGATTATCAGACTACAAAGAATGAAGAAAGCTAAGTATACACGTAGGTTCACTATATACCAAGTCGCGTACAGAGGTAGGTTATACGCAGGTTCACTATGTACCAAGTCACATATATACGCAGGTTCGCTATATACCAAGTAGGGTATACACGCAGGTTATACTCGCAAGTTCTCTATATACAAAAATGCGTATACACGTGGGATTGCTGATCAAAAGGCGCGTATGCGTATGCACGCTCATTCATGCAAAGAAAAGTGTGTATATGTTGGAAAACTTACCTTTGGTCCGTGGCGGTTAGTCCTTGGAACTTGAACCTATGGTTTTGGACCATGGTACCTCGTCAGACGTGTTGATCCCTTGTATTGAGTTGATGGTATTGGTTTGTTATGGTTTTGGACCATGGTATTGAGCAAGGCCTAAGACTATAAAAGAGAAGAAGATCATTAGGCAAGGGCAATTGAGAAAGTCTTGAATATCTAATGAAGGATGAGATCCAGTATGCAGGTTATGGGTTACTTGATCTAAGCTAAGGAGGGATATCACAAGTTGATGGAGAACAAGATCTAAGGATAGATCGGGATCAAATGGTTTGAAATGAACTATTTCTATATGATTGATTATGTTTATTCTAGATCTGTATACTGACGCATGTAATGATCTGAACTAGGTATAACTTAAGTTTGAAATCGCTGCAAGTCATGATTGAATATTTATAGATCTATACGTGGGTCGGCTTTGTTAAAAGCACGTATGTACGCGGGTTCGATTTGTCCAAGTAGCGTATGCACTTTAATTCATGATTTTGATGATACAGTTGATTCTAAATAGTGTTGTAGAGTTCAGGGTTCTGCTCTATGTTCTGGTGACTGCTTTTTGTTGACAGGGTTCAGTGATTCAGTATTGGGAGATTCAGAGATTGATAATGCTAGTGTTGATTGTTTGTGAGCTTCAATGATATTGATGGGTCCAGTCTGAAAATTAATGAAACGTGGTACCCGGAGGAGAGAAGATTGTAGGTCGGCACCTACGTACTAGTATCTTAGGTAATAGAAGAACTATGGGGGTTGTAGCTCCCTTCCAGGAGAAGCTAGAGAACGAGAGAGGGTTGTAGCTCTCTACAGGTTGCAGCCTACGTATTGGTAAAGGACTGCACCGGTACATTGTAAAAGAAGTTTCTTATTAAAGGAAGATAGAAACAAATTGCAGCAGGTGGTTTTCACCCACATTGGGTTTCCATCTTATATCATGGTGTTCATGTGTGCTTCTTGTGTGTGATGATCTGTTCTGTTTATTGCTTCTGTTTACTGTTCATATGGTCAATGGAGTTCTGATGCATTATCTAAAGATCAACATGTAATGGATTATCTGACTTATAAATAATCTGGATATACGCTAGTTTCTTTAGACACAGTCGCGTATACACGCAGATATCCTTAACTGAAGTAGCGTATATGAATCTGAGTAAGAAATTGAAAAAGTTTTACTGATTTGATAATATTGATTCACCCCCCCTCTCGGTATTATTTCCAACAGAAGGTAGACATTAACAAAATTAAATCCATTAAGTAATGGAAAATCCGCAGAACCCTAAATCATCTTTGAGGATTTATCACGTTGACATGGTATTATCCCAAGTTTGTTAAGAATTATGGGAGAATAGTAGAACCTCTAAAAACACTACATAAGAAAGATGAATTTTATTGGACTATATAAGTAACTAAGGAATTTGAACATCTTAAAGTGGAAATGTGCACCACTTTGGTCTTAGGTACACCATACCTTACAAAAACCTTTATTCTGGAATGTGATGCCACAAGAAATGGAATTGGTGTTGTTTTAATACAAGAAGCAAGAGAAATTGCTTTTGAAAGTCATCCAAACAAGGGAAAGGTTTTATAAAAACCTATTTATGAGAAGGAAATGTTGGCAATACTACATGCAATAAAGAAATGGAATCCTTACCTAATGGGAAGACACTTCGAGGTAAAAACATATCATGATAGTCTTAAATAAATTTTGGAGAAAAAATTATCTTCAAAAGAGTGGAAAACATGGGTCACAAAGATGTTGGGTTATCACTTTGAAATCACCTACAAAAAAGGGGAGAAAAATGTTGTCACAGATGCACTCTCAAAGAGCGATGAGGATGTGAAAGCAATGCTCTGTAGCATTTCTATTATTCGACATGAAAAGGTAACCGAAGAAAGGAATGAATGGAAAAATGAAGAATAAGTGTGGACACTCATTCAAAAGTTGCAACAAGATCCCATACTTCTCATACATTTATTTGGAAAATTGATTCTGTAACAAACCCCGCTCTCTTCTGTTACATATTTTTTTCCCTTAATAAATGACTAGTATGGGTGTTATATTTATTCACTTGCACATTTTAATTAGGCCACAGACTCTTCATAGGCACTATATATCTATATCTATATCTAGATATATATCTATATATATATATATATATATATATATATATATATATATATATATATATATATATATATATATATATATATATATATATATATATATAGACATGTCACGTTCACTTCCTATAGTGTTTCCCAATCGTAAAGGCCCTAGCTCAACTTTAACTACATCTGGTACCCACTTTCCAAAGCTCAAACATTTACTCACTTGTTTTATTACTCTCCCATGTTTCTTATGGGAATTGACCCATGCAAGTAAATGGAAACAACATTTCCTATGGTAATTTACATTATAATGGTTTGATATTGCAAGGTCAAGTATTTGATAATAATGCTCATCATCAACTGATATTATGTTATGGATCTCCATTCACTATGCTCCAAATAAGGGTTCACATAGCCATTTATTGAATACTCCAGTTGACTATAGCCTATGGTTAGGGTCACTGACATAGTTAGGGTGGTCATTGTATTTCACTAAGTTATAACGCCTAGGCATACCTGATGGGATGTCTCCTTATGAGAAATTTACTGTGAAATCGATGATTATAAATTATGACACAACCTTGTGTTAATTGGGTTGCTCTATTCTTTAATTAAGTTACAACTAGAGTCCATAGACTTGATACTCATCCCCTCTTCACAAGATGGCCATGTGAATAGCCTTGTGGTTCTATTGAAAGATGGATAGTGCTTGGAAATGATCCCATGGCTATGATTGTTTTGGGTAACCCAAACTCTAACCTCAAGAATTTTGATCCATTTGGTTTGTGTTCTAGTGTCATTTTTTCCTTAATAATTATGTGGGGTGACGCCATGGAATTTGTGAGTCTCTTTGCGTTCCTTGTGCATGTAACATAAAACATTGTCTCCCTTCCACCTGTGCCAACCTTGATTTTGCACGAATCATCCACCAAAAATTTGAGCACTCATTCTAGGTATAATGTTGAGAATATCTAGCCTAGAAAATTAATTCGAGGTTATGAACTATGTATTTACACTTGTTCACCCACCTAGGAACTTTTCTCACACTGGTTTGTTATAGGAAGTACTCAACCTACATCCTTTTCCCACTTTTTTGACTTGACAATGCATTCTATCATGGTTTATCATGGATTCGACACTATGGGGATGTTACCCTCCATCTAGACACTGAAGGTATTCTCTACTCGTTTGTATCTCTGCTCTATTCACTAGATATTTAATGGATCCCTTTTTTTCTATTTGTTATGGTTTCTTTTTTTTTTAATTTGTTTCCAGCTTCTCCAGTTTGTGGATAGGAACTCCAGGCTATAGGTAAGGACTCCCCTGCATCCAATGTTTTCCTTAGGAAATTCCCATCACATATATGTATGGCCCCATGAATTACTATTAGTAGTTAATTTTTTTCTTTCCCTTTTAAAAATGTTTGTTGAGTCTAGGGAATAACTTAGTATAAAGTGAGATAAGAAAACCCTTTGTGTTTAGCTTAGGTTCTTGGTTGTGGTATAGGTACCCAGAATGATACCAAAAGGTTTCAACACCCATGCACGAGGGTAACAATGTATTATTCATATTTCCTCTATGGTTCTATTTCATTGGTACATCATTATGATTCTCTAGTTATTGATTTATTTCATATGATACTAACAAGTTTCCTTCATATATCTTGTAGGAGTTTGGTTCTTGCCTTCCTTTATAATAGGTAACTAGCGCCATGGTATAATTTCATAATTGCCCCTGGTATCTGAGAATTTTACCCTATACTAAAGTTTTCTTTTCCCTTGGTTATATTGCCACAAGTATGCTCATCTCTCTCTTAGGATCAACTTCCCACAATGGTTTTTGGAGAAAGATTTTTTTTCAGTGACCGTAATGACCATCATTATCTTTTAGGTCAGTGGTTATCACCATTCCCTTGGTTGATTTGAGTTACAGTGAGACATGGCATCCTAATTCTTTTTTTAGATTGAGCTAGTGCTTTTGGGAAATTTCTATGATATGGTGTGACACTTTGTATTCATCCCTTGGCCTATGTTTCATTTATTATGGAAATTGATGTGTATAGTTGTTAATGAGAACACTCAAAATGGGACTTACAGTCCCTTACTAGAATTGTTAGGATATTACTTATGTTTAAGACTGCTAGCATAACATATGTATTCGAGTTCAATGAGCTAAATATAGCACTAATCATTTTTTTTTGTACTAAATGGGTTGTTGTGCATCCTTTGGTTTCAGGTTGATATTTATAAAGGTTTGCTTTCAGTCAAGTTTCTTCTTTTCTTTTATTCCTTGAGGAGAAGCCAACGCACAGAATCTATGTAACATGAATGTAATTTTGAGTTTTGAGATTCTCACATAATTTTTTACCCATACCTTTGTGTAAATCCCTCAACAAATCAAATCATATATGTTCATTTCCAAGGTAATGCTATAAGTATAATTGTAATCTCTGTTTATTTTAACATTCTATAATTCTACGAGATAAGTTTAGCTCTAAAACAAAATTATTCTTTCAAAATTTAGAAAGTTTGAAAACATACTCATGGCTCAGGGCTTCCTAATTTGTTGTAGAATGGTTGATGTATCAAAATTGTATAATTTAATTTGAGGAGTAGTGAGCATGTTTACCTTATTGATGTTTTTATTTTTATTTTTTTCTTTTCTAAGTTACCCAAAGTTTGATTGTAAGATAAAGAAGATAACCTTATTCATTGCAACCCTAGGCTAGTTACGTATCACCCAACATTTGTGGGTAAGTTATTATGTTTTTCTTTTATAACCTATCTCTTCTTAGTAAAAGAACTCCAGTTCGACACATTGTTGATTTTGTAAGAGCCCTGGTTAAAAATCCATGTAAAAATATATAAGACCAATGTCATGGGACATGTATTCCAAGATGAATGTTGGGCAAGGCATCCTAGTGTGGGTGTTAATTTTGGTTATTATGGCTAAGGATTTGGAAAGGCAAATTGGCATTAATTGGAATTTATTTATGAAAATAATTGAATTATTAGAAAAGGAAGGTGAAAGGTCACAGGTTGCATGTGAGGAGGAAAATGAAGGAAAATAATGGAAAATGAAGAAAATAGAGGCCTAATTCATAAAAAGGCTTTTGAGGATGATTTCATTGACTTTTTTCGGTTCAGTTTTGTAGCCCTCATTATTCTCTCTCTCTCTCTCTCTCTCTCACTCTTGGACACTTAGAGTTTCTTAGAGAACTTTGGAATTGGATCAAGAAAGGAAAATAAGTCAAGAGGAAGGAAAGAGCAAGAAAGGAAGAGAATGGTCAAGAAGCTACAACAAGATTCTTTGAAGGTATCAATTTGCATGTGTGATCTCCTTGCTAGATTTGGCATGCATGGTATTGCATGTGGTTCTTTGCTGTTATGGCATGGGTTTTATAGTTGTGACAATTTTTTCAGAATAGCATTTCCATTTATGGATAGCCATGGCATGATGGGGTTCTCATGTTTTGATTGAGCTGGATTCCCAGATGGATTTCAAGCTAAGTAAGGCAAATCTCCGAAAGAAAGAACACATGGACTAGTGATCCCTTAACCAGATTGTGGATTGCGGTTAATCCACTGGCCTAGTGACCTCTGAGCTAGACTGTGGGTTGATGTAAAGCCGGGTGTTGTATGCCTCGATGGGCCTAGGAATATCAACCGATGAATGGTAGGATATATGGTAAAACATAGAGGTTGGTGCTCTCCATTAGGCGTAGTAATACCGGGATGGGTTATGCCATAAATCCTGGAAAGTAGGTATCGGTTTAGGGCCTAGTGATCTGGTGTGGATTGCGGTAAAGCCTAAGAGACTGGGTGACAAGAAAATTCCACGCAGTATAGGTGGAGAAGTTGTTGGCATCCATGCTTGTTTTGACTAGTGATATGGTGGAGATCATGGTAAAACCTATTATTACATCTTTAATTTTTTTCCTTCTAATCCAGATTGGATTACAGTAAATCTTGGTTTCTATTAATGAGGGTGAGATGGTTTGGCCTCTGGATGCCCTAGTTGGTCCTTTTGTTTTGAGCCCCACATTAATTCTTGGAATATGGCACGGGGGTGATTGGCTGAAGAATGATTTGGCTTAGCCAATCTATGGTCGGGTGGAACGTGGTAGTCCCATAATAGGTTGGATTTGGCATTCATTAATAAGAGTTGCTTTCCTTGTCACCTTATGTGTAAATGTATTGGTTTATATGTGTATTTTATGGCTAATGTATCCTTGATATTTCTGTTGTTATTACACTGGTTATAAGCATGTATTATGATAGAGATGATGTATGGATCTCCTCATGTTTTGATTTTTAAATGAATGAACAATGTATCTATGACCTAATAGATGATAATTAACTAATTATGTAAGGGAACAATGCTCCTTAGCGATTCTCAAATAAGTATGAGACTCCTATGCTCAGTTCTATTGTTTAAACCTATAGAATACATATTTATGACATGTTTGACGAAATGCATGTGATGGTTAGTAGGGGTCCAGTCAAACTCTTGTTTAAGTAATTACATTTGTATCATCATTCCATTGTTATATTTCTATTGTGAAGGTGTATTTTATTTATGGGCAGTGACCTCAGCTCCGGCCTTGAAAAAGTCACTCAAATCCTTAGGACATAGGTGCAACATTGGGTAGAAAATTCCCTCGACAGTGGCATACCCATTTTGTGGGAGTGTCCAGAGCCTCTTGGACGCATACATGCCCATATTAAGGGAGCCTTCTGGGGTTAAATGGTCTAAAATTTTAGTGCGACCCAAGGGCTAGTTACTTGAGTGGTTGGGATGGCTCTTGGGAATTCAGTTGCTAACGTGGAAGGTCTATATGGTGTGTTTCCATCGATTCCACTTCCTTAAGGTCACCTAGGAGGTTGAATCCCATCATAGTAGCCTCTCATCACAGTGTTACCCTGGTTGGTCGATTACTTGGGTATATGCGGGAAGAGGGTGTTATAGAGTGATATCAGAGCATGGTTCACCCCTCAGACTGGATGGGCAGTGTTTTGGCCATGCGTTCATCTTAATTGCATATGTGTCCATGTGCTTGTTGCATTTGCATGGTGTTGATCACGGTAGTAGTGATGTCAAAATGTGAAGGTTGATGGTGTTGTTGTGGGATGTGTCATTACGAGTGTATGGTTGTATATGCATTTGTTATGCATGTCAGTGTCTATATATTGTTATGCATGCATTTTCATGGTTATGGTTATGCATGTATGGTGGGTCAGAAATGCATTGTCAGGTCATTATATGTAATTATCTCATCATGATGTTATTGGTATGTTATGATGCTAATGAGTTGGTTGAGATAAAGCAGGATATGCAAACCATCAAAGTGAAGTTCCAACATTAGACCTCGAGGTAGGAGCATGTCGTCATATAAGTTTGCATGTTTGGCATGCAGGTATGTAGGTTAAGAATTATTATATGCATTATGGTTATGCATATTCCTTTCATTCTATTGATGCTATGGCTACATACATGATAGATGCTAGTTGATTAATGTAGTCGTATGCACATGTGTCGGATAGCCATGAATGGTAGTAACTTATGGTTGTATGCATTGTTATTGTTGTTTTATGTTAGATAACTTGATGATTATGTTATATGTTGTTGATGAGTATGTTATAGGTTATTTTGTTTTTGGTATGTGATAGTTAGCTCGATGATTAGGTTATATGTTGTTTTTGTTATATGCTAGTAACTTGATGGTTAGGGTTATGACATTCAGGTATGAGTTAATATGTTGTGATATTATGTCATACTAATCTAGACTTAATGTGCAGATGTGATTAGTATGTATGAATGATAGTTGTTTATGATTTTATGATCTGAACATGTTAGTTAGTGATTTATGGATATCATGACCTTATTTATGTTCGAGTTGATATGTTGTGAAGTTATATCATGCTAATCTAGATTGATTGTGCATAGAAGATAGCCTCCCCTGAGATACATTAAGGTATGAGTTTTCTTATTTCATATATTTGGTGTTTGAATTATTGACTATGTCGTTTATTTGGTGTTTGAGTGTTTGGTGTCTATTATGTCATCTATCTGTTGTCTCAATGTTTGATTACTTGAATGATATGAGTATTTGTCTATAAGATTTCTTGCCGAAATGATATTTCTTTAAGATGGTTGTACTAATACATATGTGTTGCAACAACTGATATGTACTTGAGTATAACTAGGTGATAATTGTAGCTTTATGTATTATGATTGATGAATGTGTCAAGATGATTGTGGAGTATGACATGGTTGTTAGATTTGGTAAAGGTTGATTTCAAATTAATATACATGATGTCTTGATCTTTGGAACATGAGATTGGCATGTGTGGGGAGTTGTAGGGAAACAAGCTTGGTATTAGCTTGACAAGGTAATAGTTGATGTGTTTACATAACTAGGAGTTTCATGATGTTACAGTGCATAACAAGACTCAATTGCAACAAGGAAAAGGTAAAAGAAAGGAATTTGGGTGAAAATTCCTTTGGCTATGTTTGGAAACCTCAATTCCAAACGAATGAGCACTTTGCAAACATGAAATCTTATTAATGTTGAATTTGTCTAACATTATGAGGATATGTGTTATATTCATCAATATGTATTTTATAGGTATAACAACTAGTTCTAGTTATGGCTAGATTCATCAAGGGATTAGAGTCCCTTAAGAGATGATGTGGATGTATTTAGTTGCAGGCAACATGCTTGACACAACAAGATAAGGTAATTGGTGTATTGTTATGTTTATTTATGCACTGATAGTTATGTGTTTATGGCAATATGATCCAAGGGATTGCATGGCAAAGAGATTGTCGTAAAATTATGAAGAAGGCTTAGGTTGATATTTCCTTTGGAAGCACTGGGAACTATGGGGATTGAGTCATGGTGTCTATTGAGAGTCTTGTGATTTCAATTATTTGAGCTTTGCTTGATTTGCAAATTTGTTTATTTATAGTATATGGCTGCCATACCACCTTGTTTGTGGTGTCATACTGTTATTGGTTTTCATTGTTTTCTTCTTGGTTTCTTTTGATTCTTTCCTTTATGTTTTCGAATCTTGGGAATTGGTTGGGAAAGAAGAAATTTAGTGGAGCCCTAGGAGAGATGTATAGAACCCAACAGATAATGAAAGACTCAGATCAATCTAGTGCATGTGTAAGGGTAGATAAAGGTAAGAGTATGACAGTCGACTAAGTTGGTTGGGTCCATTGGTGTAAATCGATAGTGGCAGTATAGTCATGAGAAAGGTAACAGGAAAGGTGAAGTAAATGGATATGAGGCATCATATGCCTTGGCTATGTTGGGAATCATTATTATGAATGTTGTGCATGGTGTGAACATATAAGGGGAGTGCTCTTAACCTTGACCTTATGCTATCTGGTAATTATGTTATGATCATGGTTACACTAATGTTTATATATGTATGTATGTGCGTATGTATGTCGTTGTCCAAAAGGATCATGACTGTTTTATGCTAATGTTTGTGTACATGTATCTATGTAGTTATGTATCTATGTCACTATCTAACCAGGTTGTCAGGGAGGAATGGTTTCTTATGTAGGTGAGTGGCATGACAAGGTTCCTGGTCTTATGGGGAATCATGTGGGGAGAGTAGTCATGACAAATATATAAGGTTAGTATCATGTGGATATGAATTGATATTGTATGATTTTATTATGCCTATGTTTATGTTATGACAGATAACTCCGAGAGATACATCAGCGAGATGAAAGCAGTGTGGTCTGTGGCATGTTGGGACAAGCATGGATAAGAAACCGGAAGAAAGGTTACTTGGTATAGACATTGTCGTTTTGGATATGTGGTACTACTATTGTGAATATGTTGTATATGTTGTACATGTTTCATTTTTTATGTTGCGCATGCAATGTTGTGTATATATAGTTTGTGTACATGTTCTTTATGTAGCATTATGTACATGATGGTACATATAGGTTGTACGAATGTTACATATGCAGTGCTGGGTATAGATGGTGCTATGTACATGTTAGATATGCAGTTTTGTGTACATATTGTACTTTTCACATGATGGATATGCGGTGTTGTGTGAATATGGTGTTGTGTGAATGTTGGATATGCAATGCTGTGTACATAGGGTGCTATGTACATCTGGTGTTGTGTACATGATTGTACAAGGGGTGTTATGAGAATGTGGTGTCATGTACATGTTGTAAATATGGTGCTGCGTGCAGGTGGTGTTGTGTACAAGTCATACATATGGTGTTATGTACATGTGGTATCGTGTACATGTCGTGCATGTGGTGTTGTGTACGTCTGGTGCTGTGTACATGTTGTACAAGTGGTATGATGTACATGTGTCATTCTGTACATGTTGTGCAAGTGGTGACGTGTACATGTGATGCTTTGTACATGTTGTGTAGGTGGTTTTATGTATATGTGGTACTATGTACGTGTTGTACATATGGTACTAGAGTAGATGTGGTATTGTGTGCATGTCGTACATGCTGTGTTGTGGGCATGCAATACTATGTATGTGTATTGTGTAGTTGTGGTATCGTGACATGTGTATTCGTTGTGTTGTACTCTGTGTACATATATGTATTGTGTTTTACATTGGGTGTAGGTGTATGTATTGTTTTGCGGTGTACACCGGATGTAGGAGTATGTATTGTGTTGTTTTGTACACTAGGTGCGGGCATATGTGTGCTATGTCAGGTGTAGGTGTATGCATTGTTTGGTGTTGTACGCTGTGTGGATGTATGTGTTGTGATGCACACTATTTATATGTGCACAACATTGAAGAGAAGACATTGGGTGTTTTTTGAGTGTGGCAACTGATCCAATGTGTGCACAGAATAAGGACAAAGGTAGAATCTAAGGATCGATTAAACGATAAGTTTCAGTATTTTATTTTAGTTTTAAAATGCATGTAGATTTATGATTCTCGTCTATGATGATTACATTTGATCTATGATTTTGGTTTATGGTGGTTACATGTGATTTATGATTTTGATCTATGATAGTTGTGTTTTGAGCTAACCTGATGTGATATGTTTATGGATGATGATTTAGTCAAAGATGCTAGTTTGACTTCTTGTGACAGGAAGTGAAAATAATTGCAACTATACCTTGTTGACGATCCACCAATGAGGTATGATTTGAATTTATTTGAATTTATTTTGAATCTAATGGGAATTATGTGCTTAGTATAGGAAAGCATAAAATTATCTGTTGGGTGGTCGAAATTGATGGAAAGAATTAGCAACAATAGCAAAAGGAATTGGAACAAGAAGCAGTATGTTGGTAAAGCATCCAGGAGTAAGACCATTATGGGACACTAATACCCAATAGTGTCTGTTAATTTCCAGGAAAATACTATGATAGGTATGATGGTTTTAAGGTAGGGATATGTCTTTGTTTTTGGACCTTCCGATGTGAGGAAACCTTGCTAAAGGATGGACTACCCGAGATGGGGGTGCCAGCAGAACTTGGAAGGTGTGTGACTGCATGGAAGGGGGTGACCGTATTGCTAGAGGGACTGTGTAGCTGAGAAGGGAATGTCGAGGATATTTTTTTTAGTAATTATCTTTTCCAAACAGAATCAGATGCATGTTGGGAGTGCGTCCTAGAACAATGAGTCAGTAATTGTTCATTGTGGGGACAAACAACATAGGATTATAACGCTAGACATTGGATGCAGATTTAACCTTGCAATGGAATATAGACTTCATGAGAAGGAGGTGAGGTATTACTTTAAGGGTGGAGGTGTTAGCCTCTAGATTCCCTTATTGTGGATACTGGCATCATATCCTTTTATTTCTTGAGTGAAGAAAATGTGAATGTGTATATATGTGGTTATTATTGTAAATATCATAATGATTTTTGTTATATAGCTCCGAAAAATGGTACGTTTGTCATGTTTTAGCAAATTGTCACTGTAAATATTGTAATGAGCCATGTTATAAAGCTCCATGGGCAGTATGTTTTGTTTTCAACGGTCTTTTTGGTTATAGGTGTCATTGAACACTAAGGACGATGTTCCCTCAAGGAGGAGGGTTCAGTAACATCCCTTGGTTAAAAATCCATGTAAAAATATATGAGACCATGGTCATGGGATACGTATTCTAAGCTGAATGTTGGGAAAGACATCCTAGTGTGGTTGTTAATTTTGGTTATTATGGCTAAGGAAATTGGAAAAGGAAACGGCTAAGGCTGAAGGCAAAGCGACATTAATGGGAATTTATTTATGAAAATAATGGAAATTAGGAGAAAAGGAAGGTGAAAAGTCACAGGTTGCATGTGAGGAGGAAAATAATGGAAAATGAATAAAATAGAGGCCTAATTGATAATAATACTTATGAGGATCAGTTCATAGACCTTTGTCAATTCATTTTTGGAGCTCTCTCATTACTCTCTCTCTCTCTCTCACTCTTGAACACCTAGAGTTTCTTGGAGCAATTTGGCCTTGGATCAAGAAAGGAAAAGAAGGCAAGAGGAAGCAAAGAGCAAGTGGAAGAGAATGATCAAGTAGCTACAACAATACTCTTTGTAGGTATCAATTTGCATGTGTGATCTCCTTGCTAGATTTGGCATGCATGGTATTACATGTGGTTCTATATTGTTATGCCATGGGTTCTTCTAGCTGTGACAATGTTGTCAGCCTAACCTTGTTATTTCCGGATAGCCATGGTGTGATGGGTTCTCATGCTTTCATTGAGATGGATTTCCAAATGGATTAAAAGTTGAGTGAGGTGGATCTCTGAAAGAAAGAACACATGGCTTAGTGATCTCTGTAACAAATTGTGGATTGTGGTAAAGCCACTAGCCTAGTGACTCTTGAACTGAACTATGGGTTGTGGTAAACCTAGGTATTTTGTGCCTCGGAGGGCCTAAGAATACTCAACCAGTGAATGGAAAGATATAAAATAAAGCATAGAGGTGGGTGTTCTCCATGAGGCCAAGTAATCCAGAGATGGGATATGTGGTAAAACCTGGAGAGTAGGTATTATTTAGGGCCTAGTGATTTAGTGTGGATTGTGGTAAAGCATGAGACAATAGGAGATAGGAAAATTCCTCACGATATAGGTGGAGAAATCTATTGGCATCCATGCTTGTTTGGCCTAGTGATCTAGTGGAGATTGTGGTAAAGCATGTTATTACATGTTTATTATTTGGGATAGTGATCCAAGATAGATTACGGTAAATTTTGGTTTCTATTGATGAGGGTGATGTGGTTTAGCCTCGAGATGCTTTGGTTGGTTCTTTTGGTTTGTGTCCCACATTCATGCTTGGAATATGGCATGGGGGTGATTAGATGAAGAGAGCTTTGGCTAAGCCAATCTATGGTTTGGTGGAATGTCATAGTCCCATATCGGGTTGGCTTTTGCATTCATTAATAAGAGGTTCTTTCCTTGGCATCTTATGTGTAAATGTACTGGTTTATATGTGGATTCTATGGCTAATGTATTGTAGAAGCCTTGAAAATTGTTGCTACAACATGGTGGAAAACCACTTGGTTTGAACGTTGGTTGGCAACTCCTTTTCCGTTTGGTGGAGTGGCTCCGAATGGGGATAATGGGACCAGTTTTCCAAAAAGATATTTTGATAGTGTTGATGGGGTGATATATGATGTGATGGGGGGAATGATTTAAGTAAGTGTAATATAATCTAAAATATCAATCACATGCAAATATCCTAGTTTTAAACACTATATAATTATAACTATACCTCGGAATAAAAGAAAAATATGTGATCTACAACAATGTCCTATAGTAATTGGTAATAAAGATTATTCAACTACAATAAGAAATGAAATTGTTTAGCAATAATCATTTTGGATAAATAGTTATCCAAAGCGATTGTGAAAGATATATCACATATAGAATCGTTCATGTATTCAGTAGGAAATTAATGCCAACACCGTATAAAAGTGCAATAATGCTAACTGAAATTAAAACTTTCATACATAAAGCAATTGAAGAAAAATCATTGCATGATACATAAATAAAACAAAAGACAAAAGTACCATTTGTAATAAGATTTTTTCATGTGTTTCAGTAATATCGATCAAATTCCAACCAATCCAACATCATCTAAGAGTGCATAAGTGCAATTTCAGTAGAACATGCCGATATAAAATAAAATAGATCCTATTCCATTCATTCTACTAGAGCCTCCTCAAAGGTACAAAAGTGCATGTTTTGAAGAATGTTTCTGATAAAATTTTTGGACCCCTCTCTAAATGCATGAGAGGGGTTTAAATATAAAACTATAGGTCCTAAAATATATTATTGCAAAAATAGTTGAGGAGGTTTAAACTACCTTCCTTAGATTATGCGAAATGAAACTAAAATAGAAAAAAAATAAGGTGACTAACTCCTTTGCATTTGATCCTTAAGATCACAGATATTCGTTATTGATTTGAGTTGTGTCGGTTGGCCGATTACAAATTTCAATTGTTTAGTAAATACGACATTTGTTAGTGTTGACACCATTTTCTATGTGGAAGTGGTTAGGCAACATAGGATAATCGACTAGCTATATGGCTTGACTAATAATTTCCAGTATGCTTTCTAGTTCATCTCGCTCATTTGTCTAATCACCTCCTCCTTTTCCTTTACTGCTTGTCTCCATTTCTACTCCAGTTGATTGGCATTTGGAAGAAATCTTGGTATAGATTATGCAACCAGGTTGGTGCCATGTATATTTTCGTTAATGGCTTCAATGATGTTGTTTGTTGCTACTGCCGTGATCGTTGTTTCCCTTTTTGCTTGCTTGGGCCAATAATCCTAGTTTGCAAATTGAATTTCTTTATGTGATTCCTCCAGTTTTGGAAAATCAACCTTTCTCCCATCTTTTGGTTCTTGCCAGGTGATAAAGCCATAAATCCGTTTACAGATTTTGTCATACTCAAGCCTCATGTCGACTACTTGGCTTATTAGCTTATCACTGATCTTGCAGTAAGGACTTACTTGCGAGATTTCCTGGCACAAAAGTTCCTTTTGTTGCATTAGTTTGGCGTTAAGGCTTAATGCTTCTTTTACGAACTGATCGATTTGTGGACTAAATTTATACTTCTCTGTCATAGCTTGAACCCACATATTCTTTTGTGCTAGGCTTGATTGATGTTGTAGTTGCATCTGTTCAAACTCCTGTTGTAGTTTAGAAACTTGTAACTCTACTTCATGGTTAGATTTTTCTTGCTCTAACTGTTGGTCAAACAGCAGGATCTTTTGTTCTTTTTCTCTTAGCAGCGTTTGAATCTCTGTTTCTTTATCAATAGTTGTTGTAGCATAGGCACCCCAAATTGCGACAACCTTTGAAGGTTATTAGATGGGTTCGTGGGAGAATCTCTCCAAACAATATCCATTGGTTCATTGTCGGGAGTGGTAACAGCTGCAACATACAAATTTCTTTTCTTCCTCTCACTTTTGATGATATTTTTTGGGTAGGTATATAAAAAACATCTAATGGAGGAATTTCATCAACTCTTAAAACAATTTCAGAAGTGGGGGTGCCATGAATGAGTTTTACATCTTGAGTACTTAACATTTTCTCCATTGTAACCTCTTGAGTTGAGCTGTGTTCTAGAGTCTATGCTTCAGATGTTTGTTCTTTTGTATGGATATTTTTATTAAAATGCCCCCATTCTTTTTCTAAATCAACAACTAGAAGTTTTTTCGACTGGGTGGAGGTAGAGTGAACTTTAGCCTGTTTCTTTGTTGAGGATTGCTCGATTGGTTTTTCTGTAGTTTCAGCTGTGTCTCTCTTAGACTCTTTGTTTTTACTACCCACATTCTAGGACTGTTGCTCTGATCACTGTGACTCATGGGTAGACTTCTCTTGGGACTTTTCTTTGGAATTATCTTTAGAATTTTCTCTAGAGTTAGCTCCCTTATTGGTTCAATCTGTAACAAGTCTAATGGGACCTGTAATAATCTCCTCTCTCTATACTCGTGGAAGGCCTTAAGATCATTTGGGGCAAAAAGTAGTGAAGCCATATGCTTTACTTCTAAAAATGTCTGTTTTTGTAGGAAGAGGTCATTGAATGCATCTTCCTTGTGGGTGAATATTTTCACTTTCAGCATAGTAGTGAAGTCTTTGGTGGTGTCGTTTGGGTCTTACTATCTTCCTGGGGATGTAGCCAATTTTAGATATTTCATAATCTCAACTTCCTTGTCCAAAATCATATAGTGCAAATGCACCACATTGCAACAGAAATGTAGACCAAATGGCCTTTTTCTATTCCTTCAATCCTTTGCTCAGCCCACCTTCTCCTGTTGTTTGGTAAGTTTTATGAGTGAGCACGCGTTGAAGCAATGCTCCCAAATACTCCAATATATGTAAATGTCTCCTCCCAAAACCATCTACCTACAAATAAGATAACTACTTCAACTTCTCTAGAAAATTTAGGGACATCCCTATTGTAGACCTATTTATGAATATGCAACATAACTCCTTGACAAATTCTGTAAAAATGGGGTGAAACTGAGACTCCCACATATTCTTATGATATATATGAATGGGAAGTGGGTATTTCACAGTCCACTTCTATCCCATGATAGGAAATTTGGAACCAAAACAGATAGCGTCCATTATATAGGCACTCATGAAAAATGGAGGGTAAACCCTAGAAGAGATACTCCTCTTTCTCCTATACTCTATTATGGATTTCACCAAATTATTAGACAAAATTTGGGTCCAATTCATTATTGTTGCATTTACAGCTGCATCTATTAATGGCAACCATTTTTGGGAAAATTTGGTACTATCGGGATTGCCAGACATTCTACATAGCTTGGTTGCTACAAAACTATGAGGGGGAGATATAGATGTTGTAGAATACATACCCTTTTTATCCTTTTTTATCTTGCTTTCATTTTGCATATAGGTTCGTGTAACATATGACGAGTCTTCATTCTCCTTAGAAAATTTTCCAAGGAACTGTTTGTTATAGAACATCTGTGGCTCTGGCAGATTGTACATAAGTCACAGGTTGTCTGGTGAAAAAGATCAGATAACCTCCTTCCTTCTATTCTTAAATTTTCTGTTTGAGACATCCATCTCATCAATTATCCATTGACCATATCTGTATATGGAATTATCTTTGGTCTTGTGTCTATGTGGTGCAGAAATGAGCACGTCGTCTCAAAGATGGAGGCCTCTGAGGAAGCATGACCATCGGTTGTGGCCTTTGTTACCAGAGGTCTTGGTTGTTGTTCTTCTAATAAACCATACATGGTTGCCACGTAGAGGTTCCTTTGTCTTTGTTGCATGTGGTATTAGAGAATAAAGGAGTCATTTCTGACTTCTCAGATGTGGCTACCTTGCCCCTCTTTGCCATTGCTCCCAATGACTCTTTCTGTGGATCTTTTCTGAAAATGGAGCAAAACAGAAGCTATCAGATATATAGAGATAAGAATGAACTAAGAATGAACAATGCAGATAACTTTGAAAAGTTGACAAGAAAGGATTTTATTTGAACGCATGTGAGAAGGTATTGTATCATGTTGAACTATCTTTCCTACATAAATGTTATTAATCCTTACCCCGTTAATGGTTCCTTATCCCTAGCTTTATTGCTCATTAATGCTATGCATCGTAATTTGGGGAAGAAACCTTTTAGGGTGGCGAGCCTTCGAACTGTGAAAATGTCGATTTTTCGATTGTGATGCAATATAACAAATTGCATTATCAGATTATGCTTATGCACTTTCTTTAATGTTTCTTTAGTTTCTGCGGGATGTGAAATGTAGGCCACTCAGTATCATTTTCAAAGCATAGACTATTTGTTAGTATTTTCTATGTAAATCCCTTTTTCCTGATGCAGCGGACTTGAGTGTTTGTTTATAACATATTTCGGATTCGGGTTCGGTTGTTCAATCACATTTCGAAATCTCGCATGATGATAAAGTTTTGGTCTGCCCTTAAGTGTTCTTAATGCGATGCAATAAGGGAGATTGCGTCATTGCAATCTTGCATATCACATGGTTTAGGATACTTTGTTAAGGTGTGCCCTTTGTAAGTAATGTTTTGTGATGTAGACCTCATTTTAATAAAAAATGCTTTATAACTTAGTTCACATGGGAAACCTATTAGTTATGAGGTTTAGCACAGTGTCCTCTTTTGATTGCTTTTCGCTAGTTTTGATTGATAGCAAGGTAGCTTGATCATGTGATATGTGAAAAGATGAACATTTACTAGCTTTTTCAAAATGTTTTATCTTGATATCTTGCTTTATTCCAAAATTTAACAAGAAAAATGCCTAAATGATAAACTTATTCTTGGAAGGATTTTTTAAAGGGTCCCTGTTTATTAATATAATATTGAATATCACTATTAATAAATGGGGGGTTTTTGAATAACACAACAATTGGCGATTCACTTAGAAGAACTAGTTACCTTTGTTAGTTTTTTGAAATATCTAAAAACTTCCAAAATAAAGGTAATTTTAGAAAATAAAAACTACATGAAATATAAGATAAGAAATATTGGTCTAAATAATAAAACAACATTTACCTAACTATCATCCTTTTGATCATCCTCTTTAATATGAAAGTTTCTTTGTCTACATCAATCATTACTTGGTTTTAAAGATAAAAACAGGGGGACTCTCACAGATCAGGTTTTTGGTATACTGAGTTGTCGTAGCTAGAGCCTCTGCTACCAACAGGAATACATAGCCATGAAAGGGTTACCTTTTAACCAACAATGATTTAGTATCCCATCTAGATAAGCATGCAATCCTTAAAGATAATTTCATATTTATATGCTTGTTTTTCTAAATAATTTTCTTTTCTTTAAAGTTTTCATTTCACAGCTCAAAGGCCATTGTCTTGGTTTGGTGACCAAAATCAACAATGCCATTCACTGTTGTAACTTGGCTAAACAAGTTGGTTCTTGATGAGATCCCTTGTCTTTTGATTGATGGAATCTCAACCCATTAACCTATTTTCATATGCAGTATTGGTAATCTCAGCTAGTTATTTCCCTATGATCATGGTAAGTTGGCTCTTGAACAGACCTCTTATCCTTTAAGTTTAAGCATATTTTAGAATTACACTCTGAGGATGAAAGCTTACTAGATGGGGAGAATCATTGAATTCTTAAGAGTTTCTGGATGACAGTTGTTGAGTTGAAGATGTGTTTTTGTAGAGAGACTTTTCTTTGTTGAAGATATTTTTCTTGACTGATGGTAGAGCAAAGGTTTCTTTATAAAGTCGAGGTTTAGAAAAAGATAAATAATTTTAGCAGAGAACAAGAAATCTCAGATAAATAAAACTTAACTCATGTTTCAAATGCGAAAATCATCTTCTTAACCATCTTTACTTATACAAGAGAAAAGTCAAGATATAAAAGAGAGTATTATTTGTAAAGCCAAAAGTAAATGCTACTCAACTTTTTATTTCCTGAAAATTAAAGACAATAATATACAAGGAATAGAAGAGGTGATCTTCTATGAAAAATATTTCTTAAGGATTTGTCCATTAACAGGTAGATATTCTCTCTTGCCTGATAAATCTTGTAATAAAAAGGTTGATGGACCTATGTGTTCCACAATTTGAAATGGGCCAAGCCACATTAGTTGGAACTTGGTATGCTTACTTTTATCCTCGTGTGATTTATCCCATTTCAATACTAGGTCTTCAAGCTGAAAGGATTTTGTACTTACAGAATTAGCATCAAAGGAAGCTTTGACTAACTGTTGATGATGTGCATGTGTAATTTTGGCCTTTTCCCTTTCTTCTTTGAGCTTAAGGATTTGTAATGTCTCACTTACATAGAAGAGGAAGGAGTTTCTTCAATAAATTGAACTAGGGCTAGTGAGGGAATAACTACATTTGTTGGGAGGATATCTTCTTTCCCATAGACCAAATAAAAAGGAGAAGTGCCTATGGAGGCCTTCTCTGTTATTCGATCTGCCCATAGAGAAAATATTAAAGACTTATGTCATTTTTTCTGACTTTGATCAATGGTTCATTGAATAATTCTTATGATATTTTTGTTTGTAGATTCGGCTAAGCCATTTCCTTAACGATAATAGTTAGCATAGTATTTAAGTTTAAAACCTCTTTTAAGAGAAAATTCTATCATAACATTTCCTGAAAAATAAGATGCATTATCAAACATAAGGGCAGATGGCACACCAAATCTGGTAATAATAAACTGATTGATGAATTCAATGATGTTCCCAAAATTGGCTACCTTAAGAGGAATTAAGTCCACCCATTTTGTGAAGTAGTCATTTGTTGTAAGAATGTATTTATGCTGCTTAGTGGTGTGAGGAATGATCTCACCTATTATGTCTAGTCCCCATTGTTCAAATGGATATTCAATGTTTAATGGTTGCAATGGTAATGCAAGTTTCCTCTGTTTCCCAGCAGCTGTTTGAAAAAATTTACATTTCTTTACATAACTGTATGTATCATTGAATAAGGTTGGCCAATAATAGCTAGCATGCAGGATTTTATGTGCAGTTGTATCCCCTCCAAAATGTCCACTAGCTGGCCCATCATGGAGTTCCTGCAAAACATTTTCTGCCTCAGATTTTTCAAGACACCTAAGCAAAACAAAGTCATAATTTATTCTAAATATCACATTATTGATGATTTGGTATTATTTAGCTTTTAGCCTTAAATCCCTTTTTCTTTGGTAATTTAGTTGTGGAGGGGCATACCCATTTCTTAAATAAAAAATGATATCAACATATCTGGATTTAGTATCATTAAGGCTTATAACGTATACTTGTATATCACTACCTGAATCTTGTAATGCTACTAAGTTAGATTCTCCTGCTAACATTCTGCAAAAATCTTGACCTTTTACAATTTTAGCTAGTCTAATTTCAATGTCATATTCTTGGAGTGTCATTACCCAATTTGCTCTCTTTTCACCTAGATCCCTTTGTATTAACATATTTCTTACTACTAAGAATGGTACTACTACCTTTGTGTGGGTTTTGAGGAGGAAGGGTTTGAAATTATTTATGGATTTGAAAACAACAAAGGCTTTTTTTTCAATACCTGAATAGTTCAATTCAAACCCTTGTAAATTAGAGCTAAAGAAGGAAATTGGTGCTTCAGCTTTATCATCATTGACCTATGTTAATATAACTGCATATGATATCTTAGAAGAAAAAGTATATAAAATCAAATGATTAGAAAAATTTGGAGTTGCCAAAGAGGGAGCGGTTATGATCGCTTGTTTAATCAAATTAAAGGCTTCATGCTTTGTGTGTCCCCATTTAAAAAGACATTTTTTCTTAATCATGGATTGAAGAGGTAAAAAAATTCATGAAAAGTCAGGGACACATATTTTAACAAAATTTATCCGCCTTAGGAAAGATTGCATAGACTTTTTGTTATGAGGTAAAGGAATTTTAGAAATTTCTCTTATTCTATCATGGTCAATGTGAATCCCTTCTTTGGATACAATGAATCCAAGGAGTTTTCCTTCACTTAATGCAAAGAAATATTTCTTGGGATTAAGAGAAATTTTGTACCTCTGACAACGTTCAAAGATATGTCTTAAATCTCTTAGATGATTACTACATTTTTTTGGGTATATAGTTATGTCATCTAAATAGATTACCACTAATTTGTTTACCAAATGTTTTAAAGCTATATCCATGGCTCTTTGAAATGTTGCACTAGCATTAATTAATCCAAATGGCATCTTTTGATAGGTTTAGGTGCCCCATTTGATTCTAAATGTAGTTTTTAGTCGATCATCTGGATTTACTAGAATCTGGTTATAGCTTGAAAATCCATCCAGGAAAGACATTAGTTCTGAGCCTGCAACTGATTGCAATATCTGTTCCACAGGGGGCAGCAGAAAGTTTTCCTTTTGACAAGCTTTATTGAGATTGTGGAAGTCTATAGATATTCAAATATCACCATTCTTTTTTTCTAATTGGGACAAGGTTGGAGACCCACCTAGAATGTATGAGTGGGGAACTAATCTTGGCTTTCAACAGTTTATTGAATTCAAACTTAATCTAATTTTCTAAATTGGGATGAATATTTCTCAATTTCTCTTGCACAGATTTTTCATCAGATGTCATGGGGATGGTATGTTGAATTACATAAGTTTTGTATTTTTTAAGATCTGCATAGTTTCAAGCAAAGACATTCTTATATTTCTTCAACAATTTTATAAAGGTTGATTTTTCATCTAATGTAAGTCCAAAACCTAGATTGATATTTTGAGGTTTAAGGTCAGTTCCGAGATTAACCAATTCAAACCTCAGAGTTGAACTCTAAAGTTTTGAGTTGGTCGATATTTTGAATATGTCCTTAAGGTCATATAAGTCTTCTAGCTTAACAACATAATTAGGTATAGCATTCATTGTTGCATCTTGCTTAAGCTGGTCATCATGTTGATATTCATCAATTATTTGGTCATCATAAGAACCTTCTGATGTCAAAAATATTATGATACCCGGATCATTATTAAAGACTTTCCAACTGGTGACATTGTCGAGAATAGAAGGCATAAAAATCAATTCAATATAAAATCAATTAGGACTGTAATCTCTTGGTGGAGTAAGCTTGGAGGCCGCATTAGCCAAAAGGTTGGTGCTTGCGTTTTGGAGTCTGGGGATAGGGGAAATATTAAACATTGTAAAGTGAGAAGTGAGGACTTGGACTAATGATTGATAATGTTTCAAATGTCCATACAAATAATGTATAATATTTCTTACCTGTTTTATCACAATTTATGAATCCCAAAACACTTGTAGGTGTTTGATATTAAGGTCGATGGCTTTATACTGGCCTTGAAATAACACTTCATATTCAACAGTGTTGTTTGTGCAATCAAATTCAAGTCTGCATGCTAACATATTTTTTTCCCCTTCTGGGCTAACTAATATGCATCTTTCTCCTGCTCCATCGTTGGATTTAGATCCGTCAAAAAATAATTTCCAAAATAAAGAGATAACTACAGGTTTATCTACAAAATTTATACACTTAGAAGTATATGTTTGAGAAAAGTTTTCAATTTGCGATATAACAAAATTTTCCAAGAAAGGTGAAGTATTTGCATTTAAATTTCCTAAAAATGATTCAACTGAGTAGTTTCCAATGATATTGCTGCTATACACGACTGGTTCGTTCTCTCCTTCTAATTTTGTAGCAATATACTTTTGATTCTTTTCACGATCAAACCTTATTTTATTTGGCTTGCCATTATAGGGAAGCCACATGTGAGACCAGTCAGTTGCAAAATAACCGTGGAGTTTCTCTGACCAATCTCTACTAAGGATTAAGTCGTAGAACTAAGGAATCTCAGATACAAGAATGTCAATGACTTGACATCCTTTAGGATTTGATGAAAGTCTAATGGTAACTTGATTAAGTTCCCCTATTACTTCGACTTGGGCTCAATCTAACTGCACAATGCACACAACAAATTTTTGAGGCTAAACATTCAATTGTGCACAAACTGTTCTTGGTAAAATATTAGATGAAGCTCGACATTCAACTAAATAGTTGTGTAGATTTTTGTTGAAAATTTCAAAAGTCAACAAAAATGGAGTATGGGATTTATATATTCCTCCGATGGGAGAAATATCTGTAGGATTGATTATGTCTAGTGAAGTACTAGGGGGCCTTCCCATTTCTTAGGCAGGTTGTGTGTTAGGTCCCTATAATACTAGTGATTACCCCATTACCATTGTATTTGTATCCCTTGTTAATATTGTTGTGCCCCTATTGTCCCCATATTTTTATTATTATTTCCCATAGAATCCCTCTATTGTTATTTTTGTGGCTTTATATTAATTATTGTTAGTCAGCTAGGTTATATTGTGACTCCTTAGACTCCTATATATAGAAAGGAGGTTTTTTCATTTGAATCATCCAATAATTGTTCATTTGTGTAATGTAATGGAGGTTTCCCCCTCGTAGAGGCCGACTTCCAAGGCGTTGATCTCTCTTTTCTATCTTTTTGTGAGCTGGCTTCATAACATTTGGTATCAGAGCTTTGGATTCTAGGGTTTCGCTGCTCCAAAAAGGCCATCTTGGAATTTTCGCTATAAATTTTTTTCTGCGACATTTCAAAAGTGAAAACAAAAATCATTTGAGAAAAAATCGTACCGAACCTCGGGTTTTAATTTAAGAGCTTTTTGCGCTATGTTTGAGGAGATATAATCTGAGGAAGTTGGTCTTTTTGCAAACTCCTGAATTACATTCCAAACAGGTGACTTGGGGAAAATTGTCATAACTTTCTCTCTGAGCATCAGATTCAAATTTTGTAAGGAGGTATAGAAAGAGGACGTACTGTAGTTTCTTGTATATATTTTCAGAGACAAAGGTTGAAATAGTGTCACGTGGCACTTCATACAAGTTCCCTCTTCAGGAAAGGTCTATAATCAGGTCATCTTGGGAGATTGTGCATAACTCTTCCTTGGAGAATCCAATTTGGATCAGACTGGTGGCATTGGAAAGAGGATACAGAGGGCTACTATAGATCACAACTTTAGAACTGATTGATCCAAAATTGCAGAGATACATCAGATTCAATATCAAGCTTCTACAAAGTGAAAAAAGATGTGTAGTTTTTTTAAATTTTTTGCATAAACTTGGTTTGAAAAATTAGTTTGAAGGAATTCAAAGGGCATAGTAAAGCATTATTATCGGTAATTGATGCCATGAGGAAAGAAAATGCAAACACCTAGTAAGAAACCTGAAATCTCTAGCATGACTCCCGAAGAAGAGGAAGAAATGCAACATGATATATCAAAATTACGAGACCAAGTGCAACAAGTGTCACTTGCACAAAAAGCAACAGAATCTAATATAGATGGTTTAAGGAAAGATGTAGAAGCTAAGATGGATGGTTAAAAGAAAGGTGTAGAAGTTAAGATGGATTGTTTAAAGAAAGGCGTAGAAGCTAAGATGGATGGCATGGAAGCTAAGCTGAATGCCATGGACACTAAAATTGATGGCATGGATGATAAGATGGAAGAATTGAAGATAAATATGAATAAGTTGCTACAAAGAAATGGTCACAATGTGAAGGTATAAAGGAACTCATGAGAGAACAAAGAAATGTTAATCATAGTCCATATACTCATGTTGATCGAAGACCCACCATATTCCAAAAATCGATATGAGGAAGTTTGATGGCAAGGATCCCGCAACATGGATACTACAGATGGAGCAATTTTTCGATCTCAATAATGTGTAAAACACACAAAAGGTACGTATTGAAACTTTATATTTGGAACTAGATCAATTTGTATGGTATCAATGGCGTTGTTCTCGTAAACAAATTATCACTTGGGCAATTTTTACAGAAGAATTGAAAGCACATTATGAGGATACAAAAAGAAACACTTTTTTTTAGCCAATTGATAAGTCTCAAACAAAAGGGTTCAATAATGGAGCACATTGAGGAGTTCCGAAAATTGAGCATAAGGGTAAAAAATATTCCAGAGGAGCATAGGATTGATGTGTTCACAGGGACTTTAAAGGATAATATCCAACACGATGTTTGCCTTTGGGAACCTAATTCATTAGAGAAGGCATTCAGGTTAGCAAGAAAAATGGAAAGCAAAATTATGGCAACCAGGAAGCATACCGTTCACAACTATAAATATGGAAGTGTTGTTTCCCTTAGCCTTCCACAACCTATAAGGTTCACACCACAACAATTGGAAGAAAAAAGAGCAAAAGGGCTTTGTTACAGTTGTGATAGTAAATACACTAAAGGTCATAAGTGTGCTGAGAAGAATTTATTCTACATAGATTGTGAAGAGGAAGAAGAAAATGAGCAAGAAAGGTCAAAAGAAGAGGATATACTCCAGG
>APFE031547581.1:0-13995 GCA_000404065.3 Pinus taeda
TTTTTGTGTTTTGGGGCATGAATTTGATTGAAAATGGAGACAACAGTTACAGATATGGAGAATTTGAGTGGGGCTAATTTTGCCCTATGGAAATCACAGATGGAGGATATACTGATTTTAAAGGATCAGTATTTGCGGATTGAGGGCACAACAAAGAAACCCTCATCGATGACAAATGAAGAGTGGAATAAGTTAGATAGAAAGGCTATTGCAACAATCCGCCAATATTTAGCAAAGAATGTTTATTTCAATGTGTCTGGAGAAAAGAAGGCAGAAGGATTATGGAAGAAGCTCCATGATCTATATGAGAAGAACACGGCATCAAACAAAGTGTTCTTGATGAAGAAGCTTTATAATCTCAAAATGAAGGAGGGTGCTTCAGTTGCTAAGCACTTGAATGCATTTAATATTATTCTTAATCAACTTGCCTCTGTTAAAATCATTTTATATGATGAAATTAGAGCTATTTTGCTAATGTGTTCTATGCGAGACAGCTAGGAAAATTTAATTGTAGCTATGAGCACTTCAACAACTACAAGGACCCTGAAGTTTGATGATGTCAGTAGTAGTTTCCCGAATGATGAGTTGCAACGCAAGTCAATTGCGAAAAACCATGGAGGAGAGGCTCTAGCTCTAGATGATCGTGGTAGGAGAATGGATCGAGACCGGCAAGGGTTATCAAGATCGAGAGGCCGATCAAAATCAAGGAGAGGAAGAATCATCTGATTTCATTGTGGCAAACCCGGGTACATGAAGAAAGAATGTTGATTCTGGAAGAAAGGACAAAAGGATCAGAGACCATCCAGTACAAATCACAAGTCATCCAACACAAATGAAGGTGAGACTACTACTGTAGCCATAGATGGTGATGTGTTGTTTACTATTTCAGTAGAGGATGCATGTGTATATACATCTAGCAGTAGCTTTGATTGGATCCTTGACTATGGGGCATCTCACCATGTAACCCCATATAAAGATAGTTTTGTTTCATATAATCCCAGTGATTATGGTAGAGTGCATTTGGGGAATAATCATTTTTGTAGTATTGTTGGAGTGGGAGTTGTCCAGATCAAAATGAAAGATGGACAAGATATATTGTTGAAACAGGTCATGCATGTATCAGAAATGCACATGAGTTTAATCTCTATGGGACGACTAGATGATGAAGGCTATTCGACAAGCTTTGGAAAAGGAGGCTGGAAAATTAGCAAAGGTGAATTGGTCATGGCCAAAGGACCCAAGACAAGAACATTATAGACATTGAAGACACTGATAGGAAAATCAGATTTGGTTGCTGTCACAAAAGAAGGAAATTCAACAGATATGTGGCATAAGCATTTGGGTCACATGAGAGAGAAAGGCTTAAAAATCCTTGTTGGTAAAAATTTATTGCTAGGTTTAAAATCCTACAGTCTTTATCTTTGTGAGCATTGTATATATGGTAGACAAAGAAGGGTTTCATTCCTTAGAGGTGGCCATGGCAGAAAGAAAAATTTGTTAGAATTGGTACACTTAGATGTGTTTGGGCCTGTTAACATCAAATCATTAGGAGGAGCATCATATTTTGTAACATTTATAGATGATGCATCCAGGAAATTTTGGGCATATCCTATGAAAAATAAAAGTGAAGTGTTTGGAATATTTCAAAAATTCCATGTTGTTGCTGAAAGAGAGACTAGCAAATTGTTGAAGTGTTTAAGAACAGATAATGGTGGAGAATATTTCTCAAATGCATTTAAGGAATATTGTAATAGGTTTGGCATAAAGCATGAGAAGGTTGTGCCTGGAACTCCTCAACAAAATGGTGTTGCAGAAAGGATGAATTGCACAATTATGGAAAATGTGTGAAGTATGTTGTCCAATTCTGGTTTGGAGAAGAATTTTTGGGCTGAAGCAGTCAGGACTGCTTGCTACCTCATAAATAGATCTCCAACTACAGCCTTGGATTGTGGTATCCCTGAAGAAGTTTGGACTGGTAAGAATTTGAATTATTCTCACTTGAAAATCTTTGGATGTAAAGCATTCGTACATATTCCCAAAGAAAATAGAACTAAGCTAGATGACAAATCTATGAAATGCATCTTTTTGGGTTATGCGGATGAAGATCTTGGCTATCGTCTATGGGATCCAGTCAAACATAAAATTATTAGAAGCAGGGATGTTATATTTAATGAGTAAGAAATGTTCAAGAGGACTGTAGGTGAGTTGGAGGTTAAGAAGGTTATTGACAGGTTTGAAGAGTAGCAGGAAAACATACCACCAATACAAGAAAATGAACAACAAATTTAGGAGCATGAAGAACAACAAGTGGAAAATAATGAACAACAAGAAGAAGGAATCTTGCAGGAACCTTTACGGGAGATTCAACCTAATAATGCACCACCATAGTTGGTTCGCAAATCTTCTAGGCCTCATAAGCCTTCACAAAGGTATCCTCCTTCAAACTATATTTTGTTGACTGATGAAGGTGAACCTAATTGTTTTCAAGAAGCTTGTAAATTCGAGCACAGTAGAGAATGGAAGAAAGCAATGGAAGAAGAAATGAACTCTTTGCAGGAAAATAAAACTTGGGAGTTGGTAAACCTCCCAAATGGTATAAAGGTTCTACAAAACAAATGGGTGTACAGGATTAAGCATGAAGGTGATGAAAATAAGGAGAGGTATAAAGAAAGACTGGTGGTGAAAGGTTTTGCCCAAAAAGAAGGTATTGACTTCACTGAAATTTTTTCACCTGTTGTTAAAATGTCATCCATTAGAGTCATTCTTGGTCTAGTTGCTACTTTAGACCTAGAATGTGAACAGTTAGATGTAAAAACTGCTTTCCTTCATGGTGAATTAAAGGAAGAAATTTATATGCAACAGCTAGAAGGCTTCATAGAAAAAGGCAAAGAAGGCCTTGTTTCTAGGTTAAAGAAGAGTCTCTATGGGTTGAAACAGGCACCTCGATAATGGTACAAGAAATTTGATTCATTCATGTTGGAACATGGTTTTCAGAGGTTGGAAGCTGACCATTGTGTCTATATCAAGAGGTATGATCAAGAAAAGTATATCATATTATTGTTATATGTGGATGACATGTTGATTGTTGGGCATGATAAGAATAAGATCAATAGGTTGAAGAAAGAATTAGGTAGCAAATTTGCAATGAAGGATTTGGGACGAGCACAACAGATATTGGGCATGTGGATTATGCGTGACAGGAAAAACAAAAGGTTGTGGCTGTCACAAGAAAAATATATCAAGAAGGTGCTTGAAAGGTTTAATATGAAGGATGCCAAGACAGTTGGTACACCCGTTGCAGCCCACTTCAAGCTAAGCATTGAATTATGTCCTAGTGATAACAAGGAGAAAGAAGAGATAAGCAGAATTCCTTATGCTTCAGTAGTTGGCAGCTTGATGTATGCCATGTATGCACATGACTAGACATTACATATTCAATGGGAGTAGTGAGCAGGTTCCTTACCAATCCAGGCAAACATCATTAGCAAGCGGTAAAATGGATTTTAAGGTATCTCAAGGGTACTAGTCATTATTGTTTATGTTTTGGTCATGAGGAGGTTGTGCTTGAAGGATTTACAGATGTAGATACGGTTGGAGATATGGATACCAGAAAATCCACTATAGGTTATTTGTATACATTTGCAGGTGTAGAAGTGTCTTGGGTGTCAAGGCTACAAATAATAGTAGCCCTCTCTACAACAGAAGCATAGTACATAGGTGCAACAGAAGCTTGTAAAGAGATGTTGTGGATATAGTGGTTCTTAGGAGAGATAGGAGTAAAGCAGGACAAGTATGTGTTATATTGTGATAGTCAGAGTGCCATTCACTTGGTGAAAACCCAACATTTCATTCAAGAACCGAGCACATTGACTTAAGGTACCATTGGATCCGGCATGTGTTGGAGGAAGAACAGTTATCCTTGGAAAAGATCCATACACATAGGAACCCTGCTGATATGCTCACTAAGATTCTACCACGAAATAAACATGAATTATGTAGAGGCATGGTAAGACTCGGTGTGACTTGATTCATATTTGGCTTCAAGTGGGAGACATATCTTTACTAATGTTTCAATTAGTGACCTTTGTATCTAAGTGCGCAACAACAACTGTCACACAAAAGATCTTTGCTAATGTTTTAATTAGTGACTTTTGCATCTAAGTGCACAACAACAATTGTCACACAAAATACCATCTGTGAAATTTACCCTATTGGAGGGGTCGTGTAATAGAGGAGGAGGATCCATTCGACATCATCATCAAGGTCTCTCTTTCTTGCCGAACACCTTGTGGGGGCAGGATGCCCCTCCACTCCCACTCTAGATGACATCTCATGTGCCCAAACAGAGCCTTCCAGGATGATAACTCCTTCCCACATTCAGTGTAAGCTCTTGCTTTCTTCGCCAAGAATATGGAATTTGTATTCTTCGCAACAATAGACTTGTGTTGCTGTTTTTGAATATGGAATTTATCGTCTTTGCAACAACATACTTGTGTTGTTGTTGTTGCTATTGTTGCTGATGCTAGCCGCCTGGCGCCATGCATGCTTCTTCCATCTGACAATTATTTCTCGACTGGTTGGGATTCCGACGATGGGCAGAGAAGCAGCCTTCTAATTCATATTCTTCCCCTTGCTGTCAAAAATGACCATGCCCATCCCAGAGGTCTCATTTTTCCATTCACCAGTCTTGAAGTTCCTTTACTGATCATCCATCACATCTGAATCTTCATTATAGGGGTCCGTTCTTCCCTTCGTCTTGGCCAGGCCAGATCTCCTATCACAAGAATCCTTCCATCCCAGATTGTGAATAGTCGAATGGTCCCCATCACCATCAAAGATCCCAAAATTTCTTATGCTTTCCATTAGTTTTAAAACAAAGCTGGAACCAGCATCCTGGGCATATGCCCTTGTTTGGTAACAGAAGAAAAGAAATTGGGGAATGGCCACCATCGAGTAATGGAGTGGAACAGCTAGCCACTTTTCCTACCAAGACCCTGAACTCTACCATCTATCATCAACCAGCACTGTCTATCACTAATGTTATTCTTTGGTCCATACATACAATTTTCCACCTCCTCCTAATATGGGTGGGCAATAGTGTGAGCAACCACCACGAGCATAAGTGAAATCTGAATGTAACCACTATGCCATCTATCATCAACCAGTGTTGTCTGTCACTAATGTTATTCTTTGGTTCATACATACAATTTTCCACCTCCTCCTAATATGGGTGGGCAACAATGTGAGTAACCACCACTAGCACAAGTGAAACCCAAACATAACCACTCTGCCATCTATCATCAACCAGCGTTTTCTGTCACTAATGTTATTCTTTGGTCCATACATATAATTTTCCACCTCCTCCTAATATGGGTGGGCAACAGTGTGAGCAACCGCCACATACCAGTAGTGATTTCTGATACAAGCACAAGAGTAATGGTGAAATCACCCTTAATCACTTGTCATCAATGAGCATCAACTAATAACCAACTAATAAACGACTAGTTTTGGACAATTCTTTGCAGTTAGTGTTCTAGATGGACTCTGTGGATACCATCTATTTTTCAGCAGTAACAATCATCACACACTTACAACAGCTGTGATACACACTGTGTCACGAGAATTTCTTTTCGGATAACTTGCTAATTTTCTGGTAATTCTATGGGCAGGGACTACCGATGCCTACAGATCTTGTTCCTGTAGAGTTAAGATAAAGGATTTCAAATTGTTCCCTAGTTGTTGGTGCCAACCGACTAGATGAAGGGGACTATTCTGGTCCATAGTGTCTTATAAAATATAACAGATTAGCAATATCTTAGTTAAAAATCAGAGCTAACACTTTCCTCTACGTGGAAATTCATATAGGCCATTGTTTTTACACTTGCAATTAATATAGAAGAAGAAGAAATTATTTTAGCGTCCATAAAGCTAAAGATAGCATATGGAATAGATTGCTTCTTCATCTACTTGATGTATTCAGCCCTTTTTCTATGAAACTTCAAAATAAATGCTCCAACTTCTGGACAAACTCCTAGCTAAATAAATTATCCCAAAATCTAAGTGCAAATTTGGAACAATTAAATATATATGTATATTCAACAAAACTATTCTAAATAACATCTTTAGTTTTCTGAATCTGTTCACCACAAAATTATTCACAATGTAGTATTATATATATTTACTAATTAAATTATTCACAATGTAGTATTATATAGTATTATATTTATTTCATTCACGTCTTCAATCGCTCTGACCAGCTGTGGTTTTTCTTTCACCTAAAATTACTCCACTTCATTCAACGTTCCAAATAATAACACATACCCATCTTTACAGAAAGTAGTTATGCTTCTATAATTACATGAAAATAATTATCAATCCATTCATTAACTCACTATCAAGCATCAAGAAAAGTCATGGCTTTCTAGATGTAAATGTTTTTTTTCAAATTTTACATTCTACTTTACAATTTTGTTTGTTAGAATTTCAAATTGTGTCCAGTCATGTTCAAGGCATTGAATCCATTTATGTATTTACAAGTGCAATTAAAATAGTGAAAAAAGACAGATCTACCAAACATATATAAAAAAAAAAATTATGTCTTTCTAGATGTAAATGATTTTTTTCAAATTTTACATTCTACTTTATGAGATTTGATCCCTATGAAAACTTGTTAGATATATGGATGATCTGAAAATGGGGCTCTTAGGCTTCTTGTCTAACTTACAAGAACCTCTCCCACTTCCAAAGCTTTAAATTTCCTCAAGTCTTAATGATTAACTAATGTGGAATTAAGAAATTCTTGAAAATATAGGTGTATGCTTGTATTTGTTTTTGACTATTGAGTGCTTATGTTCATTTCCTTATGCTGATGTGAAAACACAAATAACAGTAAATAAAGCAGTAATTCAACAAACCCATAAGACAACAATATAATATGGAGTTCACCCTGATATCTTGGGCTACATCTCCTTGAACTCTAATAAACTCGATTAAGATCTCTGGGATTATGGTTTCAATTCTTTTACAAGTGCTATACTTAACTCCATTGGTTTATAGCTGAACCAATGGGCTTAGAATGCCATCTTACCCCTGGTTGTCCTTGTTCTGCAGACAGGTCTAGGCTTCTCTAGACTTGGCTCCTTCAGTTGGCGCTCTAAGCTTCTCGAGCTTCTGGCTTCTCTAACTCCCTCAGAATTCTGCATTTGTCTCTAGAACTCCTTCTCCTATCTTCAACACACCTCAGGCAACCAGCCACAGCTCGATCATTTGATCTCTTACTGTGTTGCAGCTTCACTATAGCCTCATGGCTCCTTAGAAATATATTAGAGCTCTCTGGCTCTGAGGCTATTCCTCGAACATCTGGTGGCTCTACCTATTACAGTGAGCTCAATTTGAGTCTCACACAACAGATACAATTAGTAGGACTGTACATGGATCCCCCAAGTCTCTCTGGAGTACACAGACTCTCTGAATCTCTTTGTCTCTGTCTTAACCCTGGCTCACTTGTTGCCTCTGCTTCTTCAGGTCAGCGTGGCTCTGGTTTCTCCCCTTCCGGGTCTGCTTACTACTTCCTGGGCTCTAACCTTCAGTCAATATGTGGCTTTAAAACCAATCTTCTTCTTGACTATTCATTTATGCTTCTCAGCTTTCTGGTTCCCTACCTCTATCTGTTCGAATCCCTTCTTTTCAGCGGTTACATAACGCCTTATAGGGAGGTGGCCACTTATTCCTTCAACAGATGAGCGTGTCAGGTTCACCGGAAACACTGGATTGTTTAAATGGCCATTATTTCTATTTACTCCAAGAATGCCCGCGAAACATGAATCTCTGCCAACTCATTGTCCACGTCAGAATTCAAAATCATTCACAATCTACTTTATAACTTCATCAAATCTAGTCATCCATTGGGTTGCATCTTTGCCATTTATCTGGACCCTCCAGATCCTACGGTCATCGCACATATCGGGCAAATAACTTGCTCGACGTTTACCCATCCAATGTGAGTGGTTTTCTCTCTCTTTCGTTGGACACATGTCACTCGATGTGTGGCATCGGGCAAGACTCGGTCTAAACCACTTATCGATCGAAGCCCTTCCGATATCCTCCCAGTTTTTGTGGAATCCCACCTCGGACAGAACCAAAACACTTTCCGTCGCATTTCATGATTTTTCAAGTCTGGGCGCATGCGGCTCTCCTTCTTCGAGGGGTTTTCCCTTATCACTAATCGCATATCAGATTCCTCCCCCGTTGACTCAAACCATCGCTGACTTTGCTAATTCGTCAATGTGTGTTACCATGGTCTATCGCTCTGCGCGCTTGATCAATGGCCCTTGTTGATCTGCGCTGATCGTAGTTAGAAATTGTCATGAGGATTCCTCTGATAAGCTTGATCTTCACAAGATTTTTAATCTTTGGCATAAATTATAGAGAGTTCATGAAGACTTAGAGAGTTTCAGGATCCATTTTGGATCATGCCTTTCCAGTAAAAGAACTTTTGGTCCACCAAAATACTGATATACTAATAACAACACCCTCTTCTTTCAGCCTCCCTACACTTGCCTTTGCATAGTGCCTCTAAACCAAAGTCTTTGACCACTTCCCTTCTTGAATGGGTTGGTCGTCTCGGGAATAACTGTTTTCCTCCTTGACTTCATGCAGAACTTATGCTGTGAAGTTTACAGAAGGTAGTTTTAACTTCTTTGCCTTGAACCTTGATCCAAGGTGGCTCAAACGAATGTGAAGTACATTTGCTCCACAAAACTTGCATTTCTACTTGTTTGAAAATCTACCAACAACAATTGTTAACAACAGCAGGCATATAAACAACAACTGGATGGACTAACTCCTGCTTCAACAAAGAAACAAATTTCACATCTTGTCAACCCTTCCATGTCCTATATCTGCATACAAATGATGGACTAGATAACAAGCCCACAAAACATGCCTTTAAAAATAAATGACCCTTCAAGTCAAGCATGTAGAAAAATACCATTAGGACTCTTTTTCAAAAGATGAACACTTCATCATTATCTCCATCTTGGAGACCAAGTTAACTTCTCCCAAGCCAACATCACATGCATACTTAAAACAAAGTAATCAACCCTACAAGTTAATTACACATACATGTTCAAATACAAGGAAATCATCGGCATCCCTGTGTTCATGCACATCATTCTCACGCATGCATTTCATCCTTCAACCCTCGCTTAAGTACATTGTACTTTCGAAGCTGAAATGAACATAATGTTAAACAACAAAGTGAGTTTCCTACTCAACTTCTCTCCATTTACCATTTGGTAAGATCCTACAACTTGCATTTATTCCATAAAGAAATGCAAACAGATGCATCAATAGGCATGCGGTCTTAATTGGATAAGAATTCTAACCATTTCTTACTAATCCGTTTCAAAGGTCCCTCCTTTGTTTGCACATTAGCATCAATATGTGAATCATCCTGAACACATCAATCATGGAATCTTTATTTCCATCCCTTCCATTTTATTTTCCACCTTCTCCTTCAGCTTTGGTAGAAGAATTGTTGGATTCAGTGTCCAACACTTTGCAGCAAGATGTCCTTGCTTATGGGAGTAAGTGCACTGCATGTGCATCCTCTTGATAGCATGGTTTGCCTTGTCCAATGGACCTTTGGCTTCTTTCTTCTTTTCCTTCTTTTTCTTCCCATATGCGACCATTTTCTTCCAACATCTAGAAACATCATGGTTATCCAAACCACAAAAGGAACATGCAACTGTTTTCCCATACTTATGTGGAAATTCATCATGCTTTGAAAAATCAAAAGGAATGTGTTTAGAACCAGATTTATACCTGCCTCTTTCACCTTTATGGCCTTCATGAGGAGGTGAAGCAAATGAAGAACTGGCTCCCTTTAGAATACCATCAAACTCTTCAAGGCTTTTAGAGTCTCCCCAACTCTCTGGTTCAAGTGTGTGCTTCTGAACACCTACATCCTGCAATCGATGTTTCAAGCTATTGCATTCCTTTTGGATGCAACCTTCACACTTCTGCAGTAGAGGGCATGAAATGAAACTCCTTCTTGGGACTATTTCACTAGCTTTCATGGAAGCTTTGGAATTCTCTCCTTAAGACTTTCCATAGCCAAGACCCAAATATTTAGGCCTTTCCTCAACCATTATTGGTTCAACAATACCTTGTGCATGTTTTCCCAAGCCCTTTCCTTCATAGCCCATCTTGGACATTAGCTTGGAACCTATGCCTTTAGTATGTTTCTCAAAAGAACCAATACAAGTATTCTCAGAGGAATTTGAAGGAAAACTGGAATGGTTTACCTCTTCTTCAAGCTAATACTTGACCAAGGCTTCTTTGATAATAAAGAGTTGTGATTCCAACTCATGAATCCTTTTCAGGTTCATATTTGCAATATGAAGTTGCCTCTCCATTTCTTGCAATTTGTCAAAAAGAAACTACTTCTCTTCCTGCACAGAATTCAACTTCTTTCAAGTATGTTGCTCTTCCCACTATCCTCATACATTTCTCTCACCATATCCGTCATGGTTGACAAGTCTTGCTTCATGTCTTCATCAAAGACTCTTGTGAAGAAAAAGGAATTTGAGAACTCACTTGTAGAAGTTGTCATTATGCCAATGAACAAAAGAACTTCAAACAAGATTAATAAAGAACTTATTCAAGCAATGTTTTGCAACAAACCTCTTATGTTTCAAGGATTGCTTTAGGGTCCTTTGGGATAAGAAGAATATCATCAGCCCTTCTTCCTTCTTGTACTTCCTGGACTGAGCTATCAATAGCTTTCCCTTCACCTCTGCAAACTCAACAATAGTCAGTCTGCAACCAAGCATACAATCAATGAGGCAATCAATCCTTGACTGTCCAAGCAATATTTGCCCTATCAATCGAGCATCCTAATACAACCTTGTTTGAAGGTGGGGTTAATCAATCTTAAGCTCTGATACCACCCGATCTAAAAATGGGGCTCTTAGGCTTCTTGTCTAACTTACAAGAACCTCTCCCACTTCCAAAGCTTTAAATTTTCCCAAGTCTTAATGATTAACCAATGTGGAATTAAGAAATACTTGAAAATATAAGTATATGCTTGTATTTGTTTTTTATTGTTGAGTGCTTATGTTCATTTGCTTATGCTGATGTGAAAACACAAATAACAGTAAATAAAGCAACAATTCAACAAACCCATAAGATAACAATATAATATCATGGTGTTCACCTTGATATCTTGGGTTACATCTGCTTGAGCTCTAATCAAATCGATTAGGCTCTCTAGGATTATGGATTCAATTCTTTTACAAGTGCTATACTTAACTCCATTGGTTTACAGCTAAACCAATGGGCTTAGAATGCCATCTTACCCCTGGTTGTCCTTGTTCTGCAGACAGGTCCAGGCTTCTCTGGACTTTACTCATTCAGCCAGTGCTCTGAGCTTCTCGAGCTTTTGGCTTCTCTAACTCCCTCAAAATTCTGCATTTGTCTCTGGAACTCCTTCTCCTATCTCCGATACACCTTAGACAACTAGCCACAACTCAATCATTTGATCTCCTACTGTGCTACAACTTCATTGCAGCCTCATGGCTCCTTAGATATCTATTAGAGCTCTCTAGCTCTACGACTCTGCCTCCAACCTCTCGTGGCTCTGCTTATTACAGTGAGCTCAATTTGAGTCTCACACAAAAGATACAATTAGTAGGATTTTACTTGGATCCCCCAAGTCCCTCTGGAGTACACAAACTCTCTAACTCTCTCTGTCTCTGTCTTAACCCTGGCTCACTTGCTGCCTTTGCTTCTTCAGATTAGCTCAGCTCTGGTTTCTCTGCTTCCAGGTCTGCTTACTTCTTCCTAGGCTCTGCCCTTCAGTCAGTCTGTGGCTTTAAAGCCAATCTGCTTCCTAACTATTCATTTCCGCTTCTCATCTTTTTGGTTCCTTGCCTCTGTCTGTCCAAATCCCTTCTTTCCAGTGATTACAATAACTGCATTGCGTCTTATAGGGAGGTGGCCACCTATTCCTTCAACGAATGAGCATGTCAGGTTCAACGGAATCACTCAATCATTTGAAATGACCATTATTTCCTTTTACTCCAAGAATTCCCATGAAACACGAAGCTTTACCAACTCATCGTCCATGTCAAACTTCAAAAACCCACACAATCTGCTTTATAACTTCATCAAATCTGGTCATCCATCGGGTCGCATCTCCGTCGTTGATATGCACCCTCCAAATCCTACGGTCATCGCACATATCGGGCAGATAACTTGCTCTATGTTTACCCATCTGATGTGAGCGGCTTTCTCTCTCTTCCGCTGAACACATGTCACTCGTTGTGTGGCATCAGGTGGGACTCGGTCTAAATTTCTTACCGCTCGAAGCCCTTCTGATATCCGGCCGGTTTCTGTGGAATCCCACCTCGGACGGAACTAAAACACTTTCTGCCGCATTTCATGATTTTTTGGGTCTGAGCGCATGTGGCTCTTCTTCTTCGAGGGGTTTGCCCTTGTCACTAATCACATATCAGATTCCTTCCCCGTTAACTCAAACCATCGTTGACTTTGCTAATTCGCGACAAGGCGTGTTACTATGGTCCACCACTTTGCGTGCTTGATCTACAACCCTCGTTGATCTGTGTTGATCGCAGTTAGCAATTCTCATGAGGATTCCTCTGATAAGCTTGATCTTCACAATATTTTTAATCTTTGGCATAAATTATAGAGAGTTCATGAAGACTTAGAGAGTTTCAGGATCCATTTTGGATCAATGGTTAAAATAGATTTATATAATACAATATCTTTAAAATTATTCACAATGAGAGCTCATATAATGTCCATTGATAAGAAATATTTTTAACCATTTTGAAATATTTTTAATACTTAAATGTGTTAGGCCAATTTTCTAATCTATTAGGGAAGTTTTACATGCATATCATATTTCCTAGGGTTGTTAGCTATGACTAGAATTGTCCAATAACATGTGAGACATGACAATTGAAGAATATTATTGCACACATAACTTGTATGAACTTCAATCTCTTTCTTTCTCAAAAATGGATGCTACTTAGAAGCACTAGTTTGTTGTCCCAAAATTACGACCACTTAAGTATATTATTTCACACATAACTCTTATGAACTTCAACCCCTTTCTTTCTAAAAAAAAAATGAATGCTACTTAGAGGCACTAGTTTGTTGTCCCAAGATTATGACCATAGAAAAATATTATTACACACGTAACTCGAGTTATGAACTTCAACCCCTATCTTTCTCAAAAACAAATTAAAAATGGATGTACTTAGAGGCACTAGTTTGTTGTCCAAAGATTAAGACACTATTTTATCTAAGATGAAGGCATTATTTTATCTATTGACTTATTGTATTAACAAACCAAAATTGTTAATTACTTAATATTTATCTATGTATAAGATATTTTTCTTTTTATTTGTGTTAGCTTTTATACTCGTGCATCTCTTTGGACATTTTCTTTGGCATTCAAAAATTGATATATACAACAATATGGAAAATCTCAATTTAAGCATGACATACACAACAATGTGTAAAATCTCCATTTAAGCATGATGATGCTTGAGGTTTACCTCTCCACTACTTGGTAATTTTGTCCTCGTTCCCTTAATTCACGCTAGTAAAATTATCATTAACACCTAATTATTTCCATGAACTAAATTAATTAATTTTGTCTTCATCCCCTTAATTCCCCTTAATAAAATTATCATTAACACTTAATGATTTCCATAAACTAACTTCATCAGAGAATGATAGTCCAAAAGAGTTAGTATCTCACATATCCCTCTAGTTCATCATTAGAGAATGATAATTCTATTTCATCATTAGAGAAGGATAATCCAAAAGAGTGAACATCTCACAAATCCCTCCAATAAAAAATTCCACGTTAGTACATGACATTTTCTAGCATATAGGGTTTGTTGTTTTTTTAAAGTTACTTTATCTATCTATAGTTATGTTAATTCACCTGCATATTTAATT